>JANSVA010000217.1:983765-1009782 GCA_025504915.1 Erythroxylum reticulatum
CTAACTCCTAACTTTGAGGACTAAATATTCGACACTCCCCCTCAAGTTGGGTTGTACATGTTGTACATGCCCAGCTTGCTACATAATCTCTCAAAGTTAGGTCCTTGAAGAGCCTTCGTTAGAATATTTGCACATTGCTCCCGAGTTGGAGTGTATATACTTGTACTTCAGAATTCTCTACCTTCTCTGCAATGAAATGTCTATCAATCATAACATGCTTGGTTCAATCATGATGAACTGGATCCTTTACAATACTGATGGCCGCTTGGTTATCACATTTGAGTTTCACAGTCTTTTCAAATTCTATACCCAATTTTGCCATTACTCGCCTGATCCGTATCCCTTTAGAAACTGTAATTGCAAGTGCTCTTAGCTCTGATTCAGCACTACTCCTAGAGACGACATACTGTTTTTTGCTTCGCCAAGTCACAAGATTTCTCCATACAAAAGAACAATAACCTGTAGTTGATCTGCTATCTATTTGACTCCCTACTCAATTTGGATCAGAGTACAACATTACATCTTGGTAGTTAGTCTTTTGAAATAGTAACCCCTTTTTAGGAGTCCTCTTTAGATACCTAAGAATCTGGTATAATGCCTCCAAGTGTTCTTCCATTGGATTGTTCATGAACTAACTAACTGTGCTCACGGCAAAACCAATGTCTGTTCGAGGATGGCAAAGATAGATGAGTTTCCCTACCAGATGTTGGTATCTCCCTTTATCCACTAGGACTCCTTCACTCCCGAGCTTTTTCTTGGAGTTCATTGGAATGCTTGCTGGTCTACGACCAAGCATACCAGTTTCCTTTACTAAGTCTAAGGTGTATTTGCGTTGTGAAACAAATATACCTTTCCTTGATCGGGCTACTTCCATTTCTAGACAGTACAGAAGAGGACCAAGATCTTTGACTTCAAAATCTTCAGCCAATGCCTATGTGAGAATCTGTTCTAATAAGTATAGATACTGTATTAGATAAATATCAAACATAGGAGATAAATATCAGATATAGGATATGTATTAGGATCCCTAAAAGTAAGAGATCCTCAGATAGGGTTAGATTCTTAGTTCAGTGGGATTAGGAGATTTGTTTCCTAATCTATGTTGTACTCTTTATGTATATATATCCTATTAAGTTTCAATAAAGAGGGTACCTTGAAACCCTAAATTCTGATATGGTATCAGAGCTTTAGGCTCGAATTTTTCTGGGAAAAATAAAGAGAGGATTGACCATTCATTGCTGTTCTCTTCTTCTTCTTTCTTCGAAATCCTTTTCCTTTTTTCCTACATAAGCCTTCATCATTGATTAGTTTTGATAAGAACAATGACAGAAACCAAGGAGATTGGTTCAATAATTGTGGCTTCATCAGATGAAGTAACCAAGACTCAATCTTCGATAGAGTTACAGATCATTCAAACTGCCTACAAATTGGATGGAAAAAATTATCTCAAGTGGTCACAACTTGTTCGAACAATTTTGAAAGGCAAGGGAAAGATCAGTCACTTGTTAGGAACTGGACCAAGGCCAGAAGATCCAAGTTTTGACGCATGGGATGAGGAGGACTCATTGATATGGCGTGGCTTTGGAACTCAATGATGCCTGAATAAGTGATACGGTGATGTTCATGGCTACAGCCAAAAGTATTTGGGATGCAATGCAGCAAACATACTCAAAAGCTAGGGATGCAGCTCAAGTGTATGAAGTGAAGTCAAGACTGTTGCCTTTAAACAAAAGAACAAATCTGTGACGAAATATGCCAATCAGCTGAAGTCATTATGGCAGGAACTTTATCATTATCGAGTGAGTCAAACCAAGTGTCCAGATGATGCTGCTATACTAAAGGAGTTCATTGAACAGGATAGAGTTGATGACTTTTTGATTGGATTAAATTCCGAATTTGATCAAATAAGGATCCAAATAGTCAGAAAGCAGAAAGTTCCATTCTTTAATGAGGCAGTGGCTATTATTCGGAGTGAAGAGAGCAGGAGGAATTTAATGCTTAATTTTCAACCTTCTGATGGTTCAGCTATGGTGGCTAGGAGTGAAAAGCAGGCTGGGAAAAGATTTGATGAAGAAATCGAGAAAGGGAGTCAATCCAAGTCCCAAAACCATGATGACCTGTGGAGTAGCTACTACAAAAAGTCATGTCATACGAGGGAAAAGTGCTGGAAGTTGCATGGAAAGCCTTCTAGCCTTGAATGGGGACAGAAAGGATATCAACCTAGGGGTAATGGACAAGTGCAGGTTGCTATAAATACATCCTAACAGGAAGACAGACAAGACACAAAGGGTTTTAACCAAGATGAAGTGGAAAAGATGAGAGCATTTATTAGCAACACAGAGAAATCTGCAGGTACATGCACCTTTGTGCATTTAGGTATATGTTCAGCTGGATTAAATGTTCAGATAAGGTTTTTCAGCAATCTTAGATTATGGATTCAGGAGCTACTGATCACATGACTTATTCCTCCAAACTCTTTGCTACCTATTCCCCTTGCCCAAGCAATAAGAAGATAACCACAACAGACGGATCCTTAGCAACAGTAGCTGGCATAGGAGATGTCAAAATAAACCCATACATAATATTGAGAAATGTTCTCCATGTCCAGGAAATTTAAGTTCCCTGACTTTAGTTACAGTAGCACTCTAGGTGCCTGAAGCTTCCTTGAATACACGATTGTTCCCAGTATAATAGTTGAATCGATCTCCTAAATTATCAGTCAATCCTGTAACTATTTAAATCATTCAAATATAAACCTCCTTTAAGGATGAAATGGTTGATCTACATCTAGTGATCTTGTGGAACTTAAGTTTTTATGGTTTTGGATTAGATTTATTAGTAGTGTAGTCAGGTTGATGAGTAATTAGCTGATGATTAGGATTGAAGACAACTCATATCATGATCGCCTGGTTATGGCAAGAGAAGCAGAATTAGGGAATTGTGGATACTCCTTGTTGGCAACAATAATTAAAACAGATGAAAACACTAGTAAAAACTGAAACTTTAATTAGAAGTTGTAACTCTGCAGCTCTGGGATGTTTAAGATTTTAGAGAGATGAACTATAAAATGTTATGCTATTTTGCTATCATATGAAGCCCTTTGAATCTTCTCTGGAGTTCCTTTATCCATGTTTCTTATGCATGTGATCCTTTGTCATAAAGCTTGATTTAGCACCTGCGATTTCACAAATATGCAGTTGAATTTGCTAGTTGCAACCAAAGTTGGTGAAGAAGGACTTGATATTCAGACATGCTGCCTTGTGATACGTTTTGATCTACCAGAAACTGTTGCTAGCTTTATACAATCAAGAGGTCGTGCAAGAATGCCACAATCTGAATATGCCTTTTTGGTAGACAGGTAATTCTTATGTATGTTAATCTACTAATCCGCAGCACCCCACTTTCTTTTTTATTTTTTTAATATGCCAGAATAATGCAGTGGGATCCAGGGGGAGCTAAATTTAATAGAAAGTTTTAGAAGGCAAGAATTTTGCATGAATATGGAAATTTCTGCCAGAACATCTGAGGAGAAATTCGATAGTCTTGAGGAAAGAGTTTATAGAGTTGATGCATCTGGTGCTTGTGTGACTGCTGGATATAGCATTTCATTGCTTCACCATTATTGTTCAAAGCTTCCACATGATGAGTATGTTGCTGATCTAACTAGTCACCATTTTATTACCTAGTAGTTTACTTATCTTTCTATACTTCTGCTGATACTGTTCATGTATTTTTCAGATATTTTGACCCCAAACCAAAATTCTTCTATTCCGATGATTTAGGAGGAACTGTCTGCCACATAGTATTACCCTCCAATGCCCCAATTCATCAAGTTGTTGGTACACCACAGATTTCAATTGAAGCTGCGAAAAAAGAAGCTTGTCTCAAAGCTGTTCAAGAATTGCATGAACTGGGTGTGTTAAGCGACTTTCTTTTGCCAGAGCAAGAAGATATAGATGAGTCCAAAGCAGTTTCTTTTTCTGAAAGCTCTGAAGGTTAAATACAGTAAAAGTACTGTAGTAATTTCTGCTTTGTCAGTTCTATGAACTAATTGGTTTATGTCTGTCAGTGGATGAAGATTTGCGAGGAGAACTGCATGAGATGTTAGTCCCTGCTGTTCTGAAGGAATGCTGGACTAATCTGGAGAATTCAATCCATCTTAATGCGTACTATATAGAATTTCTTCCCATCCCTGAGGACCGGATCTATAAGAAGTTTGGTCTGTTTGTCAAGTCACCTCTCCCACAAGAGGCTGAGAGATTGAAACTTGATCTTCACCTGGCTCGTGGTAGATCTGTAGAAACAAAGTTTGTTGCTTTGGGGCTTTATGCATTTAGTAAAGATGAGGTAAAATGTAATTTTGTAGTTAGATTTGTGATTAAACATATGTCTTAATATTCATATGTTTTACATGTACAGATTTTGTGGGCACAGAATTTTCAAGAAATGTTTCTGAAGGTCATTCTTGACAGATCTAAATTTTCTCAAGAATCTGTTCTTCTGGGGAAGAATGTATGTTATAAATCAAGCCCAACTTTCTACCTGTTGCTTCCCATAATTAAACATGAAGGTCAAAATAAAATGATGGTAGATTGGGAAATGCTTAGAAGATGTTTGTTGTCTCCTGTATTCAGAAGTCCAACTGAATCCAGGGACAAGGAGATTTCTGTTCCAGAAGGTCATTTGCAACTTGCTAATGGCTGCAGAAGCATCTGTGACATTGAAAATAGTTTAGTATATGCTGCTGCATATAAGCAAAAATTTTTCTTCATTACTAACATTGTTCCAGAAAAGAATGGTTACAGCCCATACAAAGGTTCAAGCTCCCCAAGTCATTTGGAGCATGTGATTAACACGTAAGTAACTTGGTCTTTTGGAGCTCTAACTCTTTGAGTTTATTCTTTTTAATTTTTCTTCCAAACTCTTATAAAATTTCATTGTTATCCCTTCTTTCTGCTTGCTTTTAATGAAGTTTCTGCCACATCTCTATTAACTTCAATACATCCATTAAGTCTGATCATCATTTCTATTATTTCTGATTTGACATTAGGTTTGGCATTCATCTCAAACATCCCGAGCAACCTCTTGCTCAGGCAAAACCACTCTTCTCTTTGCGCAACTTGCTACGGAATCGAAGACTAGAGGATTCAGGTAACTTTGAAGTATTTTCTCTTCTTTGGGCAGTTTTCGGCATAGTAAATGAACAATTGTTTAGCTCAATTTATCTGCTAACTTGGAGATTTTGTGTGTGGTTAAAGTAGAATCACAGGAATTGGACGAGTACTTCATTGAGTTGCCCCTTGAACTTTGTGAGTTGAAGATAATGGGATTCTCTAAAGATATTGGGAGTTCAATTTCCCTTTTACCATCAATCATGCATCGTCTTGAAAACTTACTTGTGGCAATTGAACTCAAGTGCTTATTGACCGCTTCATTTCCGGAGGCAACTGCAGTTACTGCTAATAGGGTAATGATTTGGTTCATTAATAGTTTAAGCCGTTTCATTTATATAAACTAATTATGATTGACACATAAGTGACCTATTGGTGACTAATAGCTATATTGCATAGATTCTAGAAGCACTCACAACAGAGAAGTGTCAAGAGCGGCTTTCTCTTGAGAGGCTAGAGACGCTCGGTGACTCTTTCCTCAAATTTGCAGTCAGCCGTTATCTTTTTCTTCAGTATGATACTTTTGATGAAGGAGAGCTAACACGGAAGCGCTCTAATGCTGTTAATAATGCCAATTTATTCAAGCTAGCTCGTCAAAAGAACTTGGAGGTATGATTGATTTTGGAGAATGATTCTCAGTCTCCATATTATTTTGTCTTGATCCTTTTATTTCTCAAGTGGAAATCTACAAATATTGCATGGTAATGCTAAATGGTAGATCAATTGCTCATGTCTTGTATCGTAGAAGTTATTAGACTGGCCTTCATAGAGTTACATTAACAAGATTTGATATCTGTCGGATTATGTAGCAGTATCTAGAAGATTGTATAGGAATCATATAAATCCCTGATTTTTAAGGATTATAATAAGATACAGATTTCCATGCATCTTGGGGAATCTACTGTATATTTAGTATAGACCATTGTATATATATACTATGGCTATAACCTACTGATTATAAGAATGAAATTATTCTTCTCTGGTATTATTTTGACATGGTATCAGAGCTGTTGGCTCTTTCCAAAAAACTCTGATTTGTTTCTTTGGTCATACATCATCTCCACTGTCCCTCTCAACATCCTAGGCTTATCACGCAATTTCCTATTCATTTCCTTAGCCTTACCTAATCAATCATGTTAGAACCACTTAGTAGTTCTGCTGAAATCATCAGCTTCACGGTCAAGAACACTGTTGCTGCTATACCCGGAGATTTGCAGAATATTCAAGCTGCATACCGATTGAATGGGAAGAACTATTTAAAGTGGTCATAGCTAGTCCTCACATTCCTAAAGGGGAGAGGGAAATTGAGCCATTTAATGGGCACTGGTCCTTCATAGGATGATCCAAGATTTGCAACATAGGATGAACAAGACTCCATGGTGATGTCCTGGTTATGGAACTCAATGTTGCCAGAGATAAGTGACACATTTATGTTCCTCGGAACTGCCAAGGAGATTTGGGAGGCTATTCGACAGACTTATTCCAAAGTTAATAATGCTACACAGACCTATGAGATTAGGACGAAAGTTTCAGCAACTAAACAAGAGACCCGGACTGTCACTGAATATTCGAGTCTCTTACAAAGCTTGTGGCAAGAGATGGATCATTATCAATGTATCCAAATGCGTTGTAGTGAAGATGTAGTAATTCTGAAGCGTTTTGTGGAAAAGAATTGTATTTATGATTTTTTGGCAGGTTTAAACGTAGAATTTGATGTTTTAAGGGTGCAGATTTTGGGAAGACAAGACCTACCATCTCTAAATGAGACAATTGCTATTATACGTGTAGAAGAGGGTCTTCGAAGTGTTATGCTTGAACCTCAAGGAAGGGATGGTTCTGCACTCATTACCAAGGCCACGGAGAAGGAGGCTAACAATCCTACGATTGTTCCTAGAGTGGACTCATCCAAACCTTTTAATCAGGATTCCTTATTCTGCACATACTGCAAGAAGCATTGACATACTAGGGAAAAATGTTGGAAACTTCATGGTAAGCCCAATCGAAGTGGGAATGTCCGAAGTCAAGCACATATGGTGAGTACTTTGTCAACTAATGAAGAAAATTCCAAAAAACCTATCCCTGAGTTCAGTACCGAAGAAATGGAGAAACAAAAAACCTTTGTAGAGTCCTTTGAGAAGCCAACAGGTATTTGTTCATTGGCGTTTTCAGGTATTTCTTCTTCTTCTAATCCTAATGGCTCAGAAAGAAATTCCCTTCCTATGTGGATAATTGATTCCGGAGCAACGGACTATATGACTTGTTCCTCTAAATACTTTATCTCTTATAACCCCAGTTGTAGCCATAAAAAGATAAAAAATTAACCACAGATTCTAATTGCAACATAACCTTTTTTCCTTCACATTGTGTCTTTAAGGAGCTAGGCACGAAGAAGATGATTGGATGTGTTAGTCAGAGAGACGGTCTCTATTTTCTGGAAAAACATCACAGTAAACCAGAAGTTGGAAAATCCTTATCTACATCTTTTTTCTCATAATCTGTAATGTCAAACCAAGATAAATTTGGCTTCATTATTGTCGTTTAGGTTGCCCATCTTTTAGAATTCTGAAGTTTTCGTCATTGTTTACAAGTCTTACATCTGAAATTTTTCATTGTGATGATTGTGAACTTGCAAAGCACAAACGTGCTTCTTTTCCAATAAGCAACAATAAGACATTTGCTCCTTTTTCTCTCATTCATAGTGATATTTGGGGACCTTCTACCATCCCAAATGTTTCAGGTGCTAGGTGGTTTGTTTCATTTATTGATGATTGTACCCGAGTCACATGGCTTTATCTCTTGAAAACAAATCTGATGTTAGTACTGTTTTTCCTAGTTTCTACAACAAGATCCATACTCAGTTTGATGTCAAAATTAAGAGATTTCGTTCAGATAATGTCAAGGATTATTTCAATCAAACCCTTTCGTCGTTTTTTCAGAAAAAAGGAATTATTATTCACGAGTCATCATATGTTACTACCTCACAACAAAACAGGGTAGCTGAGAGAAAAAAATGGACACCTCCTAGAGATCACTCGAGCTTTGTTGTTTCATAAAAATGTTCCAAAACAATACTGGCATGAAGCAGTATTAATTGTTGCCCATCTTCTTAACAGACTTCTAACACGGGTTCTTGGGTTCAAAAATCCAATTGACATTCTCACAAAATTTTCCCAAATTTTTCTATGTCAAACAATCAAATACCTCGAATCTTTGGTTGTGTTGCATTTGTTCATATCTATTCTCATAATAGGACCAAACTAGATCCACAAGCTCTTAGATGCATTTTTATTGGATATTCCTCCACAAAAAAGGGTTACAAATGTTTTCATCCACTTTCTAAAAAATTCTTTATCTCAGCTGATGTCACTTTTGTTGAGCATGAATCTTTTTTCTAGCATACCTATCTTTACGGGGAGATCTTAAGTGAATATAAAGCAAATGATATGTTTCTTCTATATCCTAGTTTTGATCAATCTCAACCCACCGTGCCTAAATCCACATCTTCATCAATTGACAAACAGCCAACCATATCTATTGACAAACAGCCACTACAAGTCTATTCTAGGAGGAAGGGACCAGTCTCTCGACCAGCACAAGTTCAGTCTCCCATTCATGCTACTGCTCACTCTCCAGCTGATAATTTCACACCAGATGGTGAGCCAAGAGTTGAGTCATTTGAACCAACAGAAGAATCGAAAGAAACAATTACTGATGACTTACCAATTGCACTTAGGAAAGGAACAAGAACCTACACAAAACACTCACTGTCTTCTTTCATGTCTTATCAGAATCTATCCCAAAAACATAGAGCCTTCCTAACCAATCTCCATACAATTCCCACACAGAGAAATCTAACTCAGGCATTAGGAGACAAAAAATGGGAGGATGCTATGAAAGCTGAAATGGAGGCCCTTGAGAAGAACAAGACATGGGAGTTAGTGGAATTGCCGAGAGGGAAGAAACTAGTTGGGTGTAAGTGGGCTTTCACCGTAAAATACAAGGTTGATAGATCAATGGAAAGATATAAGGAAAGATTGGTGGCCAAAGGGTTCACTCAAACTTATGGCATCGATCATCTTGAAACATTTGCTCCTGTTGCTAAGATGAACATGGTAAGGATACTGTTATCATTAGCTGCTAATTTTGAGTGGAATTTGCAACAATTTGGTGTGAAGAATGCGTTTCTCCATGGTGATCTAGAAGAGGAAATTTACAAGAGGAAATTTACATAGAGGTTCCTCCCGGATTTGAATCGAAAGAAGGAATGGTATGCAAGCTGAAGAAAGCTCTTTATGGGTTCAAACAATCCCCACGAACTTGGTTTGGGAGGTTTGCTAAGGTGATGATTTCATTGGGACATAAGCAAAGTCATGGAGATCATACTTTGTTCATTAGACATTCAAGTTTCGGGGGAGTCACAACATTGCTAGTTTATGTGGATGATCTTATTGTGACGGGTAATGATGCAGAAGAAATAAAAAATCTGAAGCAATGTCTCTTGAAGGAATTTGATATCAAGGAGCTAGGAAAGTTAAAGTACTTCCTAGGTATTGAAGTAGCTACTCAAAGCAAAGGATTTTCATCTCTCAACAAAAGTATGTACTTGACTTGTTGAAAGAAATAGGAAAATTAGTGGATACATTGCTTGTTGATAGGCACTCCAGAAGATTCAATAGTAGATAAAATATCATATCAGAAGCTTGTTGGGAAGTTGATATATTTGGCACACACAAGACTAGATATAGTATTTGCAGTGAGCACGATTAGTCAATTTATGCACAATCCCAAAGAATCACATCTCAAGGCAGTAAACAGAATACTACAATACTTGAAAGGCAACCTAGGAAGAGGAATTTTGTTTAAGCGACAAACAGTCACAGGTATGACATTAGAGGCTTATACCGATGCAGATTATGCAGGGTCTTTGGTCGATAGGAGATCAACATCTGGTTACTGTACTCTCCTAGGTGGTAATCTTGTTACATGGAGAAGTAAGAAGCAGAATGTAGTGGCAAGATCAAGTGTAGAGTCTGAGTTTAGATCTATGGCATTGGGGATATGTGAATTACTTTGGCTGAAGATAATTCTTGATGACTTGAGAATAAAATGGGAAGGACCCATGAAGTTATACTGTGATAACAAATCAGCTATTAGCATTGCACATAACCCAGTACAACAAGATAGAACAAAAGCATATTGAAGTTGATAGGCACTTCATCAAGGAAAAACTGGACATTGGCTTAATATTCACTCCATTTGTGTCAACGAAAGATCAGTTGGTAGATGTACTTACAAAAGGATTGACAAGCACAGTGTTTCAAGATATTATTGGCAAGCTAGGAATAGAAGATATCCACTCACCAGCTTGAGGGGGAGTGTCGGATTACGTAGCAGTATATAGAAGATTTTATAGGAATCATATAAATCCCTGATTTTTAGGGATTATAATAAGATACAGATTTCCATGTATCTTAGGGAATCTGCTGTATATTTAGTATAGACAATTGTATATATATACTATGGCTGTAACCTACTGATTATGAGAATGAAATTATTCTTCTCTGCTATTATTTTAACAATATCCGACGTGGAGAATCGTGGGGATTGACAATGAGAAGAGAATGTAGCTGCTCTTTCACGAGGTTCCATATTTATCCACCCAATGCCTATTGTGTTGATAGAGTTTTAACTAGTTACTTCTTGGAAGCCCTCTTTGTATTCAATTGTTTCTGTATTTAATAATTCTAGCCTGGTGAATGCATTCTTTCCATCGAAAAGTAAATATATGTTCTGTTCCACGTTAAACTAGTTAGAAGCATTACCCCTTTCAGGTATATATACGTGATATGCCTTTTGATCCAAGCCAATTCTTTGCTCTTGGTCGTCCTTGCCCTATAATTTGCACCAAGGAATTGGAAGGTAGCATCCATGCCCAACATGGATGCCACACAGCAGGTCAACCAAATGCTACTGAAGTCAGATGCAGTAAGGGTCATCACTGGTTGTATAAGAAAACTATTGCTGATGTGGTGGAAGCTCTTGTTGGGGCATTTATTGTGGATAGTGGCTTCAAGGCTGCAATAGCATTTCTTAGATGGATTGGCATCAAAGTAGATTATGAAAATGATCAAGTTATGAAGGCATGTTTTGCAAGCAGTAGCTATATTTCACTTACTCCATCAATGGATGTTGATGCTCTCGAAAATATGTTGGGACATCAGTTTGTCCATAGAGGTCTACTCCTACAAGCATTTGTCCATCCTTCTTATGGTAAGCATGGAGGAGGCTGCTATCAGGTTTGTGCTCATTAGCATTTGTGATCACAGCTAACATATCTCTTCTTAATGATTCCTTCTAGACTACCTTCTAATGCTGCAATTTTCTGTTCTTAATTTGGCCAGAGGTTGGAGTTTCTAGGAGATGCAGTCTTGGATTACTTAATCACGTCATATTTGTTCTCGGTTTATACAAAGTTGAAGCCTGGTCACTTGACAGATCTAAGATCAGCGTTGGTGAATAACAGGGCATTTGCTAATATTGCTATTGCTCAGTCTTTTCACAAGTTTCTTATCTGTGATTCCAATAGCCTCTCTGATGCCATTAGAAAATATGTGGAGTTCGTCAAAACACCTGAAGCAGAAAGGCATCTCCTTGGAGGCCCAAAATGTCCAAAGGTAGACTTTAGATTATCTTATTGTTCCAAATTTTCATTCGTCATGCATAATTGGTCTCCTCCAGTTAAATGTTCATGTAATTTAAGTTGTTTCTTACAAAGTACTAAGCCTGAACTTGGAAGAATTGCTCATGACTCATTCTCCTTCTGAAGCCATTAAACAACTGTGTGCATTATCATGTGGTAATAGTTGAGGAGAAGGCTGGAACGAATTGCAAAGAGAAAGGAAACCATCCGAGAGAGTTGTTTGACGTTCATTTCTGCCACTTGCATTCATCAAATTATTCCTGATATGATTGTAAGAAACATGTTCAATGTTCCTGGTGGACCTTGAAACAAAAAGGCAATTAGAAGTGCAAATTCTGTCACTGTAAAGCAAAGATAAAGAATTTATCAATAAATTCTTGTAACATAGTTAATCTCTGAAATATATCTTGTTTAGATCATATTCCTAAATAGAGGAAACTTTTCTTGAGCTTCAAAGTCAGATTAAATTTGTGAAGTTAAATTGGTTATTGTTTATTCTGCTCTTCCTCAGTCATACGGTCCCAATCCTCTATGTCAAAGCAGGACTAGTGAGGTAGGGAAAACAAACTGAAGAGATAGGCTATACAAAACGAAAGGAACTTCTGAACCTTGTTAATGATAATGGAGATGATATGGACCTTACAGTTATGATTTAGCTATGATTCAAAATAAAGAAGCTCTGGAATTTTTGTTGCAACTGTTTTCTGTCGAATAATTCATGCTATTGAACAATGCTGGCTTGCACAATCCTGTTTTCCTTTGTCGGTGTGTGATGTCAATGAGAAGAAACATCTTTGCATCTTTCTTCCTGAATATTGAGATCTCTTCTGCAAATATGCAATCTGTTTATACTTTGCATTCTATCATGTCAAATTGATTTCTTTTTTGCAGTTTCTGAAGGGTTCTGAAAATATGTGATCTTTATTGATTCAGGTGCTTGGTGACTTAGTAGAGTCTTGTCTAGGCGCCATTCTACTTGAAACGGGATTTGATCTGAACTGCATTTGGAAGATGATGCTTTCCTTCTTCGATTCAATCTTGGACCTCTCTGATCTGCAGCTAAATCCCGTTAGGGAGCTACAAGAACTATGCCAATCTCGTAATTGGCATTTACAGTTCCCTACACAAAAGAAAGGCAGAACTTTTCTGGCAGAAGCAAAAGTGAGTAGCAGTGATGTGTGTGTATCTGCTTCTGCAAGCAATTCAAATAAAAAAGAGGCTATTAAAACTGCTGCAGAACAAGTATTTGTCAAGTTGAAGGTGAGATTTCTTCATGAATCTTCATAACCTGCAGTATTAATCTTTTGAACTGGAATGCTTCCTGTGGACTCATGCATTTTTTTTGTCTACCTATAAATATTATTGATGACGAAATATGCACTAGTAGAACATATCCGGTATGTTAGGAATCGTCTAACTTTGAGCTGATTGATATAGTGAGATTTATAAAAAGGAATTATTAGTGAAATTAGTTATGTTAAAAACATACACACTCAGTCATTCCCGTGCTGAGTATTGAACAGTTAAACTGATCAACTTTGTCGTATTGGTTGGTTGTTGTCCTTTGACATGCAGGATGAAGGCTACACTCCCAAGTCTGATTATTTGGAAGAAATTTTAAGGTCTAGCTGCAAGATGGAACCAAAATTGATTGGATATGATGAAAATCCTGTCGATGTTACTGTTGCTGCTGCTGAGCCTGAAAAGTTGAAGGTTGAAGAACATTTTGGCAGCAACTCTGCTACTGATAATGAAAGCTTGAAGGTCAAAGAACATTGTTGCAGCAAGTTCAGCCCCAATATTAACAAAGTTAATCAACTTATTAATATTGGCAAGCCGGGTAGCAAAGCAACCCCATCTATGCCAGATTTAGTAGGAGAGCAGCTTAGTGACAGCATTAGCACAGGTTCCCAAATTACAGGTTTGTAAAAGTTGTTAGAAGTGTGGGATGTGAGAAAAAAGTGGAATTTCAAGAATTACCTTTTGATCATTCAGGTTCGTCTCATCGTGGAACAGCGCGATCTCGTCTACATGAAATTTGTGATGCTAACTGTTGGAAACCGCCATCATTTGAATGCTGCTCTGAGGAAGGACCGGGCCATCTGAAATCGTAAGTCTACGATCTCTATCTGCTAAAGTCAGAGCTTTTTATATCAGTTCAAATTAAGCAACTTTTAACTATAACTGAAAACTAGAGAGCAATCAAAGCGCTTCATGTCCTTGTTCTTTTAGCCTTTTACTCTGGTTTTGTGATACTGACTGCTTAAGTCCAATCACCATGCAGTTTCACATATAAGGTTCTTGTGGAAATCGACGCTGTTACGAGTTTCCTTCTGGAATGCTACGGATCGCCAACCACAAGAAAGAAAGCTGCAGCTGAGCACGCGGCAGAAGGTGCACTTTGGTACTTGGAACATGAAGGCTTCTTACTTTGAGACCAATTGACACTAACATTTTACTTACTCAACTTAAGGAGTAGGGGAAGTTATCTGCAGGTCAAATTGATCTCCATGTTCCTTGATGATCTTTAGTAGTTTAAGCTGTGTACTGAATATTTAGTTGCTATGGTAAATTTTGTACATCAATTGGCTACGTACTATCAGATCTCACTTCATTGTGGGACTTTAAACTGGGTGTGATGATGAATTAGAATCTTTTGTTTTGTGCTAAAGCCAGTTTTGGCCTATCATAGCAAAGATGTAAAGCTTTGTCCATAATGAAAACTTCATCATGTCTTATACAAATTGATCAAACCTAGGGTTGGTAAACCAGCCCGGGCTCTACCTAAACTCTAAAATGACGTTGCTTGATCAAGTTCGAGTTGTTTGACTACTTGTGTCTGGTTCAAACTAAACCGTCTGAGCTTAACCAAGCCTAGAGTTGAGTTTGACAAAAAAAAAGTTGACTCATTGCTGTCCCAAATTTAACAATAGGTTTCTATAGCAAAATTGTCTTTAGAAACAAATCTTACTTTCAAACTTCAACTATTACTGTCAGAGATCGCGAAGAAAAGAAAATTTGGTTTAGTATGATATAATTTAAAGTTAATGAGACAAATTGGGTTTAATTGATTTTGAACTTAACAATTTTTCTAAGTTCAATTAATCACAAAAGTAGGTCGGTCTAATTTAAAGTTAATAAATTAAATTAAGTGTAATTAGACATAAAGACTTAAGCTCATATTTGACCTAATCCATTCTTATTAAATATTAAAATATATTTATTAAAACACCAAATACACAATTTAAGGAGTATTAAAATATCTAATAATTTATTTTTTAAGTTATTTAAAATATAATGATTACAAGATTCTCCTTTTATAAAAAAAAATTATCAATTGGCCATTTCACAAATCTACACTCAACCTTAAAAAATAAATAAATACAAATAAAAATTAAACAGAAAGAAAAAGGAAAAAGGAAATTAAACAAAGGCCCATTGGGCCAGAAAGGGCCCATGATTAGTAAAGCACGTTTCAAGGTGGGATGGTCACGTGCCCATCATCTTCCCGCGAAATCTTCCCGCCAATAGCCTCAACTTCCATCCATATCTCTCTCTATTTTCCTTCTCTCCCATTTCGACTCAGAGAGAGAGAGAGCGACATGTCTGGGTGGGACGAAGGAGCAGTTTACTACAGCGATCAGGCGCAGTACCCGGAATCTGGCGCCGAGGATGGTGCTTCCAGCCGCCACACAATCCTCCGGAAGTTCAAGGAATTCATCCGAAGTTTCGAGACCGAAAAGAACGTTTTCCCTTACCGTGAGAGTCTCGTTCACAACCCCAAGTATCTGCTGGTCCACCTCGAAGACCTCCTCGCCTTTGACGCGGAGCTGCCGTCGCTTCTTCGATCCTCCCCCTCCGACTATCTCCCCTTGGTACAACATATATTTGTGTGACTCGTTTTATCTGTGGTTTGTAGGAATATATTGGCTTGAGTTGTGCGTGTGATTCTTGTAGTTTGAGACGGCAGCGGCTGAGGTGCTGCAGAGTTTGAGGTTGAAGGAACTTGGAGAGAGTGGTGAAATGAAGGAACCGGAGGCCAGTGAAGTTCAGATCTTGTTGAGTTCCAAGGAGGATTCTGTTTCAATGCGGTCACTAGGGGTCAGTTTTAGATCTTGACTTCTACTTGTTGAAGTGTCAAATTTTGGAATTTTTCGTTAGGTTTTGTATCTAATTGATTTATTCCCTTCAGTTAGTGTGATTGTGAGAAGGAAAAGAAAGGAAAGCTTTCCCCTCAAATTATGAATTTGATGCTTTCACATGTTCCTGTTGGATATTCCATCTTTTGGTATTATATTTCTTTGGAAAAAAATCTTATTGTATTATTTCTATATGGAAGGACGAGTTTTTAGTAATAACTGCAGATCAAAACTTGTAATTCCTTAGATCACTGGGTCGAGTATATGATATGTAGAACATTTTTTTCTTTTCTGTTGTCACTCCATAAAATGCATTGAGATTTCTAAAAAGAACTTGTCTTTTGAATTTACGTTTTCTTAACAGGCTCAATATATATCGAAGCTTGTAAAGATTGCTGGAATCACTATTGCTGCTTCAAGAGTTAAGGCAAAGGCAACTTATGTTAGTCTAGTATGCAAGAATTGTCAAGGTACAAGACAAGTGCCATGCAATCCAGGCCTTGGCGGGGCAATGGTGCCTCGTTCATGTGATCACATTCCTCAGGTTTTACTTCAACTCATGTGTTTGAGTTCCATCAACATGTTGCTCCAAGGTAGAATTATTAATTTTCTTTTGGAACTTGTCTAGCCTGGTGAAGAACCATGCCCTATTGACCCTTGGCTTGTGGTTCCTGATAAAAGCAAATATGTTGATCAACAATCCCTGAAACTGCAAGAGAATCCTGAAGTAATGTTTTTCATCTTAGCAATTTATTGGTGGTAAGGATTTTAGAATACTGTCTGATCGGTGAGTGATGTGATTTTGAAGGATGTCCCTACTGGGGAGCTCCCCAGAAACATGCTTCTCTCTGTCGATCGCCACCTTGTTCAAAGAATTGTACCAGGAACAAGATTGACTATTATAGGGATTTATAGCATCTTCCAATCAGCAAATTCCTCAGCCTCGTAAGAGTTACTTACTCTCAACTTACGGTAGTTTTGATGTTTTTCTCTTTGAACTGTATTGTTGACCCGATGTCTTTGTGCAGCCATAGAGGAGCCGTTGCAATCAGGCAACCTTATATCAGGGTTGTGGGTATCGAAGAAGTAAATGAAGCAAGTTCTAGAGGTCAAGCAGCATTCACACAAGAAGAGGTAATTCACGGAACTCATCCAGAGTACTGGTTGTTGGGTTTCTTTAACGCATTAAAGTCTACAAATTATTAAGTTATGCTGCATAATCTTTATCACAACTGGCCTCAATTAACTTTGATTGCAAACTAGTTGAAAGTTCAAGGATAATTAATGATTACTACCTCTAGAATGTTTCTCTGCCAATAGATCAATTTCTGTCACTCCTGATTCTGATATAGACACTTTCTTCTGGGCTTTTGTCTTGCATTCATTGCTTAACTTGTGCAGTTTATCATTCACAGATAGAAGAATTCAAAAAGTTTGCCTCCAGAACTGATGTATATGAGACCGTATGTTCCAAGATTGCTCCCTCTATATTCGGAGAAGAAAATGTGAAGAAAGCTGTGGCTTGTCTGTTGTTTGGAGGATCGAGAAAAGTATATTATGAACTTGGATTTTCATAGTTTTAAAACTTTAAGTCTCAAGCCACTTATTTGCTGTACCGCTTACCTCATGAGTGCAGAATTTGCCAGATGGGGTGAAGTTAAGAGGTGATATCAACGTGTTGCTTTTAGGTGACCCATCTACAGCTAAATCACAGGTTAGCTCTGCATTCGATACTGGTACCCTTCTCAAAATATTAAGGCTTTGCTAATTTGACTCAAGTCTTAATAAAATGGTAGTTGAAATTGGATTCTGCCGCATGGGAATTTGTGCTGATTTTATGTTCACTCTGTTCTGAAGTTTCTCAAGTTTGTCGAGAAGACAGCCCCTGTCGCCGTTTATACTTCCGGTAAAGGCTCATCTGCTGCTGGTCTTACGGCTTCAGTAATACGAGATAGCAGCTCGGTAATTTTCTTTATTGGTTGACGTTTTACCTTCTGCTTGTTTTGTAATTAATAATTCCTTTCTCTCGGTTCTTCTGACTTCATTGACATGCCATGTACAGCGTGAATTTTATCTCGAAGGAGGAGCTATGGTTTTGGCAGATGGAGGTGTTGTCTGTATTGACGAGTTTGACAAAATGAGGCCAGAGGACAGGTAATTGAAAATTCAGTTAGTTGGCCTACCTCACTCATTGAGTATATGGAAGTTAACAATGTAAATATGATGCCTCAGGGTTGCTATACATGAAGCAATGGAGCAACAAACTATATCAATCGCAAAAGCAGGAATAACAACTGTTCTTAATTCCAGAACATCAGTTCTTGCAGCTGCCAATCCTCCATCAGGACGTTATGATGATCTTAAGGTTTTTGGGACTGTCTCTGTCTAAAGTTTTTATGGGCATAATTGTGATCATTTGATAACCAACTGAGAAAGCTCGTTCACCTTCCAGACAGCACAGGAGAATATTGATCTACAGACTACAATTCTTTCTAGATTTGACTTGATCTTTATTGTGAAGGATAAAAGGGACTACGGTCGAGATAAGGTATGTTGTAATTTTGCCTTTATCTAAATCTTTTGATGTGCAATTTCTACTAACCAAAAAAAATTGCCATGTCTTTATCTTTCGATTTTTCTTTTAAATTACAAATGTTCTTGGATTATTATGTGAAAATGCAGAAATAAAGTCTGCGGTTTCTTAATAATTAACTAGGATTTTCTGCTACTTGTAATCTTTAAAAACACACGTAGGGCTATCTTTTAGAACCTCGCGTATAAAAGTAATTAGGATCTTCGGCTACTTGTTATCTTTAGAACCCAAGAAAGTTTTTGGACATGACATGCACTACTCTTTCTAAATGTTCGAGCCACAGAATAACCAAAGTCCAAAATTTCCTGTTGCAGATCATAGCTAGTCATATCATAAAGGTGCATGCATCTGCTGATAAAGCCTCAGGTGACAGTAGAACTTTGAAAGATGAGAATTGGCTCAAGAGGTATCTTTTACTCTACATTGCTGATCATTTCTGGGAAATCTTCAGCATCCTGTTTTGTGGAAGGATTCCAGTATGGTGAGATACTAAATGTTATGATTGGCAACCTTTGCAGGTATATACAATACTGTAGAACTGAATGCCATCCTCGGCTGTCAGAATCTGCATCTAATAGACTGCAAAATGAATATGTCAAATTCAGACAGGTTGGTTGTACCATTAGCCTACAAAATTGACCCCATAAAAAATGTCCAAATCCATGAATCGTCGAATTGATTGATGAACTCTTTATGTGCAACTTGTATAGGATTATACGTTACACTTTCAATCATCTTATTTGCGACTTAAAAGCATTTCGCCTTAATCTTGTGTTCTTATGAAATAGGCATCATTAAGATAATAGGCTTTTCTTTTGTCTCGCCTTGCATGGATCTGAGCATTTGACAGCCTGCCTCCCAAATCCTCGTATTCCCTTTTTTTTATTCCTTTTTATTTGAAAAGAACCCCTATCCTATATCAATGACTGAGATTATACCTCTCATCTGGAGACTCCTAACACTATAAACTATACTCATTTCCATTCGGCAATTCTCCTTTTAACTAATTAAATTATGCTATGCATTGATTTAGAATGGCTATAGAAATTTAGACTTGGATTATGTTGAAGATTATTTCTCATATTTAGCTTGTGAATAGAAACCTAATAACATGTGTATCAACCTGGTGAGTGATTAGGACATGAGAAAGCAGGCAAATGAAACTGGGGAAGCGGCTCCAGTACCAATTACTGTTAGGCAGCTGGAAGCTATAATAAGGTTGAGCGAGGCTCTTGCCAAAATGAAACTGTAAGTAATCATGTTGAGCTTTATATAGATTCATTGCCTGGTAAATCTTTCAAAGTAGAATTGTAAGAGGCATTCATCAATAAAGTATTTGCAGTATGGGAAGCCAAAAGCGGTTGAATGTAATCTCTACGAATGTCTTAATGAACAGTTAATGCTGATTAAAGTGGAAATGGAATGTATTATATATATATATATATATAATGACTTGTATTTATCGATTTCAAATATTAGGTCCCATGTTGCTACCGAGGCAGAAGTGGTTGAAGCAGTGAACCTCTTCAAGGTTTCAACCATTGAAGCAGCACAGTCTGGTATTAATCAACAAGTTACTCTTACTCCTGAAATAAAGGTTAGTTGAAATCTATGCCACATTCCATTCCCTTTTCCTGTCTTTCACAATCTCTTCATGGTCTCTTTTAACTTTTTTCTTTATGTTATGTCAATTATACAGCAAGCCGAAACTCAGATAAAAAGAAGATTAGGAATAGGAATGCGTATATCAGAAAGAAAGTTGATCGATGAACTTGCTAGAATGGGAATGAATGAATCAATTGTAAGTACTACGTACATGAGAAGAACCCTCCAACGCATTGGTGTTTGTTGCATTTCTGTTGACCAAATTTTACTTTCTTTTTTTTTCCAGGTGAGAAGAGCTCTCGTAGTAATGCACCAAAGGGATGAAATCGAATACAGACATGAGAGGCGTATTATTGTCAGGAAGTTGTAGCAGAATCCTTCATTTTTGGATTGCCATCAAACCGTTCTGTTTTAGCTATTAATTAAGCATTTCTTGTACAATCTCACCACGAAAAGGCTATTATTCGTGACGTGAGAATTAAAGTACGCATGTACTATTAAAGTTTAGCAATGTTAGTCGTTTTAAAGAATTGGAAAATTGAGTTTGGCCAATGCCTTTGCATTTCATTTTATTGTTTCCAACTTCTTGTGAAATTAAAAGGGCAGATTGTGAACTCCAAAGCTCTAGTCTTTTTCTCTTGTAACACGATAATAAAATGGTGTTGTATAAAATGGAGCAGTTTCAAAAGAATTACAAAGAGGCAGCGAATCCACCAAAATCCTATGTAATGGTATCTGTGGGTGAGTGGTTAAGTTGGGGCTGTCATGGCCGCTTCTGTTGTCTAGCAGTAGGAAAATACCCGAAAGGCCCACCCGCTAACCCACTCTCTTCTCCAAAATCACTCAGGACCTTCTCTTCATCTTCTTCTTCTCCTTCTCGCAGGTACGCTCTCTTTTTTCACTCGTTGACACACGTTTTGGAGTAAAGTTATCATCTTGTTTTGAACCAACTACCAGATACGCTGTGCTCGGTGCTGGTTTCGCCGGCGTCTCCGTTGCTTGGCATTTATTGAAGGTAACTCGTCAGCCCATTTGTTTGTTTTTCTTCTACGACATTTCTTATTGCCCATCACTTGTTTGTTTGATTGGTGTTTCTAGCAATGTCCGAAGGACTCAAATCTGAAGGTTGACTTGTACGATGAAGTCGGCATCGGAGGAGGCGCTTCTGGGGTTTCTGGAGGTCTCCTTCACCCTTATTCCCCTAAAGGTTCTGTCTCTACCCTTTTTCTGGGTTAAGTAGTCAGTCTCTGCTTTGGTCTTATTTTGTTTGAGTTTTGTTGTGTTGTTCATGTTTCTTCCTCGGTAGGTAAGCTTTTATGGCGTGGTGCTGACTGTTTTAGAGAGTGCTTGGCCCTTCTGAGCATTGCTGAAGCTGCTATTTGTTCCAACGATTCCAACTCATTAGGAGGAGTTGGAGATTCAAGTTCTGATTTGGATAATTTTTTAGTTCGCAGGAGGTTCTTTCTTTCACTCTTTCCAATCTTTTCACTTTCTCTTGCTGTTATATGTATGCTTGCTTCAACCATGTTGAAATTGCTTAATTTTCCGTGACTTCCTATATATATGAATACAAGGTACTTTCTAGTCAGAGCACAAGAAAGAATTTGTCCTTGTAACGAGTTTAAACATAGGCCAAATCAATAACAAATTAACCTGGACAACATTAAGAATGGGAACAGATCAGATTATCATTAGACCCAAGTTCAACTCTGCGGATCTCCAGAAACAGTTTCAAACCCGAACGTTGATCGAATTGCATCTTATAAAAGAGAGAAAATTTTAAGTTCAGGCCGGATCTTTTTATCAAGCCTAGACAACATGCTTATTTTTGTGTTTGTTGGATACCTTTTGTTATGTTAGTTTTTTCACACGATTTAAGTTTTCTTCGTTACATGGACTCTCTGATGGGTCTTCTACTTCAGGGGCATCTTGAGACCAGCGATGGATATGAAGACTTTCAATAATTTTAATGATGTAAGTTCTACAATCCTCTAAGGTTGAGCCTGAATAAATATAACATCTTGGGAATTTAATTTATGCAGTATCTGTGTTAACTGACTTCTGCAATCAGAATGCTCAGAATTGTGATCCCAGCTGTAGTATTGAAACAATTGATAAGGACACTGCATGGAAACTTGCACCTAACATATCCCTTCCGGTGAACTTGGCCTTCCATATGCCTCAAGCTGTAAATGTTCATCCTCTGCGGTATCTTCAGGTCTGAAAGTTTATTCATTTCCTGCTTTCTTCATTGTTTTCCTTTCTTCTGATGTTGTCCCCTTTGCTCATTGTTGGTTCTTGGACTAGGCTCTGTTTTTGGCTTGTCAAAATCTGGGAAGACAATTGTCTTCTAGTAGCCATACACAGAAGGAGCTTTGTTTACACAAGAAAACTGTTCAAAACCTCCTCAAATTGGAAGGTAAATGAAGGTGTCAAGTCTCTGTAACTTTCTCGATACATGTCAAAAGTGAGAAACCTGATTCGTGCTTGAACAATTTTCTTGCTTGGATAATCTGCTAGACATACTAAAGGGAGAATCCTTGAAGTTTCATCATTGCCTGACTACGTTTGCGTTTCATGCAGATGAGTATGATGCAGTAATAATATGTTTAGGTGCTAAAGCAGACATGCTACCCGAGCTTTATGGTAGGCTTCCTTTGAGGACGTGCAGAGGTGTAATTGCTCATCTTGAGTTGCCTGGTGATACAAGGTAAAGCACTTGTTTCTGTCTCTCACTCATAATATGTATCATCGAATGGTTGGCTAAGTTCTTGAAAGTAAGGTTAGCATTTTGCTAGTCCTACTTGTAAGCAAGCATGGCCATGTGGAAATTAGCAAAACTAAGTAGTCTTGAAAGCTGCTTCAGGGAACACTATCCAGATGATACCCCTTCAGTGTTATCAGATGCTTGGCTTGCAATTCAGGGGACTCGGAGTTTATATTTGGGATCAACATGGGAATGGAAATCCAAAAATTGTTCCTCACAAGTATCAACAGATGAAGCTACAAAAGCTCTTCAAGAGCTTCTACCAAAGGCATCTGCCTTTTATCCAGGCATAAAGGAGTGGACCTTCGCTGGAGCAAAGGCAGGTTTGAGGGCAATGCCACCATTGACTGCAAATGGATCACTTCCACTTTTGGGTTGTGTTGATAATTTTATTGGCAAAGATTCTAACTGTAGATACTGGTTATTTGGAGGACTTGGTTCAAGAGGTTTGTTATATCATGCTTTGCTTGGTCGTTTGACAGCCCAAGCAGTGATTTCCTGTAACGAACAGTTCCTCCCACCTGAATTAACATCTTGGAAGAACAAAAATTCCTGATAAATTTGATATTTCTTATTCATCTCTCTCGTTGGATCAACATGAAGCTGAAATGCTCGGGTATCTTCAAATTTACACTCTAAAACCCCCAAAACATGGCTCCTAATAACATTTCCAAAAATCTGAAGCAAGACATTAACTTCCTTCTAGTAAGCCTTCTGGTAAGGTGTTAACTTCCTTCTCGTGAGGGACCATAGGAATGCCACTATGATGGCTATGGGAGCATATATGAATAATCTAACCTAAACTTTAAAGCATTTGAATAACTCAATAAAGGATTGGTTCATTCACCATGCTTGTCAAAAGAAGTATTTAACTTATGAATAGCCTGAATTGTTCATATCTATTTAGTCTAAAATGGGCGAATGCACAACCTGTTTCTAATAAACTAGAACTAACCAGAATATTTGGTCTAAATTGAGCAAATGCACAGCTTCTAATAAACTAGAACCAGAAGTACACAAAAATACAATACGACAGCGTGTGCGCCGATAATTTTCAGTGGATATAATCTTTGGATGTGAGCTGTTGCTCCAGTAGGGTAATTGAGGGGTAATTACAGAATGCAGGTGAACTTAAAATAACGGAATTAATCCAGGTGGAATTACAAAAGAGGACCTAATCTGGGTGCAAATACAATAACAGACCTAATCTGGGTTGCAATTGTAATAATGAACCTAACCACAACTGCAATATTAAGAACTAGGTGGATATTGACGAAACTCAACTTCAAGTTAAACATAATTCAACATACAAATATGATCCATAATATAAAGAAATAAAACTTGCAAACGATAAGAAATATGCATAGGGTTAACGATAAACTTTGATGTACCGATCTAAACTGAAAATGAAACAGAAAATTGCATTGAAAATCACATCTAATCGGCTTGTCTGATAGTTTTCATGTCTCGCAAGAATTAAAACCCCCAAAAGGGCTGGAAATAAATAAAAAAGCTTTCAATTTTTGGATAAGCTCTTGCTCCAAATGCAGAGGAATAGGGGGTAATATACGATCATGTGGGTGCAACTGCAACGAATCAATATTAGGAACTAGGTGGGATTTAACCTAACTCAACTTCATGCATTAAGCTCAAAGCAACGTATAAGTATAATAGACAACATAAAGAAATAAACCTTGGATGCAATAAGGAATATGCATAGGCTCTAACCCATAAACTTAGAAGTACCAAACTTCAATTGAAACAGAAATTGCGTTAAAAATCACATCTAAACAACTCGTCTGATAATTTTCATGTCTAGGAAATTTTAAAACCCCCAAAGGGATGGACAAAAAATGAAAAAGCTTTCAAATTTTAGATAATATCTTGCTCTCCCATCTCAGAACCCTAGTTTGGTACGGCGCCAGTGCCTGCGCTTGGCATTATACCTGCCGAAACCCCAAAACAAAAAAAAATATCAACAACGACCCACGAATTCATTCACTCATTCAAACAGTCAACAAAGCATTCACATTCAGAGAAGTACCTGATGGTGTTGTCGGTTCGCATACGGATCCAATGAGGAATGGGCCTGTTCTGCCTCATCTTCTTAGCCAGCTTCTTCTTGATCATGAATGACTTGTGAGAAGGCTACACAATAAACAATAAACAACAACAACACATAATTACATTCCCAGGAAGTAAATAGAGATCACGATTCACCAAAAAACGATGTTCCACGAATGAAGTCCGAAATAGTCGATCAGAGACAGTAAGAGATAGAGTACCATTTTCGCGTTTCTTGAGCTTTGGAGGCGCGAGGCTGAAGCGAAACCCTGAACAATTAGAAAAACCCTAGAGCGTTAAGTTCCCTACGTTTATAGGTCCAGTAGCTGATCAACGACGTCGTTATGTATTCCTCATATATGGGCCTGGGTTTTCACGTACATGATAATCAACTTTTTAAGTACCCTAATTTTTTAGAATTTTTTCAATTAAGTACCTAAAGTTTTTAAAATTTTGAATTAAAGGAACAATTTTTTAAAATCTAAAATGTTCCTTTCAAAATATTAAGTTTGTTAGTAATTTATTAATTTGATTAAAAAATTTTGTTATTCATTATATATAAATATTTAAATTAAAAAAATCTCCATTTCAATCTAACTATAGTCATTATTTTTCTAAGTGAAGGACTGCATATTATAAATAACAAATATTTCATTAGTCAAATTAATAAATGACTCGAAAAATTAAGATTTAAGCTAAATTATTAAGATTTTAAACGTTTGTTCCCTTAATTGAAAATTTAAAAAAATTAGAGGCTAAATTAGAAAAAACTTCAAAAAAATTAAACAATTTAGGATTAATTACCCCTTGATTATTCTTGAGTGAAAATCCTTTTAGAAAGGCTTAATAAGCAATTCCAAAATTTTAACTTATAAAATTACAAGTTTTCATTTTATAATTATCTCCATAAAGAGAAGTTTAATTAATTCTCATTTTTTCATTTGAAGGATAATTAATTTTATCTGCATGTATTTATAT
>JANSVA010000217.1:1047230-1062508 GCA_025504915.1 Erythroxylum reticulatum
CTTCCGTGGGATAACGTGGCAAGTCGGAAGTTTTAGGACTCAACGGATATGGTGATCCGGTAGAATCTGTTTTCCCAGAAAATGTTACAAAGTTAAAGTCTATAGCTTTATTGCAAAATATGATCAGGGGCATCACATCTGATAATTTCAACCTACAAAGCTCACCAACAAGCAATGACTGACAAAATTTTCATCGACCAAACAGATCCAAAACAACTCACTAAAACTAGAAGCATACTCTGACCTTCAACTTCTTGATGCAGTGGGTTTGCTTTTCAATATTGCATCTTCTGGTTTTGATAAATTCTCAGGCACTCAGACTACAAAAGCATCAAGAGACAAACTCTGTTCAAATGAATCTGCCAGTTAGGGCCATTGAATCAAGAATTTTCCCTAGCATCTGAATCAAGTTTCCTCCAAGGATTTAGAGCTTACTTCATTGCCTGAGCTTGAGGGGAGCTTTCCCATGCTCGCTTCTCTGACTTTAAAATTGACACTTTATCGTCTGCACAAACCAAAAACAAAAGTACGTAGCCTTTTGTTCTAGAAAAACACTATTTGAATAGAAAGCTACATCTTTTGAAGATCAAAAAGAGAATTTCCAGCAGAATATCGTCTAAACTGATAGACAACATGAACTTTTTTGGGTTATAATTTGTTGTCACAGATCAAAGGAACAGAGTAATTGCAGTCACATTCCTATATACCCTTTAAACGCTTCCTTTATATACATGTCCAAATTCTACAAGACATCAACTTTTCGAGAAAAAGAAAAAAGAAAATCATATATTCTAAAAAATATCATTTAAACTACGGGTTTCTTTCAGCAGACTCATTAGTCATTCTGAGATAACCAATTCTTGCTTGTGACTTAAAACTAGGCACAATCAGTAAGGCAATCTTATTCTTGCTTAAAGATGAAACTTAGGGTCATATAACGTTAAGCGTACATGAGCAGCGCAAATCTAAATTGAAACACCATCATAATCTGCATCATTTGTCTATGCTCAACAATTAAAAGTACTTTTCTTTCTCTCTGTGGAAGAACGATCTTAGGACACAACTTCCATAACTGACCAAAACATTCCATTACAGACGGACCCTCCAGGATTAACCACACATATGCAAAAATTGAATCTTGCATATAGAATCTAAACTTTTATACAAAAGGAGTAAAGGGGAAAAGAAGACAAACTAAATGGGAGCGAATATAAAAGAGCAATCTCACACAGAAGCCCGTCTTGATCATGAATAGCTCCATGGAAGCTCCAACTAAAACAAACCCAATTGCTATCTTCGCATACCAATCCAAAAACTTCATTCTAATTCTGCATCTACAAAAGAACAAAATCAAGATGAAGACTTTATGAGTGGAAAGTGGGAAATATGAACGCAAAAATGGAAAAGTTTCAGGCTTTCAGTTTAGCAAACGAACTACGCATGTAAAAGCCACCAGAGCTTTGGATGTTCATTCCTTGAGGCTGACCAACAGTTCACTCGTACATGAAGGTGCGGATCTCTTAGTAGTGGTGAGGTTTTGGGTCGAAGATCATACAACAATGGCCCAGCCCTGTATAGACCACGTAGCCCAAAAAGCCCATTCTAACCCAATATCAAAACAACTCTTTTTATATAATTTAGAAATCACATATTTAAAATTATTCAAAATAAGCACTCAATAACTCATAATTTATAATTTTTATTTTCAAATATTTATTATTATTATTGTTGTTGTTGTTGTTGTTGTTATTATTATTATTATCTTATCATTATCATTATTTTTTAATTTTTTCGTCTCTTCATATGAGTAATTTAAAAACAATCTTTCTATCTATGTAATACTGAATCTCTCTAAACTTTACACGTAAAATGAGTAAATTTGACAAAAGATATGAATTGAATCTCTCTAAACTTTACACGTAAAATGAGTAAATTTGACAAAAGATATGAATTGAACTTGACTCAAGGTTAATAAAAAGAATTTAATTTTAGTTAAAATTAAATTTTAGGTTGAATTTTAAATTTAAGATGTCATTTTGTCCAAAAAAAATAAAAATTGATTAATCTGAAATTAATTTAAAATTTGATTAATTCAAACTTTTTAAATACTAATCTTAGGGTGACCCATTGTTAAGCACAAATGTTGTGTACTATGCCAAGGTCTAATTGCAATGATTTTAATTCAAATTAAATTAATCTAATATAATATAATTTTTTTAAAATATTATTATTTTAATTCCACTTTTTAAAATAATGTTATTAAGAGATCATACTAAACCTAAAATTGTTAATAACAATAGCAACATTTAAGTAGAAATTCTGTTAAATGAAAGCTTACGAGAGGTTCAAAAATATATAATCTTTTAAATAAACCAATCTAATAAAAATAATTCAAACATACCTTTAAATGAATCATCGGATGAATCCATAGTATATCATAATCAGATTTTATGTTCTAATTAACCAATTTTAACCATATTCTATTAAATTTTATCTACACATTTACGTAAATTAAAGTGCTCTAGAATGTCTACGTCAATTCTATAAATGTTGACTAGTCTTTGTTCATTAATTTAAAAAGTTGATGATTCCCAAAACCCTTTATTAAGTGGGACCAGTGAATCATTCTTCTTTTATTAAATTAAGAGCTAATAATTCAATTTGATATTTGAAAAAAAAAGAGAAAGGTACTACACATTTATTAAATGTATAATGATAAATTAAAAAGTGCTTAATTTTTAATTTAGAATTAATTTTTTAAATTTAAAATTTTGTGACTAATATTTAAAATTTATATAAATAAAATTAAAAATTATTTTTATCAATGTCATATATCCACTAAATATTACACACATATTTATCTATTTATTAGTTCAGTGAAAAATAACATTTTAACAGATAAACACTCAGTTAAATTTTTTAAAATATTATATATTAAATTGTAAAAATTTTGAAAAATTAAACACTTTTAAATTTATTATTGCATCTCCTTTGATTTATTTTTATTTCAACCATTATATTTAAAAATATCATTTATTTTTAATATTAATTAGCTATTATATTTTTTTGTTATATTCTTTTAATTGTTCAGTTAACTTATCAAGAAGTTCAAATTATAAGATTCCAATACATGTAACTCTAATATATATACGTATATAGTTTTTAAGTTGTAGTTTTCAACTTTAGTCATCTATCCTTCTTTTTAAGACTACTTTCTTTCTCTTGTTCAATGCACCAACTTCCAAGCATTCTATGGTCTTTTTGACCTGGTCCATTCCTTAAGGCTGAAGTGTGTACACTAATGATAATCAAATTTTCCAAAAAAAAGTGTTTATTAAATTATCAGATTTCCTGTTACAATTATTCAATTTTTACTATATTTTATTAAATTTTATCCATGTATTTATATAAAGTTCACATAAATATGTAGATAAAATTAAGTGACACCAGATTATGATTTATATCTAGTTCATTATAAATCTTAAATTATAAGTATTAATTATTAACTCGGATGTAAATTAATACATTAAGTTTTATAAATATAATTTTTAATTTTTAATTTACAATATAATTTTGATACAAGATTAACACTTTTTATATCGATTCGACTTATTAACCCAAATCAATTAAAGTCAAAATGATAAAATAAAATTGTTTTAGTGTGAATTCAAATTAAATAAACTCGTATCATATATTTTGATTTACATTTAGTTTATTATAAATCTTAAATTATAACTACTGAATACTAACTCATATAAAAGTTCTAAAATCGAAATTTTAATTTCTTAATTTATAAAATAATTTTAGTATAAAAATAATACTTTTAGATCTGCCCAACTTGTTAACTCGATCAATTAAATAAAATTGATAAAATAATATTACTTTGGTATCAATTCATGTGAAATTATAACAATTTTATATCATATACTATGATTATTGTTTTGCAAGTGTGTGCTAAAGTACAACTTTTGAGTACTTATAATTTTACATTCTTATTGAATTGATAAGAAATTAGATCCATTGTTGCATTCATTATTTAGTACCCCACATAGTTTTGATCAATTGGGTCCCAACTTTTAAAAGCTAGGGGTCCCAACTAATTAAGGACTAGTCAATTAAACCCAATTCATAACCTACCTATTGTCCTCGTCAAAAAGCAAGCACTTTGAGCCATTTCCTAATGTTTCTAATCTATCACCTAATAACCTGCCCTCTCTTTAAGGAAGCCTTTATAGGGATATCCTTGCATGATAAAAATGTTTTATAGGGTTTCATTGAACCTAATTATATTTTCTTATTGAGCCCCCATTAGTACATACAAGGGGAAGTGAAATCAAATCTTAAATACACCATTTATACCATAAGCTCATTTTTATCTGGACCTGAATCATATATAGTGGGCTTACAGGAGGACCCTCTTCGGAACCACCCTCTCTGTAGTTCTCCTCCCAAATTAAATTTTTAGGATTCAAACTTGCGATGTTAGGCAAACTCATGTCAAACCTGGTGGCTTTAATATCACTGAGGCCCCCTCTCATAAGCGCTTACAAGAGGAGCTGAAACTAAATCCTAAATATACATACTTTTTAGTATATATAGTTCTCATATACTTAAATGTTAAGTTGTTTTGAATCTAATTTGATTGAATTAAGAAACTCTAAAGTCCAATTGATTCAAGATTTAAAAAGATATCTTTACTATTTTTAATAAAATAATATCCTTAATTAATTGCTCAATTAATTCTTTAATAAGGTGTTGTTTTATTAGGTATAACAAAAATAACATTATCTTACTTAAACGGGCTTAAATATATTCAATCATTCGATCAACTCGAATTTATTATATTAATTTTATATCGAATCGGACTAGATCGAAACGAACTTTTTTTATCATCTATATATCCATCCAACCATTTATCAAATATGCATCCAAACAAATGATAACATTAACAATTATGGGTTTCATTATTGTTATAAAAAGAAACGACTCTTTCTAATATTTTTCACATGTCAATGTTGTCGGATTTAAATTTACTAGTTATTTGTAACCTTTTGCATTGTCCTTCACCCAAAACCTCGTTGATGTTATTTGACAGAAGTGTCGGCTGCCCACTGAGTTTGAATACTAAGTTGAGTGAATAGGTTTTGACTTATGTTCTGTTCCAAATGCTGTAACAACGCCGGCTTATGATAGAAATCTAGAAGCGCTATCCATGGCGGGTAAGCATCCTAAGTACACAGCACTTGCTGTTGTCCAAGCATCTTGGAATCATTAACATTTTCAACCTAGTTACAATTGACTAAAATACAAATCATGATTTGCATATAATAACTTGTTCTAATTCTTGATTTCTGTTTGACGTAGTAATCATTATTTAAAGGAATACGTATTATTATCTTCAATGTCTTAACAATCGGACCAGAAATTAAATCGATAAAACAAGAGGTTTAAAGTTTAAAAGATTCAACCGATATGAAATTATCATAAAGCAGAATTTAAAATATAATTAAAAAAGATTGTCCTTGTGTATCGAAAAATTTGAAGTTTAATTGAAAAAAGAGATTATTAAATAAAAATTAATTGATTTATTTTAATTTATAAAAACTTATTAATATATAAAATCTGACCGCTAAATTAATAAAATAACCAATTTTTTACAACAAAAATTATTAAAATAAATAAAATCATAAAGTTAAAAACTAGAAAATTTGGACACTTCAAGATTTTTATGATTAAAACGATTGATCCGGTTAAATTTTTTAATTATTAATTTTTAAAATACGTTATATATAAGCCATTACACTTTCTAATAATTTATTTAATATATTATAATATGAATTCAACTGAGTGATGAAATATTAAAAATTTTCATTTTAATTAACTTAAATTGTTAAAATATATAAAAGGGTCTTATTAAAATTATTTTTCATGTGATTTTAAAAAATATATAGAGAGAAATAACTATATTTTATTAGAGAATTTGAAATTTTTTTGACAGTTATAGAAAAATAAAAAATAGATAATAAATATTAAAACACTAAATAGTAAGATTGTTAATAAATTATTTTATTATTAGTAAAAATATTAATAATAAATCATGTAGTGAGTAAGTCATGAGCAAACTCAAGATATTTTGATGACGAAACCGAAGTCCCCAATGCCAAGTTTGACCCCTCTCTGCTACATAGCAGCCTTTGACCAAATATCAACCGTCCATTTTATTACCCTCTTTTCTATTATATTTATATACATATTTGTATTTTCACTCTTTATTTATAATTTATATTCTTTGAATATATATAATAAATTATGAATTAAATATTCAAAAAATATTATACCTTTGTCTTAAATTGAATGGCTGGTAAAAATTTTAAACTTATTAAAAATTGATCAATTTATTAATTAATAAGATAATTTTTTAAAATTAATTAATTTTATAAATTAAAATAAATCAATTAATTTTTATTAATTAGTGTCATTTTATTAAAATTTAGAATTTTAATGAATAACAATAGCTTTCTTTAATTAATTTTTAATTACTTAAATTTTATTTAATTTTTAACAAGTTTAATAATAATAAAATCTTTTAAATTTTAAATATTATTTTAAAATATTAGTAAATACCAAACATGCAAGAGCATATAAGTTACGTGGAAGCAATGGTAATTGAATTTTAAAAATAAATAAAAAACAAATAATAAAATAAAAATAAGATATACACATCATCATCTTCATCACATAAACAAAACAACCACTTAACAACATTCTCTGTTTCTCTCTCCCACCCTCCCATTCATGTTCTCTAAAAATCCTCCCATTGTTCGTTTTTCTGGATTTCTGTTCCCTAACCATCATCTTCACCACCATAACCAAAACCTCAAGCTCGGCCTCTTAGATCGGATCCCTTCACATTAACCCATAAGACTCCATTGAAACCAAAGTTTTTAGCTTTAACTGCACATAGAAGAAGAATACGAGGAAAAGAAACTATTTTTGTTGCATATTCATTACTTAGCCATGATTATGATGTTGTATTTCATGATAATATCCTAGAATCTGAACTGGGTTGTTGGGGTTGCTCTGTTTTTACTTTGTTTCTATTACGGTCCTTTGCTTGACAACGTTGTTGGTGGTGACATAATAAATGGGAAATGTAACTTCGAGTGTGGCGGCGAAATTCGCTTTTTTCCCACCGGACCCGCCAACTTACGAAGTTTACACGGAGGAAGACGGCAGGCTGGTGTTGACGGGGCTCACCTTAGACAAAAAAGCGGAGGTGCATTTGTTGGAAACTAAAGCTGGCAACAAGATTGCGGCCACGTTTTGGAAACACCCATTTGCCAGATTCACGCTCTTGTACTCTCATGGAAACGCCGCCGATCTTGGGCAAATGCACGAACTCTTCATTGAGCTTAGGGCACATTTGAGAGTCAATATCATGAGGTATGGCCTCGGTGCTTAAGGTTTCTGTTCATTTTGTTTTCTGTCACTTTCATTTCTGGCCCTGTTTTGTCTTTTTTCTTGGGATTGTTGTTGAAATCCATGGATGCTCCGGTTATTGCTTCAACATTTTCTGGTTAAAGATTGCTGCTTTTTTTCTTCAAATGTTCGACCTTTACTCCTTTTCCCTTTTTTCTTTTTGTTTTTTGGTTTATTCGACCTTTACTCCTTTTCCGTTTTTTCTTTTTGTTTTTTGGTTTGGTTTCCATTGTCATGGAATGACCTTATTTGGTTTCATATTTGCATATGGGTCCTGCTAATATGTTCGTATGCATGTCCTTAATCTGGATTTCCATCCCCTTCTCTGCTTGGTGGTGGATTGATTCAGGATAACATTTTATCATCGAGATTGATATAAATTTGATTTTGTTTGAGATAATGGACTGGATCGAACTTTGTTAAGATTAACAAAGACTGGAGCAACTAAAAAATGCCTTAAGTGTCTCATTGATTCATAACTTATTTGGTAATTTGCTTATCTGCAGCTATGACTATTCAGGATATGGAGCGTCTTCCGGCAAGGTAATAAAGAAAACAAAGTTTCTATTTTAATTTAATCCTAAATTGACAAAGAGGGCTCTATGTTTTACCTGATTAGATGCTATTTCTATACCTGTAAATAGCCATCAGAGTTCAACACATACTATGACATAGAGGCTGTTTATAATTGCCTGGAGAAGGAATATGGAATCAAGCAAGAGGATTTGATTGTTTATGGTCAATCTGTTGGAAGTGGACCGACCTTGCATTTGGCTTCTCGATTAAAGAGGTTGAGAGGTGTCGTTCTTCACAGCGCTATACTTTCTGGCATTCGAGTCTTGTATCCTGTCAAGATGACATTCTGGTTTGATATTTTCAAGGTAAGATCAGCAGAAGTTCTCTTCTGGGATTTTCCAATTATTGTTATTTGTTTACCCCTTCTTTTTTCTGAAATCATTTTGTTTAACATCTGCAGAACATAGACAAAATACGGCATGTCAGTTGTCCGGTTCTTGTTATACATGTAAGGCTCAAAATTTTTGTTTGGTGCAGCCAATGTGTTCTGTTCCCATCTCTTGAGTTCCTTTATGTTTTTTTTTTTTTGGAATTGTTATGAACAAATGTGCAAGTTTCGCAACTTTGTATTGACCTTAAGGTGTACGGATAGTTAACTGTGAATCGGCCTTAAACCAGTGACGAATTCCTGATAAGCAATTCTTGAATATCTCAGGGAAATCATAGCAGCTAAAATTTGAAACTGTGCAGATGTGCAAACCTGTTTGCCTATGGCTTAAACCAATAGAACCTCACTCACAATTACTTCTTCTATCTGCACCATTAATAGCATTGCTAGATCATTACACAATATCTTGATTTGTCGTCTAATACAGCACACTCATTAGGAAAAAGTGAGGTTAAGTGGTTTTTGATGAGTTAATTTACTCTACTATAACCCCTAATTGGTTGCAGCACATCTACTGATCATATTGTTCTTACTGCTCTGTGCTATTCTTGCTGAATCTTTGCAGGGAACTAACGACGAAACGGTGGATTTTTCGCACGGAAAGCGACTTTGGGAACTTGCCAAGGAAAAATACGATCCTCTATGGGTCAAAGGTGGAGGCCATTGCAATCTTGAAACTTACCCAGAGTACATTAAGCACTTGAGGAAGTTCATAACTGCAATGGAGACGACAAAACCAACAAAAGAACTCACATCCATTCCAAGTATTGAAGTCAAACACAACAAGTGCTTAAGATTTGTGATAAAGTAGGCATTTTCATAAGCAGGTAATCAGCACAGTTAGTTTCACTGGAAGGTAAGCCCATCACCAAGATACATCAGCCATGAAATACTACAGTGGTGGTATGTTTCTGCAGATTACAGAAACAGATGGGAAACTACAATTTGTTTATTTGATCCAGATCCTACTCAATGAGCCATTTCAAAGGTAGAGACTTTGGCTACTTCTTAACTATGAATAGCCAAAAAAATGCTTCATCTGGATTTCTTGTATAATGCAACATATTGGTTCTGTATAAAATCTTTCATCATCATTTTTCAGAAAAAGCAATTACATTACTTGTGTTCTGCTTTTGAACAAGGACTTCCACTTTTTACTTCCTTTCCATGCAACCTAATTTTATAGTCTTTGATAATGAAAATGGCAAAAGATGTCGGCTTTCTTGTGACTTAAAAATGTATATTTTAAAAAAAATAAATCAAAATAATATCTTTTTATTTATTAATTTCGAAAATTTCAATTTTTACACCCAACATGTTGGACCATTTTAGGAGCACCAAAGCCCTTGCTCCATATTCCAAGCCCAGTCGTAAACAATTATCCAGACGGATCTCATAAGAAGAACCATGACCACTAGACGGGCCCTTTTGAACTCAAAATGTTCCAAAAGTTCTAGGAGGTGAAGTTAATATCTAATTAGTAAATAATAATTTGTCAAAAATAAAAAATACACAGATTTAAAGAAGAGAAACTTTGTGTCCTAGGAGATTATGATTATCCAAATCCAAAACAAACAAAAACGCCCCCATTTTTTATTGTTTAATTTTAAAATTAGGTTATGCTAAGTTGAATCGGGCTCTAATTTAGCCCCAATTGGGCTCGAGTCAAGACCCACCCGATCCTACTCATTGTTATCCTTTTTCTTTTATCAAATAAAGATGATATAAAATCTTAAATTATAATTCTTTATCGAAAAAATGAGAAAAGGCAAAATATTTTATAATCTTATAGAAAAATGATTGATTAGGGTTAGGGTTAGGGTTAAGTTAATAACCCTAACCCTAACTCTAACCCTAACCCTAAACTGGGTTTGGACATTAAAAGTTTTATAAGGCAAAAAGCTTGAAATTGGTAAAACCATAGCAAGTTGTAGGACATTACTTGCCCCTAAGCCTAAGACACATGAGTAGGGCTCAAATGATTTGGTGACTGATTGGGGATGATAATGCAGCTTGATCATTAAACGATCCATCATTTGGGCAACATCAACACCAAAAAGTTTCATGTTTACCAAAACTAAGTGTTGGGATTTGCACAACTTTAGAGAAGTATAATTACCAATTAGTGATTATAGATTACAACATCACTTGCAAAAAGTTGATATGAAAAATCATTGCTCTTTTTTCTTTTAGTGATAACAGAGGTTATGAAATAATCATCAAATAGAGCATAGTACTAAAAACTTATGCCCTGTGAATTGATATTTTGATTTAAAACCTAGCAAAAAAGTATAAAATTCAAAAAGAAAAGATTAAATTTCGTCTTTATATAAAAATTTTGAATTGAACTCGTTTTACAGAGTTTTTGAGTCCGACCCAACTATTGTCGAAGATGAATTATCCTCCTTTGCTAATATTATTATTGTTATTATTATCATCATCATAAGTATTATTTATTAATTTATTTATATTTGTTCTCGTGGGTCTTCTGGAAATAACTTCTCTACCAGTTAGAGATAAGGTTGCGTATTACCAGACTTTCTCAAGTCCACATTTCAGCGAAATTTTTACTAAATATGTCCTTTTGCTTGGAAGAGCATAAGATGGCTAGGAAATGCTTTATTTGCCTCATATGTGCTTCAAATATTGTATTTTAAGGTAGCTTTAAAACTCACGAATGATTTGCTTTCCAAGACATCTTTAAGTTCAAATTTCACCCAATTTGGAAACAATGTTCATTTATGATTAAAACCTAAAACCCTAGAGAGAAAATCAGACGAGCATCCATTTTTGTTGAAATATAATTAATTAGTGGAAGATTAAGATAAGTACCCATTTTTAATTTGTTTTTTATGTTAAATAATACTAATGTCTTAAAAACTGGTAAGAGAAAAAGTTTAAAGTTCAAATGGTATTAGACCGTTATAAAATTAACTAAAAAATTGAATAAAATTAAAGAATTTGAAATAAGATTGAAATATACTGAGATTGAAATTTTTGAAGTTTAAGTAAAAAAGAATTAATAAATAAAAATTAATTGATTTATTTTAGTTTATCAAAACTGACTGATTAGTATATCAAAACTGACTAATTAATTAATAAGTTGGTCGATTATTAATAGCAATGATTATTGAAGTAAATCAATTCAAAAATATAAAAATCGAGTAAAAATATGGGCCAGTTCAAAATATTTACAATTTAACTGATCGAATTAGTTATATTTTTTAATCATTAAATAATAAGGGAAGTAGTCCTCGATGTATAAATAAAAGTAAAATGTGTAAGCGAATCTCTCTATACTTATTAACACTAAGATCCTGTTTAGCAATCAACTGATTACATTAGTTGTTAGCTGATTCTATCAATTGATTTGACTAGCTGATTATATTAGCTATTTGTCATTTAGTGTTTGGTAAAATTGGTTGTTTATGTATAAAATGACTTATGAGGATATGACTTAAAAAAAAAGAATATGAATATTATATATTTTAGTATTTCGTTGAATATTCTTATAAGAATTGACTAGCTTGAATTAGATTAGTTCAACAAAATAAATATATAATTACTTTTTATCATCATAATATTTTTATTAATTTCTTAATTTAAAATTATTTTATCTCTTAATTTAAAATGAGTAATATAATTAACTTGTAAATATTAAATTTTATATAAAATTGTAAGTTAGGAATAAAACAAAATGGTTGCAAGTTAAAGAGAATAAAAAAGAGAGAGTGAGGGATAAAACAAAATGGTTGCAAGTTAGTCTTTAATACCTTGTAATTAAAATTAAAATTTATTCATTAATACATGATTAAGAAGTTATCATTTAATACCTTATTAATTCACTCATGTCTAAATTTTAAGTATTTTAACAATTTTAAATATGAAAATTATAATAAGTCCTGATGAATTTATTATAAAATTAATTAAAAAAATCAATTGAAAAATTATGTCTTTAATTGACATCATTAGTCATTACTACATAGTTAGAAATCTATATTCTTATACAGTATCAATTTACACAATTTTTATATTAAATTTATAATAATTCTTTGTATATTTAATCACAAATTCGATATATCTAATCAATAATATTAAAAAACGATAAATATAAATGAACATAAATTTTTATAATATTTCAAAAACATAAATTGATAGGAAAAGGTTATGATTACATATGATTGTCTAAAATATCAGAAAAGGATGTCAAAGATTAGGTATTTAAGCATTGGGAAACTTCTAACATAGAAGATGGACTTAACATGACTTACTTACAAAGAACACAATCATAAAGATTCAATTTCACCTCTGTTTTCCTGCAGAAGTTATACTTGGCATCCATAAAGTTACCTCTGGTTTAGTTTGGTGCTTATTAGCTTAGCTGGGCAGCGAATTTCCTGAAAAATAACAGGAATCAACCCCAAACAAATCCTTTTATCAATATTTTGATCTTATGAAATAACATATCCAACTTTAAAATTCGAAGGATTAGCTTCTCAGACCTTGTGACTGGTCGATGCATTGGGATGGCAGCATTCTTACTGCAGTTAGCTTCGCTTCTGTTCTCATCATGAACAATGGAAGAAATATCAGTAAGTGTGCTCAATGGAAGACGATAAACAATATAATAATGAACACAGATTTGCAGTTGAAGCAGTAACGAACAGAGATTCATATTAGAAAACTATTAACATCAGAGAAAAGAGAGAATTTGGATTCGACTGACTACCTTGAACATCGGCGGGTCTGATCATACCCGGATTGTTCTCGTCTGGTCTAGCCATCACTGTCTATTTCTCTATCTCCAAAGAACAAACAAAAATGATCAAAACCTATATTCAAGACGCCACTTAATAACCATCCACGACAGCAAAGATACACCATTTAATGAAAAAAAAAACGAATCAAGAACTAAGCAAATTAACAAAAAGCAGGAATCGAACTAGGTGCCTTTTATGAATAAGGATTCGGCACTGTCAGTTTCAAGTTTTATACAAGTGTGCCTCGCCACCGACATCATTGCAGGTGGTAGTTCTATGTCCATGCAAGCTACACAGATCCTAAACTGTTGGTTTCTCATGAAATTTACACAGATTCGAAAGCTACACAGATTCGAAACTGTGAAAGTTGTGAGATACGAGAACGAGAGAGTGAAGAAGAATTTAAAAAAAAGAGACATAGATAGTGACAAGGTGGGGCAAAAATTAAAAGGTAAAATCGGGATTATAAAAAAAGTTAATCACCTAATTGTGAAAACGCTAGGAACAACGAGCTTATGTCAAATTGGTTGGCTGGGTTGAATCAGCCATTCATCCCAACCAGTTAATAACTAAACAAATTCATTAACTTTTTGATGGAATCAAACAACTAATTTCGATTAATAAGTTAAAATTTAACTAATCAGCTAACAACTAAATAAGGATTATATCGAAATCATTTGTAAATAAATTTGGTTTAGTATCTAATTATTAGATCATGAAACGACGTCACATTAGTCTCCAACTCACAAATTCCGATGCGGTCCCTACAAAGAATGGCGCTCCAATTCCCCAAATGTCCATCACCTAATAACCTTCCCCTGATTACCTGCGACCGACTTGTCTTTTTCACATATCAGGAAGAAAAGGCTGCATGTGTTTCTGTGGCATGGAATCTCAAACGGGGCCTACCTTTAAACAAACATCCAATACGATGCTGAAACGTGGCGAAAAGTGAGCGAGTGTGGAGTGTTGAGTGTGTTCTCCATAGCACGAGAAGTGTACTTTTTAGTACTTCTAGTTATGGACAACCTGACCTAATCCGACAAAAGCGTTTCGCCTTCCCCACTCGCTCTAAACGCGATTTAAATACAGGCAGCGCTTAGCGCCACTTCAACTATACAATCCTCTTACTATGCATGAGGGGTGAATGGTATTTTTATGATTTTTTTAATTATGATATAAAAGAATATATAATACCAAAATTAAAAATTTTAGTAATATATGGTTTCTTTTATATATATACAAAACTTGATTTTATAAAGAAAAATTTTAAAATAATATATTTGAAAAAATATGTACCATATATCAAAAAGTTAATATTTCGGTTGGACGATTAATTATATAACGACCGAGAAATTATAATTCATTGCGATGAAAAATGTTTTAAAATTTTCATAAAATAGTAAATTTAATAAATTATTATAGTATAAAATTTGTATAATTGAAAATGACTATAGTTGATAAACATTAATGATTTGTTTACTTTATTATGAAAAAATAACAAAAAATATAATTGATGTACACAAAATAATGTAAAATAGGCCTAAATAGTGTTTTACCAAAAAAATAAGAAAAAGATTTGTTTTTATACTAATTTGACTTAAGACTTGTTCTCTTCACATTTTACTAATTTCTTACCTAAAATAAATAATTAATTACCAAAATTAGGAATATTTTTTATATGTACAAATAATAGACACACTAACCAACATAAAAAAAGATATAATTGCACTTTGTTAAAATCAAAATTGTGAGAGTATGAAGGCTAATTTGGCCTTTCAACATCAACAAAAAAAAAAACCTAATTATGTTACCACAAATGACCAATCAAAACCCTATCATGTTCAATCAAAAGGTAAGTTCTTTATTGGAGGTTGTAATTAAATTCCCAAATTTGGGCAATCCTAGAATATCATTATCATTTAAAGCCCTAAATAATTAGGTTATTCTATTTAGATTCTACACTAATTTATTCTAATGTGGTAGCATCAATTCATCCACAATGTCATATATTTAGTATTTACCCTAATTTTCCACTAAATAGCATATTCAAAATTCAAAATTCAATGCTTTAA
>JANSVA010000217.1:1062608-1080897 GCA_025504915.1 Erythroxylum reticulatum
GTAATTAAATTCCCAAATTTGGGGAATCCTAGAATATCATTATCATTTAAAGCCCTAAATAATTAGGTTATTCTATTTAGATTCTACCCTAATTTATTCTATTGTGGTAGAATCAATTCATCTACTATGTCATATATTTAGTATTTACCCTAATTTTCCACTAAATAGCATATTCAAAATTCAAAAATCAATGCTTTAAGAATTGAATCATTTGGTCAGTTTAATTGTAAAATTCTTGAACTAGTTAACTTTCCCTTTTGATTTAGGTTAACAAATTTTGTTATTAAAAATTGATTAGTTTATTAATTAACCAGTCGGTTTTTATAAACTAATAAGTTTTTATAACAAAAAATAAATCGATTAATTTTCATTTAATAATCTTATTTTTTAATTAAACTTAAAAAAATTTGGTGGGTAAAAATAATTTTTTCAATTACTTTTCAAATTTATTAATTTTATTAAATCTTTAACTAATTTTATGACGATCTAATATCAATTAAATATTTTAAAATTTAAATCTTTAATTTCTGGTTTAGTTTTGAAAATATTGCTATAATAAGAAAAATCTAGGGTAATTAATATTATTATAATTTCCATCTAAACTTCATGAAACCACAAATCCCTAATCAATAAAAAAGTAAATTGTCAATTAAAAATAATTTATGACTAGCTAACTCCTTTAACTATGACACTAAGAATATATTTCCTTTTTATACCAAGAGGACAATGAACGGCCCAGATCGTTGATGATGTTGATCCTACGGGGAAAAACAGGCAATGCCTAGGAGGAAGCTGTGTTGGTTACGTCAGAGACCCATTCCTTAATAGTCTGTAGGAAGTCAGAGACATAAGACTCAGTTAAAAAGAGAAGGCTTTCGTGTTCTGTTTAAGGAGAGGAGAAAAAAAGCTAAAGACAATTACAGTGTAGTAGTACAGGTAGAGATATAGAGAGGCAGAGGTGATTGAGATTTGTTTTGGCTAGAAAAGATTTGAGCTTTGTTGAATGTTGAAGGGGTTCAACTTGTTCACTTTCTTGTGCCCATCACCATTGTTGTCCCACTTCGTACAGCTCTTTTCGCTTACTTGGAGCTCTTTCTTTTTGATCCACTCCTCCGTTTGGTCTCTCTTTTTCTGTTCTTTTTCCATCTGGGTTTTTTTTGAAGTGGTCAAACAGCCGAATTCTGACGTTCTTTACTGAGAAAGATCCAGACTTGTCACGAGTAAATCAGCTTCCCGGTCTTTTTTGTTCGTGTTGCTTTCTTATCTGTTTGTTTTGAGTTTCATTCAACATGAATGTTGAGGACAGAGTGGGTGGTGTAGTTAACGAAGATAGGTTTCCAGAGGTTCTTCGAGTTTTAGCTGTTGATGACGACCCAATTTGCCTCGAAGTTTTGGAGAAGATGCTCCGGAAATGCCAGTATCAAGGTTTGCTTATAACATAGAATTCCTTGTTTTTCTATAACTTTTTTCGTTAGACTCTTTAAAATTTTCTTGTTTGCTTTGAGGATATGAGTTTTTGTTGTTGTTATTAATGAGTAACGACCTCTCTTTGCATCTCTGTGCTTAATTATGACATACCTCTCTCTGTTTTTAGTCATGGCAGCATCTTCCGGGTTCTATCTGGGTGTATGCCACTCTAGTTGCTAGCTTATTTGTTTATAATACATGTTTAAGGTTTCCTTGTCACTTTTTTTCTTGATTCAAGTTTCAATTTTGTTCCTTCTTAAGTGTGCTTGACATTCTGAATTTGTAAAAACTTCTACTTCTTGGTTCAGTTTTGATGATCGAGTTAAAAGATGTTTGTTTTCTGCTAAAAACACGATCATCTGCTTCCAAGAGTCTGAAAGTTGTGTTATGGTCATTGCATTACAAGTAAATAGATATATTCTGCTGTTATTTCAAATCTTTTTAGAGTTTTAGTAAGCATAACTTTTTAAAAGTTGAATTGTTCCTTTAACCTCACGTGTGACTTTTTTCCAGTTACAACTGCCAATCAAGCAATAAAAGCTCTGAAATTGCTAAGAGAAAACAGAAACAACTATGATATTGTTATAAGTGATGTTAACATGCCAGACATGGATGGCTTTAAACTCCTCGAGCTTGTGGGGCTTGAAATGGACCTACCTGTCATCAGTAAGTGAAACTCTGTTTTAATTGTTCTTTCTTTCTGGTTTTTTTTTCAACAATAATATTTCAGGTACACTCACATTAATTCTTTCAGTATGATTATTGTTCACTAAGTTTTTTTCCCCCTTATGTATCTGTTGTTTTCTTCTTTTCATTTCAATTACATAACAATTGAAATCCAAAGGAGGACTGATGTTGTTTGACTTTCCTCTTTTGCTTGACAAGTGCATAATTATACGTCAATCAAAGTTAGAGATGATAATCTGTTACTTTTAATTCTGCTACAGTGTTATCGGCTCATAGTGATAAGGAGCTTGTGTATAAGGGGGTTATACATGGTGCTGTGGACTATTTAATAAAACCTGTTAGAATGGAGGTGCTGAAGAACATATGGCAGCATGTAATCAGAAAGAAAAGTTTTGTCCCCAAAGACCTGAGTGGGCCTTCAGGTCAAGACAGGATTTGTGATGCCGCTGGAGAATGTGGACAAGGAGTAGCATCGAACGGTAGCTCTGAACATAATGCCAGAGTTAGTAGGAAACGAAAGGACTTAGATGATGACGACGACGAAGATGGTGATGAGAATGGTCATGACAATGAGGAACCTGGGGCACATAAGAAGCCTAGGGTTGTGTGGTCTGTTGACCTGCACAAGAAGTTTGTAGCTGCTGTTAATCAGTTGGGTCCTGAAAGTAAGTTCTTCTTACAAAGGCATGATTCTTTCATTCTTTTTACAGCTATTATCTTGTCTTAATCCTTGTTATTTCTAATCTTTCATGAATCAATAGAGGCTGTTCCAAAAAAAATTCTTGACCTAATGAATGTTGAAGGGCTTACAAGGGAAAATGTAGCAAGTCATCTGCAGGTAAATTTTTTTTTAATATTTTACATTTTACATTATAATTTTATTTATTTGCTGCCTATTGTTTGCCATTACCTATCAATATAATAATTAAAACAATTTTCAGTGCTCATTTTACAAGTGCTGCCAAGCTATTTGAAAATATTGGAAGAAGCTGTGTGGAGGATCATCGTAGCATACACAAACATGATGGTTCCGATTTTGTAGTCAATAGTCTATCTATTGGTATCCATGCCAGAAAATTGTGGCTAGATACGGTTTCATGTACTGCAATCTTTTGGATGTCAGGATATGTGTGACTAACTATAAACCCACACCTTAAATTTGAATTGTGTCAATATTTTGATTAACTTGCATACAACTAAGTTCATATCTTAACTTTGACTGTGTAAGTTCTTTGATTAATTTGCATAGAACTAAGTCTATATCTAGTTAAGACTTTGATTAGATATAAGTTCATATTTTTTGCAGAAGTACAGGCTTTACTTGAAAAGACTCAGCAGTGGAGCACCCCATCAGGCCAATATGTTTGCAGCATTCATGGCTAAAGATTCCTCTTATCCTCATATGAGTTCACTTGATGGTTTTGGAGATTTTCGCAGCTTGAGTGTACCAGGAAGATTTTCAAGTGCATCCATATCAACATATACATCTGGAGGTGTGCTAGGAAGATTGAATTCTCCAGCTGGCTTAACTTTGCAAGGAATAGCTTCCTCCAGGTTGTTGCATTTGGGCAATTCCCAGAATTCAAGCAATTCGTTTGATGCAATAGGAGAGCTTCCGACATCTTTTCTTCCTGCAAGCCAAAGTGCAAATTTACTCCAAGGGATCCCATCTTCACTGGATTCCTACAAGCTGCAAAGTAAGTCCAGCACTTGCATTGGAGATTACAATCACAGTCATGAAACAGGTTTCGCACTTGCTAGCTTCCAAGATGCTGGAGTGTCTGTGAATGCCAACTTGGGCAACATGATGTCCAGTGTCTCTAGCAATCCTCAACTGGTACAACGAAACCTGCAACAAAGTCAGACTAGGGGAGCATTTGCAGCTCAATCATCTATAAGCATGCCATCTTTGGACCATGATTCTTTTGATGTTGGAATTACTGGGTTTTCAAACGTTTTGGATCATAATAGATGTAACGGAAACTGGCAAGGTGCGGTTGAGTTATCCACACTTCCATCGAGTTCTTTTCTACTAAACGAACATTTTAGCCATGACCCATTACCTACCAGCAACTTGAGAGATAATTTATCTTCAATTAGTTCTCAGTTTGGTAACACCCCACTTGATTTTTCTTCTTCTTCTGCTATTGCTGCACGTTTGGAGGATTCCAGAGTAGACATGCAAAGCCAAGCAGGTTCAATTGGCAATGTTTTGCAGAGCATGAATTACATGTCAAAGCAAAGATGGGAAGGGCATAGTCAGCATTATAAATCCAATCTAAATAACTCATTCAGCGCCAACAATGCGATGAATCCTTTGAGCCAGAGTTCAGACCAAAGGAAAAGGTTCAATGCACTATTGCTTGGTCAATTAACTGGCGTGCCTCCAAGTTTCCGGCATTCTGAATTTGAGAAATCTTTGGATACTAAAATAAGGTCGAATGAGGAGTACTTACAGGATCAAACCAAGTCTCATAATGGATTTGTGCAGAATAACTTTGAGTCATTTGACGATATAACGACTACGAATAAACGGGTATGACTGAGTTGCTTCACACACCTTTCATTACATTTTTTACTTTTTGTCTTGTTTTCTCAAAATTGGATATACAGTGTTGTTAATTTGATAGCTGGAGGATCCGTGTTGATGTAAAGTAATAATTTCCTTTACCCTGTGAGTCTTTCTTGTACAATTAATCTCTAGTATCTTTTTAGTGTACAATTTACTTGAACCATTTAATTTTTGTATTTGAGTTGGCAGTTTGGTTTAGGACCTTGGGAAGAATAAGGTAAAGAAAAAATGTTGGAAAAACAAATAGATGGAAAGTTTTAAGGCCTTCGGATAATTCTATCATTTACTGTACAATGATGAATGGTTTTATCTAGTTCAGTATAAGATCTTTAAATTTCATCTGTCCAGAGTTTGTGTATGTACATGAAAACGTAAAAAGATCTGAGCTTTTACAATAATTTTGCCCTTTTTTAATGGGTTGGAGAGAAGTGTATACTTTAGCATTAGTTACTGCATTATTTATGCATCAGATATTGATAGCTTTCACGTTGTTCAAGCAGGAGCCGAATGAAACAATGTTACTAGATGGAGAATTTGGACTTGACGCTTACCCTCTTGGATCATGTATGTGAGCTATTGTTGTTGGTGATTGTATAAAAGATGGGCTGCAGAAAACACACGTTTCATTTCTTTCCACGAGAAATCTGAATCATCTTGTAATCTAGTCCGCCAATGCGCTTGTTCTACTTCTTTCTATGTTTCTGCAGATGATTTCCCGTTAATATTGGTAGCAGTATTTTTGTTATTCAATATTATGTTTATCCTCTGCCTTTTCTTTCTCATTGGCATTGGTAGATAATGACATCAGAAAATTTCTTTGACTTTCATCGACTATATTCGTGTTTTGGAATGACCTTATTCGAGGGCTATGAGGTATTTTGAGTGGCTTTAGAACCTGCACGAACAGTGTAATTGAAGTTATGAGCCGGAATCTGGATATTTTAGTGGCAATAAAACCTGTTTGAACGTTATAAGATGAATCCAAAAAAAGATTTCAGTTTTGATGGACATGAAAGCTGATTTGAATTCCTTTCACACCAGGCACGAAATGAAAACAAGTGGAGGAACAAAACATGGAATTTTGGAGGTTTAGAACACATGATTTACAGGTAATATGTACCTAGAATCTTTCGTTTTGCTTACAGGTTTTAGCCTACGAGAATGTAGGAAAAGACATGGTTGAATTCAATGAAACATAAAAAGTATCCAACTTTCATCAATCCCTTGTCAACAATCAAAAGGCTCTGTTACAATTCAGTGACATGGGATTGTCACTAAAACCTGAACTTTGATTTGCAGTTGAACTCAATCTAGCTCAACTAGTTGAGCTCGTCTCTCAGCAGCTTTCTTTCTTATAAATATTCCCCATCGTAAAGCTGCTTTTAGCTTGAGCCATCCTACAACAGCTTTCCCCGAGCCTTTCCCATGTTCTTGTCTATATGCTTGATCCATCTGAGGCTCATACGCTTGTATACTGTAAGAGTAACAAGCCTCATCAGAGTGACCAAAGCCACTTCCCATGCCAACCCCTGCAGTGAATGTCTTCAGCAATCTCTGCATGTCATCACTCTCCAACATCTCAGAACTCCTAAGACGGATTTCTTGTGAGAAGAATTCTTCCAGTCCCTGCCCATTTCTAGGATGAGGCCAATCTCCTGGAAAATAAGAATCTCCTGCTCCATGCGTTCCAACAGTCATCGAGTCAATGCTATTGGAAACTGCTGCTTGTGGATTATGAATGGTCATTGCTGCATTCTGTTCCGACCTTAAGAATGGAAATTCTATCAACTGAGGAACTGATGGTTGGTTATCAGAAGCCTGGATTTGTTGAATTGGTGCAGATGAGATGTGTAGCAGCCTGTTTTGAGCAGATGATGTGTGCTGAATTATCTCATAATCGTTCTCTAGGATGGGTGTAGCTGCTGTCCTTTTACCATTTTTAGTACTTGCTAGGGAGCTCAGGACTTTCTCATCATATTCCACCACTTGATGCCAATTTTCATATGCTCTCTTCACCAGCGAATCTACTGACATCTGAGGCAGAAAATGAACAAATTTCTACCAAATATATGTAAAACATGATTGATTTATCAAAATGACAGGAGTTTATCTAACCTTTTGATGATTGGTAAGTGATTCCAATGGAAGGAATTGCCCATCAACAATAAGACCTCTAAGTTCATAGATATGATTGAAAACAACTCCAGTGCTATGAGTTCCATCAGGATAGTATACATAAAGCTTCCCTCCTAAGACACAAGTCTTGGCATGCTCTACTGCGTTGTCCCACATCCTACTGGACATTCCACTTCCAAGGATCTATAGCAAGAACATAAAGTCTATGTCAGAATATGAAGAATAGATTAAATCTTTGAAAGAGGAATATGAAGTCTGTAAAACCATTCTTGATGGAAAACATGAAAGCTAGAGAAAGGGACATCTTACACTTCTTAATTTCTGTGGATCTCTTACAAGAACTCTGAGAAAATCTTCCACTGTTACAATTTCAGCCTTTAGCAGCTTCTTGTGCAGTGCTCCATCCTTTGCTATTCTATCCAATCTCCAAACTTCATCGTGTAGAGCTGGTGGGTAATGTTTCTTATACACTGCAGATAACAGAAAGAGTTTCAGTTGTAGCTGTTATATCCTGCATTAAATAAGAACATCTCTACATATTGCTTCAGCACACAAATAAATAAACCAGATGAAAAGGTCATTCTGCATGGTATGGGAGGTAAGAAACTTTCTTCTTCCTTGACTTGCAAATGAAGAAATTCTGGAGTTTCTGATGAGTGTTATGCTCTAGTACACATTCAAGATTTAGATATTACCAAGATTTCTTAGTCTAAATTCTTAGATCTTTATCATTCAATTGGGATGAGAATCAGAGTATGGACTGCAACTTTCCAGCAGAAATAGCACTAAAAAATGTGCATAACGTACTGCTGCACAAACTACTTTCTTCCATACTCTCACAGATTCTTACCAGTTCACCAAGGTTATTCTAAAAGGTGATTTTGTTTTGTAGTTTACTTGAATATATCCAATTAGAGTTTCTTTAAGCATCAGAAGGATTAGCCACAAGAAAAACTCACATTCTCCCCTGTGATCCTTCACTGAAAATGCCTCTGTCTTAGCTTCACGAACACGAATTCCCTCGCAGCACCCAGGAGCAAGCTTAACACCAATCCTGAACTTTCTGCTCCTTATCCAACTAGAATTGTCAGTGAAAGTAAGATCTCCTAGAGTTCCTACTCCTTCCTTGAGAGTTAGCTGAAGATCCCCAGTCAATAACGGTCTTTTCCCTTCACGCTCCTTCACTTCGTAGCTCTCAAAGTGTTCAGCAGTCCAATCTTCCTCAGTCTCATCACTGAAATCACCCTCAAGAACCACAATATTCAGTTTTGCAGCTGATTCAGGTCCAATTTGCACAACACTGCCTGTGGTTGCATCTATCAGGACAACATGAATGGCTGCTCCTTGCTCCCCCTCCACTTTTCCACCAGTGAATAGGTGTGGAGGCATTCTTGTTCTGAACTGGAGTTGCAGCTTTTTGCCTTCTGGTCCTTGCAGTTTTGGTTGTGGAGACCTGGTTTAGGCATAATGGTATTAGATCATGTCAGAATCTTCAAGCTAATTGATATATGCTCCATGCTAGTGGGTACTCTAGTTTAGCAGAAACTAAGCAAAACCAACTTTAGCAGTTAAGACTAACAAGAAGAAAGCTACAACATTACCTTTCAGCCAAAGTAGCATGGCCTAACCTCGACAAAGCACGCTCGATTTCTTCACTGACCTGTCCATCATAGGAGATGCCCAAATCAATAAACTTCTTCATGTAAGTTAAGAATACAATCTTCATCAACCCCCATTTCTAGCAACTTATAAAGTTACAGCTTTTGCAGAAACTAGTTACTGATATTGAGGACTATTAAGGTGACCCAATGTGAACTGTTTATGACTCACAATTCTGCGAAACAAAGGCTCCAAAGATGAGCAAAGTCTTTGCAAGCTATCAACCTTCAGGGCTTCCACGACAACACTGCACATAAATGCACACATGTATCATTGTACTGGACGTTACAGCTTATGGAACAACACACGCCTTGAGATGCATGATTGGCTTCAGATTTTCTAAAGATAGGAATACAAACAAACTAAACCAAACGCATTCATCGCAAATCTCATCAAGTTCATGCCCATTAATAAGTAGTACCATGAGTTTTGAATGCTTGATTATACAGAATAAAGCAATCAACTCAGGAAAATGAGGGGTTTCATGCACGGTTGAGGTGGCAGGTTAAAACAACGAAGTACGTTAGAAACAGATTGGTTCACAAGATTGGATCGAAAGTCCAGAAGCCAGTTCAAATAAACCAAATTTTCGAGCTCTGAAGCTTAACCCATTGATCGAGTGCTACAAAAAGAAATCAAATCAGAATCACCACAATGGAATTAGAGCAACAATGGAAAATAATAAAAGGCCAACCTTGCTAGGCGAGGTAACTTGGACTTCTTCGATTCAGGGACGTACTCAGCTTCATCTTCAACCCTCTGTTCATATCCTCTTTTCTCCACTCTCCGGCCTCTGCTGGAGTTATCCATATATGGAAAGTTGGGAACTTTCCAATGCAAAGCCCTTCAAACTCAGTACAACTTTCTAAATATAGAACAAGCTTTACAAGATTTTACGTTGTGGAACACCTCAAAGCACTCATCTTTCCAGATCAAAACTCAAACTTTTCGACATATGATCTGGTTTTGGTATCATTTTTGGATCTGGGCAGTGAAAGTATCGTCTATTTGTTTTAGTTTTAGTTTTTGGATAGATCCAACAATTGGATATATTTAACTTTGAACTTTGATCCAATATATTAGTTGTTTTTTATAGATATTTAATGTAAGACCTGACCAAGCATAGGACAACACCTGTGCTTGATAACCAGGTGCAGGAACTTGGGAAGTCTTGAAACCGCGTTTCCTGGTTTCTTTAATTGGCTGGCATGTGATGTTTTGACTCTCTTTCGAGGAAGAAAGTCAAATGGTGACGGTGGTCAATTTTGCTTCAACAGAAGCAGTCTTTCTGTAGATTTATACGCCTGTTTGAAGCTTTTAATTACCCTCTTTAAAAAATTGTCCTAACTATTACCCCAGACAACATGTAGATCTGTTTATTGGACAAGGACATTCTCAGCTTCAAGTTAGCAACTGTTGAGATTAACAGAGACTGAGGTGATGAACATGATTTGTTAACAAAATTGGTGAGGGAACAGAGTGGACGAGAAAATACAGTTCCTTGGTGGGAAAACCCCGCAGCATCCAAGAACAGAAACCAAGGCATTTCCAATTCCATCATAATGGGAAGTAGAAGTTTAATAATGGTGGTTTTGGCAGTTACTGGTGGTGACTTTTATGAGTGAAAGTAAAAGACAAAAGTGTCGTGACCTGTGAGAACGCAGTCAAACAAACCTTGTAAAATTACATCCATTACTATAATATCATCTTATATCAAAGTGTCAAACAATCTTTGAAGAGTCATACATAAGTCTGATATGAGCTGAGGGATCCAAAGCACGTGAATTACAAGTGGGTAAAGGAGACACCTTTGCTTGGTTTTAAAGGAAGACCTATAGCAAGAGACAGGCAGAGAGAGGGAGAGAGCATTTTGCTTTGCAAAACAACTCCCAGTAATTTGCTGGTCTGCTACAATCATTACTAAAGCAAGGGCCTATTTTACTAGTTCAAGTGAAAAGAAAAGAATTATAAAACTATATCTACTGGCAGTTATTCTCCTTCCCAACCCATTTGGCGGGCGCGACGCTCCCACAACGAGGTGATTTTCCTCTCTCTGATAAGTAATGCCTCAGCACGCTCTCTGGCCTCCTCACATGTTTCAGTGGCTGCAATGCATTTCTCTGCCTCCTTTTGGTACTGAGAAGCTACTCTTTTTGCTTCTACAAGTGTAACATTCATATGTCGGGCGTGTTCTTCAGCAACAGCTTCCTGTAATTTCAACTCTTCTGTTAAAAGGTCCACAAACTGCTTCTCCATCTCCTTCTTGAGATCAGGGTCATTGTTACCGCAATCTGTAATATGATCACATTCACGTAAGCAAATATTTGCGAACAACAAGGTCATAATTTGAAAGTAAAGCCATATAAGAACAATGCAGCAGATTACAGAAAAAAGTTTGTCAAAAGGTGGAATTTAGGAGCTTAAAATAGCTAGAATTCCTTCAAAAGGCACATTAACTTTGACTCTCTCACCCAACTTCAGTTCTCAATCCCGTTCTGAGCTTACAGAAAATATGTAGGACATCTGTTCACTACAAACAAAGTATGCAGATTATATGATCAAATAGGTAAAATCACCACAATCTGTGGAATCCTTAGTCTAGAAGCTTAGTTCACCAAATCGGGTTAGTTAATGTAATATGCAAATTTTCTTTAGCAGAATTGAGACAGTGAGACATAGCGAGTAATGGACACCACATAACCTAGTCCTAAAATTTCTTAAAATCCCAGAAAACAGAAATGGGTATATCCCAGTTTAACTTTTGAAGATTTTTCAGAGAATCCAAGACCACACAATCTATCTCATCATCAGGATGAAAAGTTAATAACCAGAATGGGTTAACAGAATGAGCTCAAACCTGTGACTGAGAGATTGGCCAACCCTGCAAGGAAAAAGCAAAACCACTCATAAGTCTAGTACTCCAATAAGCAACAAATTATGGTTTATTTCAGGAGCAGTTGGTATGAACAGGCAGTTTCATCTACGAACTGCCAGTTCAATCTTTCATCTAAAGGATTATATCCCAGAAGAAACAGCATCTGCATGTTGACATGTGAAATGAAATGAGGAAAGTTAAATGAAGCCAACTTCATGAACTCAAATGAGAGACCTTGCTTCATCAGAAATCGGTTGTAATTTACAGTTTACGCTGACAATTAGAAGAAAACAATGATCCTTGGTTCACATTCATATATTAACAGCTTTAATCCAAGGATCTCAGATCCTTCACCATAAGTAGGAAATGATTGCCTAAAATATCATAAGAGAACTTCTCATTACTCTTTTGAACTGGATAGGAAGTAAGTGATTCTTCAAATCGGGTTAATTAGGAATTCAAGCACCTTAAACTAATGTCCAGTGTGAGTGATTTATCAACATATCTAGCACCTCAAACTAAAAATGCCAGGAAACATAAGAAGGAATTCCTGACCAAGTAAATCTATCAAAACTAACATACATGAAAAGAGCATGTAAAGCAAGCTAGATTTGCCTCCACATTAAAGCCAGTTAACTTAACACAGTAAAAATCTGAACTTTGTTCTGTTCAGGATCCAAAAAGAGATATATTAGGCTAGATCACTACTCGGCACTCAATATGACAAATTTCACTGCATATTATGTCGGTTCTTAACAAAAAGAAAACGAATGTTTCAGAGATAAGGGAGTTCGTTTTGAACATCCTGATCCTGTCCACTCAGGTGCAAGTGTTCGATCAATAAAACAAATCACAAGAAACTGATGAACAAGCTCAAAGAAATCCACTCAGGTGCACATGCAAGCGTTCGATCAATAAAGCAAATTTGGATCCAGAATTGGGTACAGCAACAGATCAGATCTCCAATATGATACTTGTACTCCTTCAAGATCAAATTTTGACATAAGCCCAGACGCATAACAAGCAAAACAGTGAATCCAAAAGAGAGAGAGTGAGTAATACCAGGAGCAATCTGGAGAAGAGATAAAGGAGGAGGACAATCACAGATGCAAGGAGGACAAGAGGAAGATGCTTTAGAATCAGAAAATCCAAAACTTTTCTTGAATCTCCAGTAAAGGGCAGGCCCACAAACTCCCAGAGCTGACACCACTGCAAATATCACCAGGCAACACCTCAAGCAAGACGCTGATCTCCTTGACATTTTCACTCTCTCTCTCCCGCTCTCTGTGTGTATTACAATCTACTCACTTTCTTTCCCTTTAGAGACCGCGAGCGAGATCTAATGTTAATGCACTGATTGATGGATATAGTTATGGAGTCATGAATGAAACTTACTAATGTGCTGCTTGTTCCTGTAGCTTTCCCCTTATTAACCTTTTCCTATTCTGAGGAAGTGTCTTAGTTCTGTCACATTAAAAATGGAACTTTGACAAAAAACGTTCACCTGAAACCCATGTCCTTGTCACAAAACAGCCAGTTATTACATAATCTAACTCACAGATTTAATGTAACCATCAACCCCTTTTGCCCTTTTCTCTCAATTTCCCCATTTCTAGCCATAAAAAGGATCTAAAAGTAAATAACAACCTAGGGCAGGCTAAAGTTTGCAAATATTTCCTTGTTGGGTTATATATAAACATAATGTTGAAGTAGTTATTTACTATAATATTAGGTCCAAAATACATGTGTACAATGCATCATATCATGTATTGCTTGTGTACTCTGATTTTTGATCATCTTGCTATGTAGTACATAAGCTCCAGGACTTTGGTCATCTTGCTATCATTCTCATGGTACCAGATTAAACTTGATAAAAAGATTCGTATTAAGTTAATGCCGAGATTTAAGAAAATGAAATTAGCTTGAGGGCTCTATATGAGTCGATACAATACACTTGTAACCAACTTTCATAACACCATAACACTTTGCCCTGATCTACTTATTCTATAAGCCTAACATGTATCACTGATCATACATAAATCTTCTTTTTCCAAATAGCACGCACGTGAAATATTCTATATATTCAACACATAGCAATGATCATTCATTTAATAACTAAGCACACTTGCTTAGGTCATACAATCGAGATGTTCCATATCTGACAAAAACAGTAAGATTGGTCTCATATTAGCATCTATCTGTTGTTTCTCAGTTCCCACAAATGCATTGACCATTGGATTGAATGACAGTAAATGGCATGAAGTGAAATGTGCCAATTCGCTTCGGTATTTCCTATCCTACCAAGACAGGTTGGATTTGCTATTTGGTTCGTGTCCACACAACTAAGTAGTTGCAGGTTTACACAAGCACTCTGTCCTGCGTTCGCTATGATTCAGCATCCTTTGGTCTTTGTTTTAAGTCTGCATAGTACTCGTTTATCCACTTATGGATGATCTCAACTTCTTGCCTCCTCTGCTCTATCAACCAACCCGGGTCGTCTTTTGTTGCAGCACGAAAATCGACATGATGAGCTCCTGAACAATCAATGGCAGTATACTTTTAACTGATTGTAGCATGCTAAAGGGATAATAGTATTAAAGATGGTTGATTTGCATACCCTTCTGTGTGACAAGGGCGATGATGCTGGAAGAGATATTCTTCAGCACACTAAACATTCAAAAAGCTTTCAGTCAAATCATTGCGATATCGCCAAAGACCAACACGAAGTTGAAAAACATGTATAATCTAACTTTGATATGGAAGCATGTATCAAATCAATCAGCAAAAATCTTGAAGAAGAAAGTGACATCCTGATTGCTATCCATGTATAAGGCTAGGTGAAATGGACTAGCAGCTGACAAGGTGAGTGAATCAGTTGTCTATGATCTATTCCAGGACATAATATGGAACAAATTTGAAAAGAATGAACCATTCATGCAAGTGTAAGATCTGAAGTGGGTTAAGCATTTTATAATGTCTAGTAATTGCCACTTACAACCCTGAAAGAAGATTTGTAGTGTTTTCTGATATCTTAAGAATCAATAACTTGGTATCCTGACTTGGAAGTTCACTATATACAGGCAACAGTTTATCAGTTGAGAATGAAGATCCTGACACCTATCATATTTTGGAAACTAATGCATATTGATAATCAGCTGAATGGAACATCAAGGGAAATATGGAAGTTGGAACTAAACCGATGAAAATTACAAGGGAAGGACTTTGTTACAGCAACAGACCTTCCTCTGCTCCAAGGATCCTGCATTCCATTAGAAAATATGATGTTGCTACCGGATCTCTTCAACACTTGATCGATCCTCTGCACACAAGATAAAACTTCAACTGAAGAAGCATAACTGGATAAGTGAAAATGAAGAAGAAACCTTACTTTTCCACCAAATTCAGTAGTTATCCAATGTGGTCGAGGCACAATCCCGTAAATTTTCATGCATCGATCTGCAAACTCTTTGTAATCATATCTTGATGGAGGGAACATGCTTCTTTCAGAGCAGGTCATTGGCATAACCATCTCAGTGCAGGCCTTAATCATTGTTGATGAATGGATTAGCATAACAAGCAAGCAATAATTACCCTTAACTTGAGTTAGTGATTTGATTTTAACTGTAGATACTATAAATACCGAACTCAAGTTTCCTTAAAAAGAAATAATTACTCAAAAATGCTTAAATATCACAAACTAAATGACAGACCAATTTGGTTGCTGATGTGTTTCAGAAGATTTTAGTTGTTCATGTAGAATTACTTAGTACCTGCCAGTCCCAACCATGAAGGCCATGGGCATCAGGTCCATGTTCCAATTGAAAGCATTTACTAGAACGAGAATAGTTGTAGTATAAGCTTGCAGCTGCAAAAACCCTGCTAATCTTGGAGGCGCCTGGTGGAAATTCATCAACAATCTTGCACATCTTCATTACACAAAAAACAGATGAAGAAAACGTTAGGATCTGAAACCGCCAAAATTTTACTGTCAACAAGTATTCTTACCTGCTTTACAGGATAGGCAGGTAGAGGCATCATAAAATTTGCCTCAAATGGATAATTCACCATAGCTGTATAAACAAAAGCCGACCATAACCAGGCCCAGACTGCATCTAGGGAATGAAGGTCTCTGAACACAAGCAACATGTAAATTCAGGGGTGACAAAAATGCACTCTAGCACGGACTGTTTTCTTAGCAAATTAAACTGAGCTATATTGAAGTTGATTCTGAATTCAAAATGGCTTTTAACATAGAGGCTGCTGAAGTGATAGTCGAGCGATTTTCCAGAAAATTTCTAAGCCACTCTATCGAGGAATCTCTTCACGTACTAGCCATCCAAGTACCACATACAAGATTTTACCAACTAGCTGAGCAAACACAGAACATAAATTCATGTGAAGATGAGTAACATATTTCTCATGCACATCAAAGGAGATAACTTACTTGCAAGTTCTGAAAGTTCTGCTTAGTTCAGTCAAGCCTTCCTTCTGAGTTGCAAGAGCCAACAGATCTTCCCAGCTACCCCTTATCACCTCAAAGCAGTTCAAGCTTGCCTCCTGCCCAGTTCAGTTTTGCACAGAAGGTTATACCACAGTATAGAAGAAACTAAAGGTGAATGTACAGAAAAGTTTCACTAACACGTAACAACAGACCTTGAAATCCTGAGAAACAGCATCATAGAAACTTGACCATGGAGTAATGTCATCAAACTGTAGAATGGGGGCTGAAGATGCCAATGCACCAATTGCTATGTGCGGGTATTTTAGCCTGAACCAGGCAGCTAACACTGAAAGAGAATACATATGCAGAAAAGAGGGAGAAAAATTGATGTTCCATGTCATAAAGTCAAATAATTGATTCTGAATAGCAGGAAATCAGTTAGTCTATTTTGAACTGTAGATTTTACTTCCACAGTAACTGTGTTTATCCAGATAGCAATTATATCAGAATATTAAAGGAATAATGCATCAAGGGCTTGAGTCTTAAGAGATTTACTTCCTCCATAAGAACCACCAAAGACCACTACAGGAGATGTTTCAGAGGAGAGATTCTGCTTCAAGTTCCTTATCAGAACTGCATAATCAGCTAAAGCTTGCTGCGAATTCAGGTAGCCCAATGTCTCTGTTGACTTGTAGGAGTCCTTCCCAAATGGCATCGATTCTCCATAGTATCTATGCTGCAAATGCACAGACAAGCAAATCTCATCTAATATATAGTGACAAAATTCCAGCATAGCTCATTCTTTGGATCAACAACTGATAGAATTAAAAGGTAAACGTATTTTTACTGACAGCCATTAGATGATCTACTTAAGATTTGCCCAGCTGCAGGAAAATCTCCATACATTTTGACCCAAGAAACTAGTTTTGTTCTCTAATCATTTCCAAATGACTTTTTAGCTCCAAGTATGACGTTTTTATCTAAAGCTCGTGACTTTCTCAAGTAAAATGCGAATTTAAGAGCCAAGACGTGAGCTTTCAGTGTGCTTAAGGAGTATTACTTCAATGAAAACCAGAAGAGCCCGGAACTTGGGAGCAATATCGAGCAAAAAGCCAGTGTTAGCAGCGAACCACTCAATGTCACCTTCATTCCCAGTGTAGACGAAGATGGGACCACCTTTTTGCCAGTAACGATTGTTGATGAGATACTTCTGGTAGAAGATTTTGGAGCTACTCTGCTGAAACGTGAAGTGGTCTAGGATTTGAGGAAAGTAATGAGCTCTATATGGTATGTTTGGTTTTGAGGTCTTATGTTGCTTAGCCAAAGATTGATAAGCTGCTCCAGGGAAAAAAGCTGGTATGGAACTTATCAATGGTGCAAGAATGGAAAAAATCATAAGTATGAGATGTGCAGAAGGACCCATGCTGGTGCTTTCTCTTCTCTCTCTCAGAATGTGAATGTATTTATTGCTTTGTTCTAGGAGTTGAAGCTATTATCTGCTCTGGTGGATTAATCTAAACATTCAACTGTAAGTTGGAGTTTTGTAGTGATTCAGGGATTAGTTTTTAACTTTTGTTTTAAATTATTTTTTGTTCATGTTGATTTCTTGAGTTAAATCCTTATGAGAGTATGAAACAATGTTATGAATATGGTACTTTGGCACAGGTATCTGATGCTTTATCTCTCCCTCTCAATGTGAGTGTATTCATGGCTTTGTTCTAGTAGGTGTTGAAGTTGAAGCTATTATTTGCTCTGGTGGATTAATTTACACATTAAACCATAAATTGGAGTTTTGCAGTGATTTGTCAGGGATTAGTTTTTAACATCGTTTTAAATCATATTTGTTCATTTTGATTTTTTGAGTTAAATCCCCGTGAGAATATAAAGTAAAGTTATGGATATCGAATCGATATTAATATCAAATTTAATTTTGATATAATATTGCACAGATACCGGTCAATGCTAAGTATCGGGTTATTTTTAATTTATAAAATAATCCCTAAATTTTTTTAAAATTACAAAATAGTCCTTCGATGTATTGTACTGTATAATTTATAATTTTACATAACTCATATTTTCAAAAGTCATAATAATATAAATTTAAAATAACAACAATTTATTTATTTTTATTAATATTATTTTCATATATTTCATATATAAATAATAACAAAAATTAATGTAACAAAAATATCACTGAATCATCATTCAAATATAAAAGTAAAAACAATATAAAGTATTTAAATATTACAATTTTATTATATAATAATTATATCAAAATATAAAATAATAATAATAAATATTTTTGTAACAACCCATGTTAAGGGTTAGAAAATTTAGGAATTTACAGTACATCATATGCTTTGCATAATTGAGTTTTCACTAATATATGCATATGAATTTTGACTTATACAAATAATTATACATGCATTCATTGACATTTTCGGGTAAATTT
>JANSVA010000217.1:1168121-1179247 GCA_025504915.1 Erythroxylum reticulatum
TCAATCTCAGTGCTGAGAATGATTTTACATAAATGATGATGGTATAAAGCACTAATGTTAAGGTGCCATTGTAGACAGAAGATGAAAGTGGTGGATACATACAAGGAGATGGTGGGGTCAAAAGCCCTTGTTTCAACTGGTAGAATTAAGGATCAGCATTAGCCTTGTTCACTAGACACAGTCTTCTTAACAAGAAGATTATCACTTGCAATGTTTTAAAATTGAACCCAAAATTAGATAAAAGGTTTAAAATTAATTAAAAAGTTCAAAACTATCGGTTAAAATTTGAATAAATTTAAATAATTTAAAATATAATTGAAAGTGTTTGTTTTTATTTATAAAAAGTTTCCAAATTTAATTTAAAAAGCGACTCATGAATAAAATAAATAATAAAAACTTATTAGTTTACGAAAATCGAAAAATTAATTAATAAACTGGTCCGCTTTGTAATAATAAAAATTATTAAAGTAAATTTAACAGAAAAGTTAAAAATCAAACCAAAAAATTAGAGAGTGTTTGTTTCCATTTTTTTTAGTTTTCTGTTTTTGTTTTCAGATTTAGTGATAAAAACCTATTTGTTGTTTTTGTTTTTGGTATTGATTTCTTCCTGTTTTCAAAACTTATGAAAATAAAAAAAAAGTGGTTTTTGTTTTCTATTTCTTTTTTTCATAATTTGATTTACCATCATTGAATATATTTTTAATTATATAAATTTTAATATATATTATGAATAATGTAATTCAACATTATATATTTAATAAATTAAAATTAATTGTCAATTAAAATTATGAATTATTTAACTTTATTTAATGTTTATAATTAAATTTAAATTACATAAATATTCAAATAAAGTTTGATTTAATATTTAAAATATATTTCAAATAAATTTTAATTTTTAAATTATTTATTTTGTTAAAATAACATAATATTAAAACAAATATTATATAAAAGATTAAATAATTTTATTTAATTAACAATAATTTATCTTTAAGTTTTATCTAATATTTAATTATTATTAGTGATAAAAATATAACTACGTTAATATTAATAATCAAACAAATTTTGTTTTTATTTGAAAGAAAAATAGGAATAAAAAAAAGAAAATGAAAACTAAAAATTATAACAAAAAATAAAAATAAAACCAAACGATCCCTTAGTCGGTTTGAAATTTTTATAATTAAACCGAATCAAGTTTTTAATCAATGGATAATTGTATAAGGGATATATAAAAATGTAATGTAATTTGAAATTTGACTTCCAACAAGTTGAAGTCGTTGGTTTGCTAACCCTAGTACGACCAAAAGCCCACGAAAGGAGAAGAGAAGTGAACACAGTCGCAACGTAACATGGACAAAAACTAGCTTCAGTTTCTCAATTTAATGCGTCTCTCAAACACCAAATCCTTTACAACACATCCTCCACTGATATCCGTATTCGTCTTCCAAGTCCCCAGAACCATTTTCTCTGTAGTATGAGAGATATGCAGCAACCCATGAACTCGCTACTCAACCCTTCTTCTTCCTCTTCTTCTCTCCAAGTTCAAGACCAGCAACTGCAACAACAGATCCATGGCTCACACTTCCACACTTCCTCTTCGTCCAACGATGATTTCCTCGAACAAATGCTCTCTACCATCCCTTCCTGTTCATGGGCAGACCTCAAATCTCCGTGGGAACTTAACCCCACCTCGAACCTCACCATGCCCATGAATTCAGGCAAGTCCCGCGACGAAACTGCGTCCGAGAACAACGTTGGGTTTCACAACCCGGACGAGTCTGCAATTTTAGCTTCCAAGCTCAGGCAACAACAGATCAGCGGAGGGAATTCTGCGGTTGCCGCCGCCAATCTTATGCTGCAACAGCAACTTATGATGCCTCCAAGCGAAGTAGTTGACGGAACTGTCTTCTTCTTCTGCTCTCTCTTTTTCATTTTGTGTTCTGATGGAGTTGGTTCTGATTCAAGATTCCATTCTTATTTATTCCAGGGAGGAGAAGGTTCACTGTACAATGGATTCGGAGCTGGATCTATCCATGTGACGGGTCAAGGATCGAACCAGACTCAACAACATTTTCACCATCCTCAGGCACGATTCATTTCACAACAAACATTGTTCAACACTGAGAGTCATGTTTGTTCGTGTTACATATATCGTTTCTTTACATGCACAGGCACAGAACACAGTGACAACTTGCAGACCCGTAACGAACCAACAATCTCAGCAGGTGACCGGTTCAACCGGCGGAGGCCATCCCAAACCTAGAGTCAGGGCTCGAAGAGGCCAAGCCACTGACCCCCACAGCATCGCTGAAAGAGTAAGTCATTTACTTTCCAATTTTCCCACGCTTTCTCGGAGACCAAACGGGTCCATCCATCCATCCATCCATCCCATTAATTCTCTCATTAATCTTTCTCCTCTTTGTTACTAATTCTCCACTAACAGTTACGGAGGGAGAGAATCGCCGAGAGGATGAAAGCTCTGCAAGAACTGGTTCCTAACGCTAACAAGGTAATCATTTCCCATGTAAGCCACGTGTTATTGACTCGTTGCTTTGTCTCCATTTCGTATCACCCTCTCGTGCCTTTAGCCTTTTTGCACACAAAACGCACCGTTTCTATATACCAATCACGCCGGAATGTCTGCCGAATTAATCGGGATATTGTTAATTATTTCACTATTTAATATATATATATATAATTTAGAAAATTAAGATCGATTTAACAATTAAAAATTGTAAACTTAATATTATTTTTAATTTTTTGATTAAATTTATTTTAATAAGTCTGATCAGTTTATGGAATCACAGACAGATAAGGCTTCGATGCTGGATGAGATCGTGGACTATGTCAAATTCCTGCAGCTCCAAGTCAAGGTTCTTTTTTTTTTTAATAAAATAAAACAATTATTATTATATTATTAAGATGTGCTTTTGCTTTGTTTAATTAATCTAATCTACTTGAAATTGTACTTGTTTGGACTTATTATCATTCTAATTATTCCCCTAATTATTGTGTACGAAATTATATTTTTTTCCCTTATGTGGGTACGTTAGGTACTGAGCATGAGCAGATTAGGTGGTGGCGCCGCCGTTGCCCCACTTGTCGCCGACATCTCCTCGGAGGTCAAATCTTCTTTACTTACCCACCCACTAAACCCTTTTCTTTTTCAATGTGCTTAATATCATAGTTTAAATAATTAGTATATAGCAATTAATTATTCTAATACTAAGAATTAACTTAAATATTAAACTTGATTTGGATTAATTAAATTATATTTTAATCAATAATTTAAAATAATTATAGTAAATTATTATTATTATAATAAATTATTACTTTAAATTAATTTTAATTAAATTAGAGACAAATTTAAAATATGAAAATTTTCATGTAAATAATATTTAATATATCTATTAATTAAAATAAGTTAATTAACAATGCGCGATTTAAATAATTTATATTTTAATACTAAAATAAACATATACCAAATCCTGCACCAATAGCCACAAAACGACAGCACAAAAGGATCGCGCGTGCTTACTTTGGCAGATTCCACTCTTTTACAAAAACAAGTCATAAAAAACGTTGTCTGTTTCTTGTCTCTTTGTCCTTGTAGGGTGATTGCGTACAAGCCACTGCTAACGGTGGGGCCTTTGGCCGGACCTCCAACGGCAGCGACACCATAAAGGTTACGGAGCACCAGGTGGCTAAGTTAATGGAGGAGGACATGGGGTCCGCCATGCAGTACTTGCAAGGTAAGGGCCTTTGTCTCATGCCCATCTCTCTGGCTACAGCCATCTCCACTGCCTCTTATCACAACAGGAACCCTGTGAATGTGATCGGAAACTACAACAATGGCCACAACCATCAGCCACTTCTCCGATCTAACATTAACGGCCCATCATCGCCTACCGTGTCTGCGTTGACCGTCCAGTCGGCGACTTTTGGTAACGGTGTCGGTGACGGCTCTGTTAAAGAGGCCGCCTCCGTTTCCAAACCGTGATAACGACGTTAACTTTTTCCGTTTTTTGTGGTTTTTAGTAAATAATAAGAGGGTAAAAAGAGACGAGAGAAAACGACGCCGAATGATTATTTTTTTAATTATTAATGACATAATCATGCTTGAGGGTTTATTTGTTTCCATTTTAAATTTTCTTTTTTTAACAAATTCTAATTTATTACTGCCTTCTCTAGATATTGGGTATTATTAGATTAAAAAATTTTCATAATTGCTATTATTATTAAAGCGAGAGAAAGCCTTGAAGCAACCGGTAAAAATTGCTCTTTTGTAACCATAAGATTATATGTTTCTTCCAACCACTACAAAAAATTTGTAGTTTACCGTCAGAAAATACATATATTTCGTCAATAACAATAAATACCGACGGAAGAAAATGATGGTCAACGAAGTCAGTAATACGATCGTTGGTAAATTTAACAACAGACATTTTATGTGTTATATTGTCGGTAAAATATTTCGGCGGAAGAAATTTCCCGTCGGTAAAATTACCGATGGAAATAAGAACGATAAGTTGTAGTTCAGATAATCACAATGGAATTCATTATTATCGACGGAAGAAGAAGATCGGTTGGTAAATATCATACAGTTTACCAACAGTTTAAGATTTGCCGTCGATAAAAATGGTGTTAATTTGCGACGGTCTCTTAAATTCCGTTGGCAAATAAAAGTAAGAACTTTTTAAAAAAAGAACCCAACATTAAATTTTATTTAATGATATTATGATAAATGCATATTTTCAACATTTATCAATTATCTGTGCATAAAAATTTTATTTGTTTATATATTTAATTTGTTTAAATAGAAAATTGATTGATGATATAAAATTAAAATTATTTTAGTTGATAATAAAAACATTACAATGCATGTAATAAGTCTTTGTAATTCAAAATTTACTACAACAATGCTAATGTCCTGGTGACCCCCGATGTTCTAAGGTGCTATCCCTCGCCTTCATCTCATCCATCTCTTATCTCAACTTAGTTATGGTGGCTACCAATGTGTCCGTTGTTGTCTGAAGTTGATTGATGTGATCGATTTGCAACTGTCTATTTGATGTTATTGTACTGGACGTGGAGGATTGTGAATAACATGTGTTCGCAAACAAACCTAGCCCGAAAATCCTTCCACGACGGTCCCTACTAGCCTCAACATGAAGATACTTCTAAGTTTCATCAACAGGTGTTTCCTGCTAAGATTGGCATTAAATGGTTTATTATATTTGGTCTTATTATGAAAGTAATGTTTATATTAGTAAGTGATAATTATTAAAAAATAATAATTAAGTATTAATTTCACATACATTCAACTCTCTATATCGGGTATTGACGAATGTCAACACTGTCATGCTTCTTCGTGTGAGTGTGCAAAAATATTTGAGTAGGTGTAGGCTTCACGTCCATAGACTTTTCCTACATATTTAACCTAAAATGTTAGATGTCAACTAGATTTTACAAAAACATTTAGCAGAATTTCCTCTATTTTATGATATTTCTCCTTTGTTGAACAAATAAAATAACTCAACACAACCATATATGGCACCAGACATTTATACCATTATCATTATCCATAATACACATATTTTCATTTCAACATTCACTCATCAATTTAAATTGAAATAGAGCAAAGTAAACCATTTACAATATAAGTGTCAAGTTTAGATACTTACAAGTTTTTGTGCATGCTCGTGGTGAGTAATTGATCATCTCGTATGTACGAGAAGATTCTCTCTCTCCCAGGCCTCCACGTCTATTGGTGGAGTTACGCCCTGAAATGGACATTACCTCAAAGCTTGTCCAATACTCCTGCCAACGACTCCATATTTGCTCAGAAATATAATGCGGTCATACACTAGTCTTGTGTATCGCACCAATAAAGTCGCAATAACGTGTATAAGCTCGCCTCTCCCATATTTTATGGATGATTGCATTGAAACTAGAATCCTAGAAAAATTATTTCTAAAAAAAAGGATCAATGGTGAGTTACTATAACGTAATAATATTTATCTAATTAATGTATACAAATCAATATAAAAAGAAAAAATTATTCTATTACTATGACTTAAAGTTTTAATAAGGGTGTAGGAAACATTATATTTATATGTCGAACCTACAAATTGATGAAAATTTCATGTTCAATGAAGATTCATAATAAAGGAAACAATAGCAATGTTTCAATAAGCCAAATTCTAAATAAGAGTAAGAGAGAAGATTAACTTTGTTGGGGTTCTAGAAGCTTCGTTAAGAACCATCATAAGACTAATATAATGTAAGAAAACAAAATCAATATAAGATGATAAGAAATTGGCAATGCCAATTATCAAAGTCATGTCATGGTTAACAAGGAGTTAGAAGGCATACACTAGTTCCATGTTTTGTATTGTATAAGAAGAGCTAACAAGTTTAATATACCATAAGATGAGCAAAACTTGAAGTGAAAGAATATATTAAGATTTATGAGGTGAAGGAGATGGGTGCAAGTTGATATGTGATTAATTTATACATAGTAATATTAAGTGAGACTTCTTTACTAGCTAACTATAGCTACATGGTGAAGATTTGGAATAGGTTGAAATTTAAACAGTTTGGTAACATTCATGACAATGATGATATCATTATTGCTAGGACGAGTTCGTTAAAAGTGGCATGATAGCACAACAACTTTTAAGGGCTTGTATAATTATTAGAAGAAGCTAATATGAAATTGTGTTTTAGGAGGTGAAGAGAAAAGGTTAAAATCTCGAATAGAGGAGATGAAAAAACATAAAAAGCATGTTAGTCATGAGTAAAATTGTATTGATACGGGTAATTTGATAAAAATATTTTTTTCATTATATTACTAAATAATTGATCATATATAAAATTGACCTTTTGATGTTATTAGTTGGGTGTGACAAAGGTTGTGGAGTGAAATTTGGAGACTCGTTTCAATTCTAATGAAAGGAGTATTAGAATCTTTAAATACCCTTCCATTCGATTTAATTACTAAGTAAAACATATTTGTCATTTGGTAATGTATACGTTTGAAATGACATAACAATTTTAATTTGTTTCCAAATTGTAAACATTTTGTAAGTTTAATTTCAAAAAATTATACTAAGTTAATAATGTCTATAAATTATCCTACAATCGCATAGTAGATGTATTATGATGAATGATTGTTTAAGATGTATCATTCATTACTTTTTTCTAAGTTGTTAATCTTATTATATTAAAGGAGTCATTGTAATTTTGAACTAACCATTGTATTACTTTATAAGTCCAAAACTAATGGTTAATGATATAGAAGTATCAAACTTTGTAACAATCACTCAATTTATCGAATGGAACATAAAATTTGAATGCTAATTATAAGCTTAAAAGCTCACAATTTCAAATAACATGTATTGGATTATATTTCATTCTTCAAAAATCAATCATTATAAACAATTAATCAATATTTAGTAGGAAAGATCTCAACCATTTATGCATGTTTTCTAAATCAATCATTTGTGAAACTCAAACTCAATCTTCCACTTAAGCATTCACAATCCATGCATAAACGCAATTGCATTTTTCACACACAAACTCAATTTTCCACTTCGGCATTCACAATCCATACACAAACTCAATCACAATTTTCATACACAAACTCAATATTCCACTTAGGCATTCATAATCCATACAAATAACACTTTCTCATGCCCGTACACAAACTCAATATTTCACTCCGGCATTCACAATTCATACACAAACTCAAAAAAAAAATCATACACAAACTCAATCAAATACTTCGGCGTTCACAATCCATATATACAACATTTCCTCATGCCTATACAAAATCTCAATCCCGTACACAAACATTTACACCTAAATCGTTTTGTACATGAAACTAACTCCAAATCAACTACAAACATCAACCACGGACGCACATTTGGGCAGAAAAATGAAAATACCTTGACGAAAACTGCAGCTCCACGACTAGAGAAAATGACGGCAATGGCGGGAGAAGACGTGGCAACTCCACAGAGAAGACGACGAAGAACCCGGAGAAGAGGACGGAGAACAGGGATGTAGCGGCAGATCTGGAGGATGAAGGAGGAAACTTTGTAATTTTTCTACACCGTTGGTAATTTTTCCGTCAATATTTCATTGATTTCTTGTAGTGAACTCTCACAAAAAAGGAAACTTTGTATGCGATAAATTTAACTTTCATTATGGTTAAAGCCATCAAATTGGTTCCATAAAAAGGAGCCATTGCTTTTAATTATTTGCTCTGTTGGTGCCCTTTTATTAATTTAAAATTTTAAAATTCTTAATCCTCACTCTAAGAACTCAATTATTTAAAATCTAATGGATTCATAATTAAAATTTTATATTTAAATATTAGAATTTTGCATCCATTTTTTTAAAGGATTAGATCAAGCTTTTTACCATTGTTAAGAATTACAAACTCCCTCTCAAAAAGTGATTCTAAGATTAATAATGAATTCAACTCAATTTAATTTTAAAATAATAAAAGTTTTTGATTTAATCAAAATTTGACCTTCTTCTTATAAAAATGTGAAAAAGAGTTAATATTAAATATTGTTAGTTTTATTAAATAATGTATTTTAATATATTTATTTCTTACCAATCATTATTATCCCAACAACATAAACCCTAAATCAGTACATCAAAGTAGGAAACAGAATTTGAAAAAGATAGGAACTTTGATGAATTTCACCCTATTTGAGCGACAATTCTTCTCATACGTGAACTCAAAGATACAAAATTTCTCACCTTTCAACGGATGCCGTTGAAGCAGCTTAAAAAGAAGCTAATACAAAAGAAGAGAGAATAAGAAGCTTGGGTTGTGTTCTTTGTTTCAAAAAGTCAACTTACCCGATACACAAAAAAAAGTTATTTATGTAATTTGAATATATCATCTTAGAAATTAATTTTTACTGGTTGCTTCAAGACTTTGGTCCATAACAAGACACTTATGTCCAAGAATGTTTTGTTTTGTCTTTCTTTCTCCATTTTTCATCAAGTTTTTATCATTTTCTTATGAGTGAAAATTACAAATTGCCCTTAACATTTTCTAAAAATTCTAAGTTAATATTGTTAAAATGAAACTAATAACACACAAAATCTTTTAGTATATTAATTATAAATTTAGATTGTATCATGTTATAATTACACAATTTGGACTTGCCAGACAGATTTGATCTTAAAAATAATTTAATTAAATGCTTATTATATGTATAATTTTCACCTCAACCTTTCACAATAAATCTAAATAAGCTCTTATGGTTATCTTTGTTACCTCTTTCAACTTATAATGAATACTATTTTATAACATAGGGTAAGTACAATGAGCATTATTTTAATAACATTAAGATGCAAAAATTATATAATTAAAAAGAATTACTTAAATTTTTTGTGAAATGTTAAGGTATAAATCATATGTTTAACCCTTTTTTTCATATTATTCCTTAATACAAAAATTAAGGTTTTACCATAACACTAATTTATAGTCCAGTCACATTCTTTGATCAACTACTTTAGAATTTTCAACTTTCCTTCTTCTCCTCATTGTAAAACGTCCCCTTCTTTCAGTGTCATAGACATAAGTTATTGCTAACCCATCAATCTAGGGTTTCTCTTGGTCACCAATAGGATCTTTTTTGAGTTTACTTATATCTAAGCTCTTTGGATACTTTTTCTTTTGCTATTCTCCAAAATTTTAACTTTTATTAGGTTCGGCCAAATGGGTTCGGTTCAAGCCAACCCGAAATCAATAAATCAAGTTAGTATTGGCCAAATTTTGAACCCAACTCATTAGTAGGAGTTGTCAAGTATGATATATAGAAAATGTGCATACAAATACACCTCATTAGTTAACTCTGTTTAAAACCAGAAAACTTGATTTATATAAATGTGATTAAGTGGAATAAGAGGCCAAAATGAAACGATTCACAAGCTCCACTAAATCAGGAGTGCAAAAGTCTGTCTATAAAAGTACAGCAAAAGATGAAGCTGAGTTTGGTGAATATGCCGGACAACTAGATTCTCTTTTTGGTCCATACTAAACAACTATCTTCTTTTGGTCCAAACTAAAACTTCTGTCTTTGGAAATGGGAAAGTGTTAAGACTCATGTGTATATCTATATGTTCACGTACGTTAGACAGTACAAGTTGTACTAGCAAAACCTGAGTTGCCACCACATAAACCTGGCAATAACCATCATTAGGTGTTTTAACTCAAGAAAAAGTAAACTGTCTGGAACTGTCCATTTATGTACTGAAAACTGTACATTTATGTACTGAAAAAGTTATTAGTGATTGAGCTTTTGTTCTTCATTTCTTATCATTACACAACTTCAACTGAGTAACGAGGGAGCCAAACAAATATCATTTGAGTGTTGAAATGTTAAGAGTTGGAAGCGACAAGCAGCTTGAAGCTCGATAACCTTATCATCAACAATGGAGGGATTATCAAGTTCAGGTCTTTTGACTCACTGAAAGTTTCAGGCATCGGAAAAGGGGCTAGCTAGCATTTACTTCGCAATAAGTGAATGAACTTGCACATGTTCTGCAAGTTGCAATGGATGGAACAACAACCACAGAAGTGCTAGAAGAGACAAATAAGGACCACAAACCGTTTGCTAATTAGTTAGAAGAATTAGTAAATTATCAATAACCCACTTTCCCCTGTCTTTTTCACACCATGATTGAATTAGACAAGCAAGCAAAGAGCCATTTTTGCACCTAAAAATGAACTCAACCCCACCTCATCTCCACCTCTCTCTTTTCTAAATCAAATTACTTTTAATGGCGTCCGCACAAAGTAGTGACAAGATTACAGGTTGACTATTTAATGATATAGATATGGAATACTGCAGCAGATAAGAGCTTGAGATTGTGGTGAAGCAACAGGGGCAAACACATAGCAGGAAGAAGAAAACAAAATATGGGTTTACTCAGTTTTTCTCAGAAACCCTAACTGATTCTTTCTTTTTTTCTTTCCTTAAATGGGTTTGTTTTGTGGTATATTCATTCAAGAGATGGGAATGGACGAGCAGCAAAGAGTGTGACAGACCTTTTTTATTGACAGAAGAGAGTGAGCACACACGCAGTCAATTGTATGCGGT
>JANSVA010000217.1:1212644-1225444 GCA_025504915.1 Erythroxylum reticulatum
CTAGAAGCCAAGAAACCGTCGATAACACCGCTCATCAAATCAAATGTCATTTTCTTAGCACGAAACTTGGATTAGAGTTAAAAAAATCTATGTATTTTTAAAATTTTAAATCCTGCATTTAAACATAATTTATAGTTATTATCAGCCCGAGTTTATATAAGGGTAAAAACAACATATTTCTGAATTTACTCTTACCTTATCTCTATTTTGTTTTATTTTGTTATAAAAAATAAAATAACTCGACTGTTCGATTAATACGATTTTAAATTATAAATCATTTAGTTATGTTTTTATTTTTAATTGTAATTTTTAATTTTTAATTTTTGTATCAGTTTATGTTAATATTCATATAATTATATTTTTAGATAAAACTTTAAATACATTTTTTAATTAAGTAAACTTAGTTTAATATCTTATATATTTTATTTTATTAAAATAATAATTTTAAAAATAATAATTTTATTTATAAATTAATATTTAATGTAAATATATGTTTAACTATTAAATCAAAAAAATTTAAAATATATATTTTTGAAGATATTTTAAAGTTAACTAAATTTATTAATAATTATTAATTTAATTACAAAATTTCAATAAAATTATTAATAATTAATTTAGTTAATTAAATATATAGTATTTAATGAAATTATTCATAATTTTATCAATAGTAAATATATTAGATAATTAAAAATATATATATTTAATCCAAAAACAAAATCTTTTCACTGTTTCCCCCGACTCCGCCCATTGTTGTGCACATTCAACACGTAATGGAAATATAACCGGCATGGATGGTGCACCCTACCATGCGTAAAATGGCTGTGGTAAGTGGTGTGGATACAAATTCTGTCCACAACTGGCTGGAGGCTAAAAGACGGTCGAGTACTTTTGAGGTTTTGGGCAATTTAGAGCTTTAGCATAAAGGACACAACACAACCACAGTAGAGTAGAAACCGAATAGGCCTAGCAATCCAAGTCCCACGTTGGTCTGGGCAGTGGAAGGTAAAATCCTATCCTCTGTCCAATTATTTCCAATCTCACAACCACAAAAAGTGGGGGTGGGGGCTCACATACTTCCCATTCTTAACGGAAGGGACCACTGGGGAGTTTTTCTGAGGACCCTTTTGGAGGTTCTGCATTCTTTTTCAATGGCTTGCAGAATTTCTGAATCTGTCTTCGTTTTCACGGTAATACCCTTTTCTCGGTCACTCCTTCTGTGACGAAAGATACTTTCTTTTTGTGTGAATTTGATTTGGGTTGTTTGGTTTTTGTTCTCAGGGCGTCCATCAAAGGCCATCTGCTTGTCCAAAGCTTGGCTCTCATTTCTCTCCAGGTTTATTTATATCTGTTACTCTCTCTAATCTGGCTCAGAAGTTTCAGTTTTCTTTAGGTTTTGCTTCATGTTCATTTACTTCTTTTGATGTGATAATTGGATTATCAAGTTTTGTTTACTCGGTAGTTGGTCCTTTTTTTTTGGTTGAGGTTCTTAGTTTCTTTAGCTGCATTTCACCGTTTGGTGGTGCATTTCTAGCTTCACGGCTCTTCGCAGGGAGTACCAGATGTACTAAATTAGCAGTTCACTGCTTAAGCAGAAAGTACCCGAAGAGATATGCTTTATGAGCTTAGTGTAGTGTGTGGTTCTATTGACTAGTTCTTGAATTTGTTGTTCAGAGCTGCTTGTTACAAAAGATTCTAATTGCTATCCTGGAACAATCTGATTTGAAAAACTGAAACTTTGACTTTCGTTTACTTGCAATAGCCGAAAGTTTCACCACTATTGTAAAATCTTGATAAGCCTTAATTTAGGCAAGAACTTGAGTCTTGCTTCCTATGCATCGCTTATTATCCAAACATCTAGAAACAAATTTGATATTTTCATAACTTCAATGATACGAAAGATAAACCACTTGTTTGTAAGCGTTGTGCATTTTTATCCCAATTATCTCTGCTCGTCTTCAATTTATAACATTTTCTTCTGGCCTGTGGGGAGCAAGAGGTTTTTCTTTTTTTGACTTCTGTTCTCGGGATAGCTAGATCTTATCCATGTTTTATAGAGAGCAGGCTTTTCTTTCTTGGTAGATAAGGCTGCTTGCAAAATTTTGACAGTACCCGCTTATAATACCTCTTTTTTGTAGACAGGCATCCATCGGTTAACATGGGACAGAGTTCTTCTCAAGGGAGGCAAACAAAGAAAATATGCAATTCCCGTAAAAAGGAATATAGCAGTCCATGAAGTGGCAGTACCAGTTTCACCACCTTCTACAGATAGAACTGAAAGCAGAAAACTGCTAGCCGAGAGTTATGGATTCACACAAATTGGTGAACCCCTTCCAGAGAATGTGACACTGAAGGACATCATGGATACCCTCCCAAAAAAGGTAAATTTAACTGCTTCATGCATCCAAATTATCAGACGGTTTTGTTACCCTAAGACTAAGAGTTCTGTAACTAAACTCCATTTATCTCTTCTCCTTTTATTCTTTTGTAAACTTTGGATTTCAGGTGTTTGAAATTGATGATCTAAAAGCGTGGCAGTCAGTTTTAATATCAATTTCTTCATACACGTTGGGCCTCTATATGATTGCAAAGGCTCCATGGTACTTACTGCCCCTTGCTTGGGCATGGACCGGGACTGCAATAACTGGGGTAAGTTATTTACACTCCTGTTTTTGAAATTTTTGTTGATTCATTGTTTCTTACTGTAGTTGTTGCTCTATATAGATCTCCCTGAGTCTTTTGTGTCTAATTTTGTTTTCCCAATTTTGAAGTTCTTTGTTATAGGCCATGATTGTGCTCACAAGTCATTTTCAAAGAACAAACTGCTGGAAGACATTGTAGGAACTCTTGCCTTTCTGCCACTGATATACCCTTATGAGCCATGGAGATTTAAGCATGATAGGCATCACGCAAAAACAAATATGTATGTATGAAATAAGATAATTGATCATTCTACAGAAGGAATCTGTTGGTTAATTTCGTTCCCTTTTTCTTAATAGGCAGATGGCTTCTAGACTATTCTAATACCTGCTTCTCATATACTCATAGGTTGGATGAAGATACAGCATGGCATCCTGTTGTGAAAGATGAGTTTGATTCATCGCCTATTTTGCGTAAAGCAATCATATATGGATACGGTCCATTTCGGCCTTGGATGTCTATAGCTCACTGGTATCACACTACAAAGAGAACAATTGCATATACATTTTACACTTCCTGGTTTTCGTAGCCTTCTTAACGAAAGACATTCTTTTGCATAATGCTTACTAACAGGTTAATCTGGCACTTTGATCTGACAAAATTCAGACCCAATGAAGTCAAAAGAGTGAAGATTAGCTTGGCATGTGTTTTTGCATTTATGGCAATTGGATGGCCATTGATTATCTATAAAACTGGGATTTTGGGATGGATCAAGTTTTGGCTGATGCCATGGTTGGGCTATCACTTCTGGGTAACACAACTTGCTACATAAAGTGCTCCATAATTTTGAAGCTATGAATGCGCTATATTAGTCATTCCCACATTACATGTTTCATTTTTCCTTCAATTCCCTTCCTCCTCTGTGTTGAGGGGGAACTTATTAGGCACATGCAGTTTTTGGTGTAAACATCTATTATACTTGTCATTGCACTATACATATGTGGGGAGTTGAAAAGGAAGGGTCCTTTTCTATGATGACTGGTGGTTGCTTATTAGAAACCCAACTCTTATCATTTTAGCACATTCACAATCTTGTCTGCTTATTGTTTAATTGAAAGGAAAAGGGAGAAAAGGAATCATATTTCAAATAGTATTCAATGTGACACAAATTTTGACTTGTCATTCAACTTTTAGTGGGTTTATAGATGTCTGATTGTCATCTTCAGAAAACAAACTTAACAGCCTTAAGAAAAAAGTAAATTAGAAGTTGAATTACCTCTGTATACCTCTAAACTGCATGCGTTGCATTCCTTTGCTGAAAAGTTTGTGATCTAGACAGATTCGCATATTTAAGGATAAAGTGGTATGCTCAGCTAGTTCAGGATAAAGAGACATTAGGACATGCTTTAACTTCTTCATAAATCCGCATCTTTCACCAGAGTTCAGTTAATGATTATTGATTGCTTCCTTTTCTGTGGATGGACTTCATCTCAGTCTGTTTATCTTGCAACTGATATTGTTGTTTTTCCTCAATTATAGATGAGTACCTTCACAATGGTACATCATACGGCTCCCCACATTCCCTTCAAGTCAGCATCCGAGTGGAATGCAGCTCAGGCGCAGCTTAATGGAACAGTTCATTGTGATTACCCTCGTTGGTAATAATTATTTTCTTGCGTGGATTCTCAAAATCTTGGCCCCTTTTATCAAATTTAGAGTTGCAAAGTACTGTGAGTGTGACTCAGATGATAATTCACAATTTTCCCATTTTAAGCTGCTCTAATACTAACACTTAGAAACTGCTTAGGTTTACATCTTCATGCATAGAACTTATCAAGTCGTGTGAATTTCCAATTTGCAACTGAAAAGAATTAGCAGGATGAGTTCTTTACTCTTACGGAAAGAGTATAAATTTGGCATATATGTTTACTTGGTTTGGTAGATCTCCATGTGATAAGTCCTTGGCTTATAGGCTTTATAGAATAATAAATGTTTACTTGGTTTGGTAGATCTCCATGTGATAAGTCCTTGGTTTATAGGCTTTCTAGAATTCTATTACTTAGTCTCGCAAGGTGGCATAACTAGCTCTGTTTTTGCTTCCATGCATTGGCTTCCAAGCTAATCTATTAGTTGCTAATATGATTTGAGTGAAACTGGGCATTCTTTACCTTGCAGGATAGAGATACTGTGTCACAATATCAATGTCCACATCCCTCATCACGTTTCTTCAAGAATACCGAGCTATAATCTAAAAGCAGCTCATGAATCTCTTCAAGAGAATTGGGGAAGGGTACAAATTCTTGATATACTCTAAAAGCTCATTCCATTGGTATAGAACTGTCGTTTTGCATAGAACAGACAATACCTTGGTTTATACCTTAGGCTTGATTGAAGAACTTCAGAAGTCCGCATCTTACTGATTTTAATTTTATGCATGCAGCATATGAATGAGGCAACATGGAATTGGCGTCTAATGAAGACAATAATGACAATGTGCCATGTCTATGATAAGGAACAGTCTTATGTTCCTTTTGACCAGCTTGCCCCACAAGAATCTCAACCAATTACATTCCTTAAGAGAGTGATGCCTGATTATGCTTGAAGCCTGATTATGCTTGAACTTTCATTGGCTTGGTGGTTCAACCACTGTAATTTAAATACGAGGCCACACACAGCTACGGGGGGATCGGCCACCAGAAGGTATTATCAACCTTAAACTACGTTGCGGATCTCACGAAGGCTATTGGTTTTTTTCCTTTTTAAGCTATTATTTGTCATGGAATAGAAAAAGATTTTGATTTATGCACCATTCCAAGGTTTATAATGATGCATACAGAATTTTGGAACAAGTCTATGAGTCTTAGTTATGACATGTATAATCTCCTTGACTCCAGTGGTTCGGCTTATTAGTTCCCAAGCAACAAAATAACAATCTTGTTAAGATTCCATTTCGTAATTAGACTTCTGCTAACATTATCTAAACTTGGATTCATAGAATTGGCATCTAGTGAAGATGATAATAATAGTACACCATGTTAACGATAAGGAGCAAAAATTCACATTGTTTGTGGCCGCGTGCCCTCAAACAATCTCAACGAGTCACATTCCTTTGGGCATGTTGTGCCTGCTTTTTCTTGAATTTTCTGTAAGTCATGGCGTCTACCATATTTTGACCCTTTCTATCCTCTTTCGTGGTCAACTTTGGTATGCTATCACCATTTGCTCAGACAGTCTTATGATATAGTTTTATCCATAACCAACAACACTGACATCATCTTCTAGAATGGAAATTGTTTTTTAAAATGGAAATTGAAGGAAGTTTCCTGGAGATTCACTGTTAGGAGTCACTCGGTAAAAGCCAATCCAGACAGAGAAGAGATTGAAAGTTTGGATCTGTGTTAGTACAATTACTCAAGATGGCTTTGTCAGACAGAATTTACGTCTGAAAATGGAGTCTATTTCTCATCAGAAACATCTTCTGCCATCTGATTATATATTGATAAGAATCGTCTGTTTAAAACATCTGAATATGATCTCTTATCTTCTGGATGTGTTTATGGTATAAAATAGGTGTCACTGACATTGTGCTTACGCGTGTAGTTGATGTACAAGCTTTTAGACTCGTCCATTTAAACTAAATAATTGAACTGAGTTTGGCTTGCTACACTTCTATAACTAGTAGCTTTGATATTGTTCTAGTGGAGCTAATTTACTAGCTATTTCAGTTTGCCAACTTCACCATTAATTTATGGAGTAGTTAAGCAAATTCAATTGCTCACATGCATTTAGCATCTCTCTCTGCCCCTCACTGACAGAACCATACAAAAGCAAACAAGGATTATGGTTGGTTCCTTCTGAACTTGCATTTTGGGAAGTTGAATATAAGAGTTGGCAAGTGTCAGAAACACCTTAGTGGTGATGACGTAAAAGCTGAAAGATTGGATTTTGATGGTGTGGGCATTATAGTTGACAGATATTATCAGCAGAGCACATGGTCTGGGAAAAACATAAGCTCTTAATGAGGTAAAAGCCCCACTCCAAACTTTATGTAAAGTTAAAGTAAATCAACTCCTCAAAGTGAGCTGCCTTCACACTAAGATCTCCTAAGAAGTTTCGTAGTTGTAACTGCTCACATGCACAATGAGATTCTCCATTCTTTTATGATCCCTCAACAGGAAGAATCTGGGATGTGTTTCAAGTACAAGAGATTTGTTAAGTAAAGAAGAGGTCAAAAGAGCCAAAATGTTAAGAAAGAGGGTCAAAAGAAGCATATGAAACTGGAAAAGAATTAGAAATTAGGCAAGTAGACCCCATAGGAAATTCGTCTGAGCAATCCTTGTTCATATTACTGTGGAAGGTTAAGATATGGCATTACAAGTAGTAAAGTTGCCTATTTCATTTCCATATGTGACTATAGGACTAACCATAGAGATATTTCATTCTTAGTTACATGATAGTTAAAACTCTATACACAAAAAACTCTTAGGTTATCTTCTGCAAACTTGGAGGTCAGGCTTTGGCAATTAAGAGTGAACCAGTAAACCATTCTTATGAAAATGCAACTAAACATAACCAGGCAGGCCAAAACTTCAATCATACAACCGGAGGAGGCGGAGTCTCCCATACATCAAAGACATTTTCCTCGCTGTGAAGAGCAAACAATCGGTCGCCACCAATGGAAAAATCACAAATCGAACCTCCATAAGTACGTCGCAGCCTGGATGTTAATACCCAATCAGGACCACAAAACACAGATATGCAATCATCCATTGAAGAAAACAATTGCCCCTCGTGCAATGCCAGTTTTGGATAACAAGGTTCATCAGGCATTTTCCCTTTCATCAACCTACTCCTTGAACTCCACCTCACACTCCCCACATTCATCCTCAAATCCATGAACCCCAAATCCTCGTACTCATTCACCACACAGATAGCGTGATTATCTTCCATGGCTATTGCATCACGAACTCGCTTCTCGTCCACAGTAACTGTAGCTCCAATGTCAGACCAAGACCAAACCATCCTCTTTGCCCTGAAATCCAACAAGCTGATGTAACAATTGTCCTTCCTTGGAAACAGAGTAGCTACCAGTAAACAATTGCTTCCGTTCAGCCATTGTAACCTGTCAGCATCTCCTAGCGACCAACCAGGGCTCTCGTAGAAGAAATCTATCTGCTTTCCAGTGACTTGATCCCACACACCAATGCCATACTCATTACTCCTTCCCTTACAGCTGCTAAAGATTCTATGAGCACAAGTTGTACTCAACGCCCCACCAGTGAAGCTCTTAGCTTGATTTTCATGCCAAACCTGAAACTTATGCCTCAACTCACCTGTGCTCCTGTTAAACAACCCCATTCCTCCATCTCCACGCCCCAATCTCTCACAAGCACTTACAAGCACATTCTCAGAATCAAGCCAAGCTGCATCGTTCACTCTTTGGTAATCAAGATTGATTGGTGGGTGCTCTTCCATCATCCAATCATAAACATGAACCATACTACCATGTGCTACACAACACCCACCATCAGGGCCTGCACGAATTGCTGTCCCATCTCCCGGTGCTCGGCCCGTAACGGACCGGCCATGGCGAAGTCTATTGCCGTCAAATGGACCCCATTTCGCTGATCTGACATGGTCCAATAGACCGTAAAATGAGGCCTCTCTGTAGAGGAGTCTTTCAGGGATGTGAGGAGGGATGTGGAAATCGCGGGTGCGTAGAAGATCGAGGAGGACACTGAAACAGTCTGAGTTTCGATCGATGAAGAATTCACTATTCGGGTTGAAGTCGTTATGGGGTTGTTTGAAGTTCCAATTATCGTCAAACAACGCACCGAAAAAGGAGTTCCGACCAGCATGGGCTAAGGTTGTGGAGGTTGTTTCGAAGATTCTGCCTCCTACGTTGAACCTAATTTTGTCTTTGGGGACTTTCATGGCCCGATTTATGGAGAATTTGAAAGGTTTACGAGATTCAAGAACGGACGAAACAGAAAATGTATTAGATTGAGGGTCTATGGAGAAAAACAAGGGAAAAGTGAATTTTTCATTGAAAGTCTAGACAGAAATTTCAGGACAACGAGAAAAACAGTGAACGTCCTGTATAGTTGGAGGAGATCGCGGGATTGTGTTTCTTTAGAACATATTAAGGTTCAAAATCAAGGGACAAAACAAACGAAAAAGATCTTAAACAAGGATCAGTACAGACAAAACACAAGAAATCCACAAGAACGTGAAGTAAAAGGCCTGCGGCTTTTTTTTTTTTTTTGGAGTTTAAAACAAGTTCTGCAGATACCGGCGAGACTAAAACAGAGCAGAAACAGGGGACACCGATCAAACTGCGACGAATTTGCACAACAGACTGAATTTTGAAATCTGGGTATTGAGGGGACTAGATTTTCGGACATGGGTTTTGAATTTCGAAAGATTTTGGTTCGAACCAAACAGGGAATCGGTGCTTTTAGATTTCAAAAACATCAACTTTGATATTTTTCTCTTCTCTCTATCTCTTTTAACATTTCTTTCTTCACGATTTCCTCTCTCTTCCCACCGTTATTGCCCTCTCGCTGGATCAGACATTGTTCGAACTTTATATAACCAAAAAAGAGAAATGAAGCGATAGGCTCCACTTGGCTTTTGTTTCCCACCTTGTTTTCATACCGTTAAAACTATAAGCTTTAAAGATTTGGTGAAGATCCAACGGTGGTTGTGAGAATGATGGGTGTGATTCATGGCGGTTTAGATTGATTATGGCGGCCCCGTAATAAAAAATCTTTGTTGAATAGTTCAATTGGTTCCTGATCGAGTCAACTGTCTTGGCCAAAGAGAAGGGAATAGAGTGAGAAAGGGACTTGTGAGATATCATCTTAGCTGTTTACATTCATTTATTTGCAATAAAGAAACAAATTTACACGACATTTTAGGCCCTTTAATGAGACGTCCTAAAGTTTTGCATCAAACCAAACTTAAAACCTTGCGTTGATCTAAGTTCCTTTCATTGTTTATACGATAATAATAATAATATAATAAAGAGGTTTATTAATACACAACTTTATTCTTAAGCATTGTTTTGAAACTCGGATCGGACCGGTCGATTGGACCAGTGATCGGTCGGCTATCTCATCCGGGTGATCCGTAAAAATCGGTATCTAATTGAACCAGTGAAAATATGTAAAAACCGATCAATTGACCCGTTGAACCGGTCCGGTTTGACCGGTTCAATCACTGGTTCAATAAAATTTTTATTTATTTAATTTTTAAATATTATTTGGTATATTTTTCTTTTTTTTTAATATTATTAATATTATATATAATTAAATATAATTATTGCATAATTATGACATCACACCGATTCGACCGGTGGTTAAACCGGTCGAACAAGTCAAACCGAAGACCAATAAAGCCTCCGGTTCAATGACCGATCCAGATTTGAAAACCTTGTTCTTAAGTAATAGAGAAACTGTTTTCAAATATTTTCTTATTTAAATAAGTTAAATGTCGGGATTGCTTTTCTTTAAAATCATTATCTTAATACTAAAATTTTCAATATAAAGATGATGAATTGGAAATGACATCATTTAATAAATTCTATTAAAATAATATCACTTTAATCACATTCATCCCAATTTTAAATTATTGAATTCGATTAAGTTTTCTAACTTAAAACTAAAATTAGTCTTTGTTTGGTTGGGCTTATAGCAATAGAATTTTTGTTAGTAAAGTTTTTTTTATAGATCTTTTCTTAGAATAACTTTTATAAGAAGGAGTTGGTTGTTTGACTGTCATTTAAAAAAGAACTTTTTTGAAAGAGCTTCATACAGTAAACTATTTGACAACATAAAAATAAAAGGTATTTTTAATTTTAATTATATTTTGTTTTGTAATAAAAATTATTTATGCATATAAATATTATTTAAGGTATTTTAAACAATATGCAAAGAACAATATATTGATTGTTATATAATTTTAAACTATATGAAGCATAAATGAAAATATATCTAATCAAATCTTTTATATGAATTATAATATAAGTAAAACTAATATTAAAAATAAATATTAATATATAGAGAAAATGAATTTGCATGATAAATGTGAAGATGAGTTTGTGAGTATTATAAGAATTATGTGTAAAACATAAGAGTAAAAGAGAAAAAAAAAACTCATTAATTGACCTGAATAGTCAACCTGGCTTTTTTTATAATTTCCAAATTTGAGTTTCTTAAAAAGTTGTATTTTAGTTGTTAAAAAAGTTATATCTGTTAAAAAAGTGCTTTTTTTATTTTACAATCAAATATCATTTTTTCTTAAAAAATGCTTTAGTGGTGGAGAAAAGTATTTATTGACCTTCCAAAAGTCCATCCAAATAGGCACTTAGACTAAAGAGAAAAGGCATGACATGGTCTCTTTTAACTCATTACTAATCTTAATAGATAATAGTCGCTAATCATATTATTTAGATAATTCACGTAACAAATTTAAAGATTCAAATTAAAGGAAAACGTGTTTAAGTAGCCAATCACAAATTTTAGTACATAACAAACCACCTATCAATTTAAGGTTTGGTGTTTTCCTAAAAATAAATAATAGTTATTGTCACTCTATTTATATTCTTTCCTTACCCATTGGTTGATTCACTGATATGATCATTTTTGACCTTGCAATTAAGCAAATGGACCCATCAACATATTTGTACCTACAAAACATCCTACATTGTGGAATTTGTATAAAGTATTAAACACATTAGAGAGAATTGGTCATTGATCTACATTTTAGGTACTAAGTAACACTCGTATGAATTAGATAATTTAAAACATAATTTGGATTACAAGACAAGGTAGGAATGTACTATGTGTATTTTAAAACATCATATCATACATGACATACATTTATTTTCATAAATTAATTTTATTTAAAATTGATATTTATGTGCTTTAACTATGTATTATTTAATCTGATTCACATATTTATATAGGATTTATATAAATGTGTATATGAAATTTAACCAAGTGACTATGTTGGATATGGCTAAATGATTTGATCCGTACTTCTTGTTAGTTATGATTGACCATGGCAGACAAGTGTTGCTTGGACGGTACATTAGGACACTTGTTACGGTGCCATTTTCTACACCCCTCTGTTCATACTTTCAAGGCACCCTCACTTTGAGAAAAGCAAAATGTCTAATTTAGATGTCCCACTCTTACTTGCCTTAGTTTAAAAGATATTTATAATTCTATGATTGGTATAATTAATTATTATTTTTTGTTAAAAATAAAATTATAGTATGAATTTGATATGATTATAATTAATATATTTTAATTTTTGATTTTATTGGTATTATTTTTTTACTTTATTACTATTTTTGAGATATCCATTAAGTAAAAATATAATTTCACATAATTATTTTACAAAATCGTTTTAATTAATATCTATAAAATTTAATGCATTAATTAATTAATTAATAATATTTTATTAAAATTTTGTTATTATTATTATTATTATGTTGATGGGAAGTTTATAAGATGAATCACGAGTAAGTTGGTCCTTATAATCTTATATTAATCCGTTAATCAGGTGGGCATAATTAATTGTGATTAGTGTGTTAGCATGAGTGATTAATCACCTAACCTAACTTGTATTTTACTCAAATGGTTGACTCTCTCATGATCATAGGTTTGATTTTTTCAACACTTTCACATTGTTGGTCTCCATAACGTGTAATCTGGGATTCAAGTCTTCGTTTTCTTTCCTTTTTTTTTTCTCTCGAACCAAACAAAGATGGTTTCTTTATGAGACACGTTTAAGCACGAAGAAATGGTCTTTGTGGACCATTAAAAAGGAAAGGTACGTTTAAATATTTATTAAAAAATTAAATTGATTCAATCGGTCTAATTATAAAAATCTTGAATCAATCAATTTTTCATTTAATTTATTTTAATAACGTTAAAATTGATTAATTTATTACTTAATAGGTCAATTTTTATAAATTAATAAGTACTTATAAACTAAAGGAACAGTTGGTTCATACGAGAGAATGATAATAGGAATGAGAATGAATATAATGAATAATGATAAAGAATATTATCATCATAATTATGATGGTTGGTTAAGAGGAAGGAATGGATATCATTAACATTGATAGCAGTTTTTATAAAAAAATTAAGAAA
>JANSVA010000217.1:1238817-1265050 GCA_025504915.1 Erythroxylum reticulatum
GAGACAAGATCATAAACAACTCTATCGGTTGATTTTCTGATACTCGTCATTCTCAATCAATGCAAAATCATTTGTTTTTGGCTTCCTTCTTATTTAATTCTCATCAATACGAAATCAAATCCAGCCTAAAAAGGGTTGTTAAATATAGCGTATTTTAAACAAAACTGGAAGTTAAATCGATAAGACGAGAAGTTTATGGTTTAACAGATTTACCGTACTAAACTGTCATAAAATTAGATAAAAATTAAATACAATTAAATAATTTAAAATATAATAAAAGAGATTATTCTTATCAATAAGAATGACAACGGACTCACCTAGAGCCTAGGCCCAAGCATGAGAGGGTTTTAATCGGGTCTAGCCAGTTGAGTCTGACATTTTATTTTTTAAAATAAATTTCAAAATAATGTTGTTTTGTTCATACTCGTCGGGTCTCAATAGGCCGAGTTTGGGCTTAATTATCAAGTCTATTTATTAATTGAAAATTTAAAATTTAAATAAAAGAAGTGATTGTTAAATAAAAATTATAAGTAAGTTTAAATTTATTATACAATAAAGAAAATTTCCATAGAAGGGAGACAGATTTCCTATGACCCATTTCTCCATAAATCACACAAAAGAACTACAAAATTTGATTAGATTACTGCTAATAACACATTAAGAGGAAGAACCAGCTCCATTAACATAGAAACGAGATCAAGAAACTTAGTAGGAGGCAATGAAGAAGCATCATTGAATACCCCAACTAACAACACTGATAAATTCATTCACCAGAAAAAGTAGTTCTTTTTCTATTGCCTACCGTCTCCATTTATGAAGCTCAACTTCTCTCCACTCTAAAGATTCTTCTCTGTTTCTTAGATTGTCTTGTTCTCTGTTTTTTCTTTGTTTTTGGTTAGTTCCCATCACCAACTTCACAGCTTCCATGTCTATTGTTTGTGGACAAAAAATTGCAAAAAGTGAGGAGGCTGTTATGGGTGTTATGTTAGAAAAGTACAGCAGAAAGTCATGTTCTGCACAGTAGACAAAGATAGCTGCTTTAGTTTGGTTTCTTCTAATCTGCAAATCCCGACAAAAGATTGTTTAACATTCTTCTGTTTTGGAATTCCAAAACTTTTACAGTCCTCAAATCCTCCACTTTTTGGTGTTTTTGGCCTCAAAAGTTTTGGTCCTTAGTGGTCAATACTACAACATCACAATTCAAGGTGGTGTGAACATGGAGTTGCATGAGATTGACCCAGAAAGGTTTTGACGTATTTGTGGGGTTTTGATTCAATAGTTCTTTATTTTTACCTCTTTGGTTTTCTTGTTTGGTTCCAGGAGACAATGGGTTTGAGGGTCCTTTGCTTTATTATGATTCTTGCTCTGTTCTTCAACCAATTGTTAGCTTCTCAACAACCCAACACAGATGGTTTCTTCGTGTCCGAGTTTTTCAAGAACATGGGTTCAGTCTTTACCGCACTCAACGACGTTGATCGTCCAGTTTGTTCATGGCTAGGAGTGACATGTGATGCCAACAAAGAACATGTCATTGAGTTAGTGGCTTCTGGTCTAGGCCTCTCTGGTAAAATTCCTGATAACACCATTGGTAAACTGAGCAAGCTTCAATATTTGAATCTTGGAGACAATAAAATAGCAGCCTTGTCCTCAGATTTATGGAGCTTAGGCTCTCTCAAGGTCCTCAACCTCTCTTCGAACCTGATTTCTGGGTCTCTCTCCAGCAACATTGACAATTTCGGTGTGCTCGAAACGCTTGATCTATCAGACAACCTTTTCACTGGCGAAATCCCGGCGACTATCAGTTCTCTGGCTAACTTGAGCTTTCTTAAACTCGATCAAAATGGGTTCGAGGGAAGCATACCATTAGGAGTTACGAATTGCAAGTCACTGTCTTTCATGGATCTTTCAGGAAACAAGCTTAGTGGGTCTTTACCACTTGGTTTTGGAGCTGCATTTCCCAAACTTAAAAGCTTAAACCTTGCAGGAAATGAGATTTCTGGTCAAAGCTCAGATTTCTCACAGATGAACTCCATCACCAGCCTCAATATATCTGGGAATTCGTTTCAAGGTTCAATAATGGGAGTGTTTCAAGAACATTTAGAGGTGGTGGACATAAGCAGGAACCAATTTCATGGTAACATTTCTCAGGTACATTTCAATTCTAGCGAGAATTGGTCCAGTTTGGTACATCTAGACGTCTCAGAGAACCAACTAAGTGGGGAAATGTTGAGTCTTTTTGATCTCCAGAATCTCAAGTACCTTAACCTTGCGTTTAACAGATTTGTTAGCCATGAATTTCCTCCCACATATATGCTTAAGAGTTTCGAGTATCTTAACATGTCAAAAACCAATCTCACTGGTAATATTCCTGGTGAGTTAGATCAATTGAGTGAGTTGCATACACTTGATCTCTCTGAGAACCATCTTAGTGGCCAAATCCGCGTGTTAGGTGGCAAAAGCCTGCGGGTTCTTGATGTTTCACATAATAATTTAAGTGGAGAAATCCCAGGTTCTCTTGTAGAGAAACTTCCCCGGATGGAAAGATTCAACTTTTCCTACAACAACCTTACCCTTTGTGCTTCAAGTTTCACCCCTGAAACCCTCCAATCACTGTTTTCTGGATCAACAAACAGCTGTCCTATTGCTGCAAATCCATTCAAAAGAAAATCTACCAACCACAAAGGACTGAAGCTGGCTTTGTTATTAACAATGTCAATGGTCTGCTTGCTGGTTGGTCTACTGTTTCTAGCTTTTGGTTTCAGAAGGAAGTCCAGAAGGTGGGAAGTGAAGCAAACTTCATTTACGGAAGAACAGCATATCTCAGGCCCTTTCTCGTTCCAGACGGATTCCGCGACATGGGTTGCTGATGTTAAGCATGCAACATCAGTCCCTGCGGTGATCTTTGAGAAGCCATTGCTGAATAGCACATTTGCTGACCTCTTATCTGCAACTTCTAATTTTGATAGAGGAACCCTTTTGGCCGAAGGGAAATTCGGGCCAGTTTACAGGGGATTTCTTCCTGGTGGGATTCATGTAGCTGTAAAGGTTTTGGTCCATGGATCCACATTGACTGATCAAGAAGTAGCAAGGGAGCTGGAGTATCTCGGTCGAATTAAGCACCCAAATCTTGTTCCATTGACAGGATACTGTTTAGCTGGGGATCAAAGAATTGCTATCTACGAGTACATGGAGAATGGGAACTTGCAAAACTTGCTCCATGATTTACCACTTGGGGTTCAAGCAACTGAAGATTGGAGCACTGATACGTGGGAAGAAAATGGCAATCAAGGATCTGAGAATGTTGGCTCTGAAGGTCTATTAACATGGAGATTTCGCCACAAGGTCGCTCTCGGCACTGCTCGTGCTTTGGCATTCCTTCATCATGGCTGCTCACCACCAATTATACACAGGGATGTGAAAGCTAGTAGTGTTTATCTGGACTATAACTTGGAGCCAAGGTTATCAGATTCTGGACTGGCCAAAGTGTTTGGTAATGGTTTAGATGAAGAGATTGCTCGTGACTCACCTGGTTACGTCCCTCCAGAGTTTTCTGATCCAGATAGTGACTGCTTGACCCCAAAGTCTGATGTATATTGCTTTGGAGTTGTTCTGTTTGAACTTATTACAGGGAAAAAACCAATTGAAGATGATTATCCTGATGAACAAGAAACAACTTTGGTTGGTTGGGTTAGAGGACTGGTTAGAAGGAACCAGAGTTCGAGAGCTATTGATCCAAAGATACGTGATACAGGATCAGAATACGAAATGGAAGAGGCCCTCAAGATTGGATATCTGTGTACAGCTGATCTTCCAACAAAGCGACCAAGCATGCAACAAATAGTTGGACTTTTAAAAGATATTGAGCCAATAACTCATCAATGATGAGCAAACTGAAATGACCAACATCCCTTTGTTTTATTAACGCGTTATCTATTTTTTCCCCCCTTTCCAGTCCAGGTATTGAAGGAGGAGATTGTATATTATTCCTTGAAAAGTCTGGCTTCGACCCTCTTTCTGTTTTTCTCTTTTCATTGCATGTATAAAAGTTCTAATTTGTATAACAGGAGAGCTTATGCTTGGAAGCTATCATAACTTTTTCTTCCATGTCTTTTTAGTAAGCATTTCATGAAAAGTTAGCAGCTTTTCAAAACCTTTCTACTTCTTGCATCAGCAATGTACTGGAAATAGAGCTTACGAGCTTTGGTAAATTCAGTTCGGTTTGAGTTGATTGAGTTCTAACATTATTTTAGTCTCGGTCTAGAATTTGGCCAAACTTCTTTACAGTTTGGGTCGTGCAAAATGGTCCGACTCATTACCATCTCTTAGATTCATCAACAATGTAATGAAACTACAGCTTTCAACTCTGATAAAACTACTTCTGACTCATTACCATGTGTTAGATTCATCAGCAATGTTCTGGAACTAGAACTTAAGAGCTTTCAATTCCATTTAGAGTTGATAAAACTGATTCCATTCGAGTGGATTGAGTTTGAATATTGCACCGACTCATTGTCTTCCTCGAGTAGAGTATTGGAACTTGAGCTTTTCTCCCGCTCGGGATTCACACTTTCCGATTTCTGCTCACAGGTGACAGATGAAAAGTAACGAACTGTTTTATTGCTGTAAGCAACTAACTAACGGTGCCTTAGCATTATGAACACCCGTGCGTACTCTAATTGGCAAGTTAAGCGGTCACTGACATGGTGGTCCTTACGGTTGCTGGTGCTAAAAAGAAAATGCCTTTAAAATGGAGATGGACCTGTGTCAGAACATAAATGGGTTCTTGGATTCCTACCTTAACAATGAAGACGACATGTGTTTGGCGTTAAGACATGCACAGGAAATTGTGTCCAACAACATTTGTAGCCGTGAAAGTAACTTCTGCCGATCTTTTGGTTTTGGAGTAGGGATTGGTGCTATGTAGAGTATGGTGATTGGTCAGGTTGTGAAGCATCATTTGGACTCCACAGAGATTTATCAGACAGTTCTTAATAAGAAAAGAAAGCTTATCTGATCATCTTACATTGTCATGCTCTAGCTGTGCCCATATGCCATGTGAACTCAGAATCTCTGGGTTACTAAACTTAAAAAATTAGTACTTGTGAGATAGTTAGCTCTACTCAGCATCAAGTTCCCACTAATTAATCCGATCTAGGAGTTGTACCCAAGGGATCAAAGGATCATCAACAGGAACATTTCTTATTTCTCTTCCTTTTACATGACTCGATCTCAATATCTTTTTATAAGAAAGAGCCTTAAGTGAGAAGTTTACACTATTTAGGTCATTTCTCGTTATCTATGTATATATTTTTGTTTTAGGTAGCCTTAATTTGAATTGAATTGATCGAGATTCGGGTTAAATTTATTTATTTTTTAAAATTTTGGGCTTCAAATTGGATTCAGTCTCAGGCTGCTCCATTCAAACCGATATGAAGTTTAAGTATTTTTTAAATTATTTTTTTCAATTGATGTAATTTTGTTATTATAAATCAAATAATTTCACATAATTTTTGAACTTAAACTAGGAATACAAGTATATTATTATTATCCTTAATTTTAGGTTCGAAATTAAGAATGATAATGAATTAAATCAGATTAACATTTTCTTTCTTATTTATAAATATTTTGATTGAATATGTTAATTTTTTTTAATTTAATCAAAATTTAGTTAAACAAAAAAAAGCTAGATTTTTAAGTTACATTTTGAGTCATCATATTCAATAAAATAATTTCATTTTTTGTGTTTTTAAATTAGGTTGAAAAAACTTCAATTTTATTTTTTAATTGAAATTGATCTTTAACTCTAATTAAAATAAATTTTATGTGTTAGCTTTAAAGATTTGACAATGAATAGGGTCGAATTGAGATTTGGGTCAAGCTAGCTCCCAACTTGAGTTCGAGCTTGATCGAATTTAAATAATTCATACTAAACTCGATTAAATATTTGTTAAATTTTAAAATAATGGTATTTTCATTAAAAATTTAAATTTTGGAGTCTAAAATTTGAAATATTTTAAAAACTCTAAGTTTGACCTAAATTTTGATTAATTTGCCATTCCTAAAGTTTGTTGGATACCATGTGAATGAAAGTGAAATTGATGTTTCCAATGCCAACAATTGGTTGTAAGTAATGAGTGTAGTGAGTTAAAAAAATGTCAGCACCATCATCATGCTCTAGAACTTAGAAGCCATGCCTAAAAAGCTTATGCCTTTCTCATTTCTTCTTCTTCATAACTTAAGAGAGTTACATCATTAGACTGTGGTCATCAATGACAACTACATGGTCATCAATGACAACTACAGTAAGAAATATTCAGGTAATCATCACTGTTGACAAATTAAAAAAAGAAAAAGATGAAGTTATTTTATGAAAAGGGATCTTTTAGGATCAAATCTCCTATTTCGGTTATGGTGTTCCTTCTATTAAATTTTATCCTTACCCTACATAAATATATGAATGAGATTTAATAGAACAAGGTTGGAATATAGTAACCGAAAAAATAAAAAAATATTTTTAATTTTTAAAAAATATTTTTACTTAAAATAACCTTGCAACCAAAAGTATATTGGAATTATTCCTTTTTATTAGTGATATGAGAATCCTCTCTTTATCTTATATTCTTCCACTTTCAATTTAATTTATTTTAATAAAATATATTTCATGTCTTTATAATAATATTTAATATTAGAGCCGTTTAAAATAAATTATTTGATAACTTTACAATTTAAAATAAAGTAATAAAGTGTTTTAAAAAAATATACAAATTGATACATATTTTTACTCTTAGTTAATTATTTTTTAAGATTAAAATGAGTTAGAAATTCTTATTGGAAATTTATAAAATTTTACATTAAAAAATTAGTTTCAACATTTTAAATAAGAGAAAATGAAATGCCTCACCGTAAATTTTATATTCTTGTAATCAACGTTTGAAAAATAAGATCGGAAATTAGACCGATAAGATAAAAGGTTTAAGATTTCAAAGATTTAATAGATATTTATAAAATTGACTAAAAATTAAATATATATTAAATAAAATTAGATAATTTAAAATATAATTTAAAATATTGTTTTTGTCTGATGAAAATTTTGAGTTTCAATTAAAAATAGAGATTATTAAATAAAAATTAATTAATTAATTTTAATTTATTAATTTATAAAAATTAATTGATTAATTAATGAAATTATCAGTTATTAATCGAACGGCCCGGATTTATCTGAATCAACCAAGAATCTAAAGAATATAATACCAATCAAGGTGTCTCCATAAAACTGGTAGTGACCTAGCAAGAAGAAAAAAGCAAGTTGATTTTCTCTGGAAGCATACAGACAAAGACTGAGAAGACCGTAGAGACAATGTCAGACGACGATCACCACTTCGAATCAAAGGCCGATGCTGGAGCATCCAAGACCTTTCCCCAGCAAGCTGGCACAATTCGCAAGAATGGCTACATCGTCATCAAGAATCGTCCTTGCAAGGTACTGCTTTCCTTCGTTTTCGGTTCATTTTGGTGCGTTCTAATTGAATTCCTATCTGGGTTTTTGTTCTCTTTATGAGTTCTCAATTGGGTCAATCTTTTTTTCTCGGGATTGCTGATTCATGTTTATGATTGGCCTAGGAGTAGTTTTAAGAGGATTTTTGGTGGCTGCAATTTGCGTTGTTTTGTTTGTCGGTATTGAGGAAAAGTTGGAATTGGTGCTAATGCTGTGTATTGGTGGAAATTTGTAATCTTTGATCATTCGATATTTGGAATATTTGGTCTTAATGTTGGTTCTTTTTGTTGAGATTTGCGTTACGAGGACGTCTGCGTGTTTATACTGTAATCTGGGAAGTGTGTGCGTCCCTTTGGCTTCGTGAACAACTTTATGGTGGTTTTGGATGTTGATGGTAGAGTTAATTTAAATCCCTGTTGTGACAATCTAATTTACTGAGTTTTCTCAAGTTAGGGTCCTAAATTTCTGAGATTCACATAGAGTACGTGGGGCTGTCAACAAATCTTTACTGTGTGTGCTGTAGTATACGCTTTCATAAGCCCAATTGGTCTAACTTAGACCCCAGACAAAAACTATCTCCTTTTTACAATCGTAATCCAAATAAGAAATTTGAAATTGAAGTTGGATTGAGGTTTTCGTTTGAAAGTGTTGATGTGACGGATAGGTGCATGCCGTATGTTCTGTGAGTATAACTAAAGCTGTTGGATATTCATTACAGCCAAAAGGTGGATTTATAGCAATTCGTATATGAGTTTACAGAACTCAGAAACAACTTTCTTAAAATCTCCGCGTAGAGGGTGCATGATGTAGTTGTGTTGTTAGAAATTTGCATTTGCTGTGTAATTTGTTCGTCTATGCCCATCAGATTTGCTTCTGTAGGGTGTGCTCTTATGGGCTGGATCATTTGAAGCAGTTTCCTGATTTCTCTTACTTACTCCAACTTTCTTTGGCCTGGAACAGGTTGTTGAGGTTTCCACCTCAAAAACTGGCAAGCATGGACATGCTAAGTGCCACTTTGTAGGGATTGATATCTTCAATGGGAAAAAGCTCGAAGATATTGTCCCTTCGTCTCACAATTGTGATGTAATGCTATTTTCCATATATATCTCTTCTTCTTTTTTTAATATGTATTTTTGTTCTTGCAAAGGCTCGTTGGATTGCTATTCTTTTATTGATTCAGTTCTTTTTTCCAGGTTCCCCATGTTAACCGTACTGATTATCAGCTTATTGATATCTCTGAAGATGGATTTGTAAGTTGTTACTTTTGCCACCTGAAATATGCTTTCATAAAATCTTCAATTGAAACAAAGTTTGAGGCCTCAAATGTAACCTCTTTATTCAGACAACCTCTTTATTCATACAGCACACGATCCCTCATGAGTCGCACTGACTCCTATTCTGCGGCATGAGCTTTGGAGTATGATAGTATTCAACTATAAACTTGCATTTTTAATGTCATCCATCTTTTTCTATAAAAGTGGTAAACATTAGTGTTCTAAAGAATGTAAAACTGTGAAACTTTCTTCAAAGGCCTGAATGATGGGGTTTGGTATCAAATCAAGTACTTTTTTATTCTCATGTTGATACTAGTAGATATACACATATCTTTTAATGCAATTGATTTGGTTCAATCATCTTTCAGGTGAGTCTTTTAACTGAAAATGGTAACACTAAGGATGACCTGAGGCTTCCCACTGACGAAAATCTGCTCACCCAGGTGTGTACCACCTTTTACCCTTCTCATACCTTCCCAGTTGTGATGCGTGTTTGTGCAAAATTTTGAGGTTTGAGTCCTTTGTAATAATCTGATGAATTTGCTGGCCAAAGAACTGAAAATTTTCTCATGAATTTGTCTAATGTGTTAGATTAAAGATGGGTTTGCTGATGGGAAAGACCTTGTGGTGACTGTCATGTCTGCAATGGGGGAGGAACAGATTTGTACCCTTAAGGACATTGGTCCCAAAAATTGAATGTGATGATGCTGTGCATTAGCTACTGGTGATGGCTAACAATGGATTCTACTATGCATATGTACAAGGAACCGTTCTAAAAGACTTATTTTAGGCGTGTAAGTTAAAACTTGTTTGAGGATTGTAATATTGGAGATGGACGGAAATGGAGGAGCCGATTTCCTTATTGGGAAAAACTGTGTGTCCTCAACAAGATTTATATATACAATACAATTCCTATCACTTAATTTTTGTGTTGCTTTGTGATGAATAAAGGTATGTGACATGTTTTTAAGTTTTGCTTCAATCATACCTAAACTCAAACTTGAATTCTAGTCAAGCAAGGATCGAGATTAAAATAATGTCATTTTGTTTAACCGAAATAAACTAGTTCGGATTATCTAAACTCGATCTCCAGAATCGAAACTTAGTCGATTAGATTAAATCTATAAATTTCACTTAGAATTAAGTTTGTTATTTGATTTTATGTTAATTTACTAAACAACTAATCTAAAACACATAATTATTAAGTGAATTTGACAATTTATTCAATACATGATAGAAAATAATGATTGCATTTTCAAGTATTTATACAATACATATCATATTTAAATTGAAGTTAGTATTTCATTCTAATAAGTGTTTAAATATTAAAAATCATTATATAAGTATCCAAATTTTATAAAATTTGTCCTTAAAGTTTTGTAGTTTGAATTGTAAATTTTATAATTTAAGTAGTTAGACACATTAAAACAAAGAAAAACCTCCCATTTTCTTGGAGTTTCGTGTTTCCTACGTTGAAAACAATTCGTGTGTGACATGAAATTAGAGATAATAATTAGGCTCGAGTAAGATTTTTTTGAAAAAATGAGGCCTTAGATCGAGTTTGGATTTAAGTTGCGAAGTTTAAGAGTCAATACATATAAATAAACACAATGTCATTTTTATTTTTTTAATTAAAAACATAGTTTAGGTTAGATTGAATTGTCTTGAGTATGATCGAACTTAAGCTCAAACTCGCTCTTCGACCATTGCTATTCTTACATGTAACACCCATTTTAAAACATGTACAAGATTATTTCTTCTGAAAAATAAAAAAAATTCACATATATCATTAAAGAATTAAAAAAAGAGACAATAATAACAAAATCCGACATTATAATTAGAATTATTAAATAAAAAAGACAAAAGATAAGAACATGTCAGTAGGTACTATGTCCGAGTCCAAACAAGCAGTAACTAGTAATAAACGGCCACTGCTCTGCGCCGTTGAAGAAAAAGTCAAGTCGGTCCAAAAGTAACGGAGATATCAACGGCTTCTGTTATCTCCCACCTGAGTCAATCCGGGTCAAAGCACAGGATATATAATATAAATATACCTTCACCTCTCTCTCCCAATCAAATCTTGACTCGACCCGATTTGCAGGTACAATCTCTAGTAATCGTACAGGTTCCGGGTCGAAAGACTCGAAACTTTCGGGTTCTATTGTAAGTTTGTAACTGCTCGTGACCTTACTCTCTGTGTAGAGGAGGGAGACAGAGAGATACTCGGCCATGGCTGAAAGGGAGAGCTTTGAAGCTCTCCACGTGTCAGCGGAGCATGAAGTACCACATGGAGATGAGGCAAACCACAGCTTACGGGAAGATGAAGAAGATGAAGAAGAAGAGTACGATGAAGAGGAGAGGGGACAAAGTGAGTTACAGCGACTCGGCGAGTTAGCAACGGCGGAGGAGTTGAGGGAAGATTCGTTAAAGGTGACGACTTCGTCGGCGGTTGTGTTGGAGAGTGATCGATGCAGTGGTATTTTAATGATATATATATATGTTTGTTTTTTTGTTTTGTTTGGATAAGTAGTGTTTTGGTGTTAAATTACGTGGTGGCGTTTGGCAGGTTTGCTGGTGAATTCAGGTTCGAAGACTCATTTGGAAGCTGAACTTAAGGTTTGGGGATTTCTTTTACTATCATTTTGAGTAAATTTCTGATCTTTTCAGGATCTTCTTGAGTTGTTTGGTGAGGAACTTCTTTTCCATTATGAAGGAAATTCAAAGTTTTTACGTGTGCTTGAGTGTTATATAGAAAGGCAGTTGTGGTGATGCGAAGTGGTATCTCTTGTTGATGTTGGTAAATCTTTCTGGGGTTTAAGAATTTTAGGAAGCGATTCTTGGTGGCAGCCCTAGGTCTGCAGTGAGATTTCTTTTCTTCTTCGTTAGATGCTTTAGTATGCTTCAATGTCTGTTTACTGATATCTACTGCGGTGTTGACCAATTGCTTCATTTCTTGGTAGTCTGCTTGAAGTGGAAGACGGCAAGTGGCTTTGTAATATTATGAATAGTGCTGAGGAATGTAGACAATGACACTAGTATTATGGAGTTGTGTATTCAGGATAGTTAATGCTTGTAGGTAAGAAATATGGGATTTGTGACTTATCAGGACTCTTGCATTGATTAAGTCAACAAACAAGTTTAGAGGCATAAGTTATAGCGTTATATTTTCAGTTGTATTCGTGCTAACTACAATATGTATATAATGTGGGAAAGCATAGCATGGGAAAGAAAAGTATGAGGCAAGAAGAAACAAATAGAAAAGAAAAGTAGCACACACCTGCTTGAAATGTATATTACTGTTCCCCTTTTTCTTTCATTCTCCAGAAGTCCTAATGAGAGAACAAATCTGCACTATTATCAAGGGTGGTTTTTGTGTTGGACTGCACAATTTAAGAAACCAATTGGAATTCAATTTCAAGAGGCACCTTGGTTTACCCATCATCTGAGCTCCAAAATTAGAAAAAATTTGAAAGAAAATAGGGACTACAATTGTTTTTCTCTTGTTGCATTTGAAATGGACCCAAAATTATCTCGAGAAATTTGCCGTTTTCTCTTTCTGTCCTAGAATCAGGGACGTCTACCCAAAAGGGTCCCAAAGCATAGAATTACTGTTGGAGGAGGCCTTCCTCCAACTTGCTTTGACTATGCTAACAAGTGCACTTCTTAGCATGTCTCCAACATTCTCTTTGCCGGATGTTATGGAAAGTGTTTACGTTGGTGGTTAGCCTAAAATTGTTCCATTCATTCTCTTGTTTTTTCAATGTTTTCTTGGTAAATCTATTAACTTTTTTGATTGATATTCACAATTATTGACATATTAAGCCTATATGATCCTTGCTTTATTATCTTCTAATCTTTTGCAGGAAACAGTTGTGCTGTCAAACCAAGATGTTTCCGAAAGTGTAATAGGAGTCCAGGGTTCACAAGTTCAGGCTGAAATCCGGCATCCGTCTTCTATGTGCCGAACTTCCTTGTCAGAAACTTCCATTACACAATCTGTATTATCTGCTCCTAGTCCAACCTTACCTGAGCAGATACTCTCATTACCAAAGGTTGATAATCCATCTATTCCACAGGTTGATCAGCTTCCCTCTTCAGAAGCTAAACCCCTTACTGTTGTCCCCCCTGTGAGGATCCCTATTTCTGATGGTTACAACTGGCGCAAATATGGTCAGAAGCAAGTAAAAAGTCCTAGAGGTTCTAGAAGCTATTATAGATGTACATTTTCCAATTGTTGTGCTAAAAAGATAGAATGTTCTGATCATTCAGGCCATGTGATAGAGATTGTTAATAAAGGGATTCACAGTCACGATCCACCTAGGAAGAATATATGCGACTGGGAAGATAAGAATTTGTCACCAGCTAGGCCTTGTTTGGAAAAAAATGTGATTGAACAATCCATTGAAGCACCTAAGGATTCAGATTCCACTACATTATTGAAAGAATCTCCACATGAAACACCCTCAGTTCAGGATAGGAAAAGGAAAGAATCAATTGGATCTGGTGGGAACAGGGAAATTGAGATTAAGGAGGAGCACGCTGATGAACTTCAACCAAAACAAAGGTAAGCTTTAACAAAATTTTGTTTCAGATAGCATATATGTAATGGAAGTCAGCATTGAAACTGATTCTGTTTTAATTTTTTCATTTCTTATTTTCCAGAATGAAGAAGGAAAATGTAACATGTTCAGGAACTATCTTAAAATCTGGAAAGAAGCCTAAATTTGTTGTCCATGCGGCAGGAGATGTTGGGATCTCAGGTGATGGTTACAGGTGGCGCAAGTATGGGCAGAAAATGGTGAAGGGGAATACTCACCCCAGGTACAAGTTTATTTTATCATCTTTCTTATGTCTTTCCTCCACTTTATTGCTTCCAGTCCTGGAGCTCCTACTTTGGGGAGCAAAATGATTCCTTTAGATATCTTATTATTTTCTCACTTTTTTCTAGGTTTGGAAAACTGAATAGGAAATGAAACATCCCTATATTCATCCTTCTAATTAATTTGCTCTATTTCTTCTGGGCATCTTCACAACTTTTAAATAGAAAAATTTGGGACAACTTTCTGGTTACCATGTACAAGTAAATTTTTTTTTGTTTATCTCAAGCAATCAGGAAAGTAGAAATGTTGAGTTATTACTTTTGCATGTGGTCTCAAATTGACTGCTTTTCCTGCGATTACTGAATGATTGGCATGATAATTCGGGAGCTTTTTTTCTTTCCTTGTGATCCACATACCGGACCTGTCTTTATCTTTAGAGAAATCAAGTTACTCGACATACTCTGTACGTACTATTATATTTGCTTCTTCAACTTGTTGCTAGATTATTTAGAGAAAAGGGTAAGGAACTTTTACTTTTGGATTGTAAATGTGAAGGACCTTGAACAAGATTTCTTTATCATTGGTGCTAGAATTTTGTAGTTGCACCGTGTTGAATTCTCAAGCTTCATATAAATGAATTAGCTTTCGAACTCAGTCAGGTTTGTCTGTTGCATTCCTTCTTTCTGAATTTTTCCTTCAACAAACTTTCCAGGAACTATTATAGATGTACATCTGCTGGGTGTCCTGTCCGTAAGCACATAGAAACAGCAGTAGACAACACAAGTGCTGTCATTATAACCTATAAAGGAGTACATGATCATGACATGCCTGTACCAAAGAAGCGACACGGTCCACTTAGTGCTCATCTTGTTGCTGCCACCACTCCTGCTTCTATGACCAATTTACAGCTCAATAAGGATATAGTCCAAAGCCAGCTGACTCCAACCCAGTGGTCAGTGGGGAAGGAAGGTGAATTAACAAGTGAAACCTTGGACCTTGGAGGTGAAAAGGAGAAGGCAATTGAGTCAGCCCGAACTCTTCTGAGCATTGGATTTGAAATCAAACCTTGCTGAAGTGTTCTCATCTGAACGTGAAGATCATCTGAAGATCTCCTTCCAAAGAAAATCACGCAGCAGTCTTCATATGTATACTCATTGGATTATCAGGTTCTAAAGATGATTGTCTGTTTTGCTCTTTTTCAATAGTATCTTTCATGAAGCCCTTTAGCAAACAGTAGTATATCTGCCCCTGCGCTCTTTCAGTGAAGCAGTTGTATATCTGGTATTGTACAACCTCGAGTCATGTCTTATATGAACAGAGTTTAATATCAGTGCAACATCATAGGATTGGTTGTTAATGGCAACCATTTTCTTGTTTTCGTAGAAGGGACCTTTTTCTGTCATCATTAGAGAACAGGCTTAGCTTTCTTGTGAAATTCCATGAATCTTATCTTGTAATTGTCCTTGTGTACAAATTAGAAAGTATATAAAGTTTCATGATTAAAATTAGGCGAGGTAATTAGTCGCTGTTGATCAATTGTGTAAGGATCTCCCTCTGTAGTTCTTTGCCTTAAACTTCACCTCTTTGATGTGACTCATTGAGCCTAAATGGTGTCAGCTAAATATGTTTGCCGAGTATATTAACTCAATCATGACATTTCTCATAGTGGAATTTAGTTTTGGTACTGTTGGTGAATGAATAGATCCTACCGTTGAGATTTAGGTTTAGAGTAACTTTAATTAACACAATTCATTTTCTCAACATGTTTCTCTGAAATTCCTTTTACCAAATTATATCATTGTAAGTAGTACTGACTATCTAACAAGCAAAAAAAAAAAAAAAATTGACTATTGATAGAATAGGTAAACTCTCCTGTCTTCTCACAAATCAATGATGCTACAAGCTTTTTGTCTTTTTATAACAGTAAAATCTGTAGTCAGTTACCTCACACATGCATATTTAGTAAATCATTCGGATATGACAAGAATTTTGTGTTAATCCGTTGGTAAACTACATGTACAGGTTGCAGCTTGATGAATTGAGACCATAGAAGAGCTTAGGCCTAATCTAGAGGTTGTGTTACAAATTTTTACAACTCAAGAACTTTGTCATGACCTCTCTGTTTTTCATACTTTCCTGTTCATCAGCTATTCATTGCCTGAATTTTCCAGTTTGTTGGTGAAGATCCAACATGGGTCAGGAAAAGGGTACACTCTGAAATAGTCTTCGAAACGGGGAGTCCTTCCTTCGTATTTGAAGGGACAAGATAGGAGAGTTGTGGCCTCGTTTATTAGTGTCATTGTTTAGAGCTAAACGGATTGTCAGAAAGCTTTGGCTGTTTACCAACTCACCGGACATTGGCAGGAGTCATAATTCACAGGCACCAGCTAGATGGAGACAGCTTCTTATGCTTTTTCAGTACATGGCCCCAAGCTGCTTTGTGTTTTAGTTGTCTGTACTTGGCTCTAACCCCTAACATTCCATTAACTCAGAAGAACAACTTTAAGTAGAGAGACACTTAATCCATTTGACCGTACAAAAAACTTTACACTGACATATTCCATTGGCTGGCTCAGTCAAACAGGCACTTTGTAGCACAATCATCAGTTGGTTTGCCACTTTTAGTACTCTTAACAATCTAGGAATTCATTATGCATACGAATTCATCAAATTTTATACAGAAAAGAACCGCCATTGCTATCCTGGTAGCAGGGTACAGTTACTGGGATAAGCTGATGATTGAACCTGGTGTATGAGTGTACATTTCGGTTTGTGTCATTCTGAGGAGAAGCTTAACTCATTGATAGTCATGGATATATTGGATTCCATGATACCGTCACTTTTCTGCTCTTCAGCCTTCGGTCCGTTTTCTTCCTTCCCTTCGGCTGGGTTTATGCACTCCTGGAATCTGAAACAACTGATGAGATGGTCATTTGTTATCCCAGCCACCTGCATGAAGGAGTATATGACAGTGGGACCTACACTCCGGAAACCCCTCCTTACGAGATCTTTGCTTATTGCATCGGCTTTTGGAGTTTTCACGGGAACTTGACGAGGGTATCGAAACCGGCTAAGTATGGGTTTGTAATTCACGAAACTCCAAACATAATTGTTGAATGATCCGAACTCGACCATGACCTAACATCAGTAAAACCTTCAACTTGTTAGATGCAATATTGTTCATATGAGTATAGGTTAGGTTTGTAGTCAAGCTTAATGGTTCCACAATGGAAGGTCATCATTTCAAATAAAGGAATACCGAGTCACAAACTAAGCAAGCTGGCATCTTTACAGAAAAGAATAATCATTCAGACAAGATAATCATATGAAGGTTAAGCTGTATAGTTGAATTAGTATGATTGCTCCCGGAAATTGCAGAGATATCAGGACCACAATCAACCACTTTTTACCTAACATTCCAAATCAAATGATCATTAAGCACAAATTATTATTGTTCAAAAAGCTAACACATAGAAGACAACATCATAAGTGGTCCCAAAAAATTAGTGCACTAATCCAATTAAGGTATCTGCATCAGTAACCCCACCTGTCAAAGAGAAATTTTAAGAGATCTCCATAAAAGGTTTCGAGACATAGCAACGATCAAGTAAATTAAGAAAATAAGGTTGATAAGAAGATGTTCAGATTACAGTAACTCGTATCCATATACGAGTAGTAAAAGTTTTCGGTTTAGTCCTTGAACATGTTTCTACTTCTAAAGGTGAATGCATCAAAAGGGAATACAGATATACCTTACATATTTGTCGTGCATTCTCAATAATAGCTCGTAGCTTTGGTTCAGATAATAGAGAGCTTGTCGAGCTTCCGGGTGCTGTTACTTTCTTCTCATTAAGTTTTGAGACAGCAACTGGATCAAAATCCATAAAAGCTTCCCTGTTGGTGTAGAAAAAGAAACCTCTAATGAATACTACATTGGGAATTGACGAACAAAAGGAGTTAAGGGATTCTGACAACAAGGAATACATTTTGCAGTTTGTCAATAGGAAAAAAAACATTATGTGCTATCCACTGCAACAAACCTGAAGATTTGCCTTTTGCTCAGAATGACAGGCCAACTAAGTTCGGCCAAAGCGCCTGAAAGGACAAGAAGCTCAAACAACTTCCTGCACGTAGTCATGAATACCAAAAAAATCGTAGAGAGCCATATCAAGAAAGTTGTCTTTTAAAGAGAGGAATAAATACAATGTTGCAGTCACATACTTGTCGTCATGCACCGGCACTCCCCATTCTTCGTCATGGAATGCAACATAACAAGGATCTGGTTTCAAAATTGGAAATATCAAGTCCTGAAATAAGCGTAAGTATTGGAACAATACATATAAAGTGTCTGCTTTAGTAACAAACCCCTAGTGTTCTCATAATTGACCTCCACTCCAAATAGATTTGCAAATATTCAAATTCAATGCCCTAGCAGACTTCTACATCCCATTTTTGCACCAAGGAAATGAAAATTAACAGAAAAGCAAACTGAACATCTTCAAGCATTGAGTGTCCATGCGTGTGCGAGTGTAAATAAGATATACATAACGAAAGGGTACTTCATCCAGGATATTCAGTTCATGGAGAAAAACTGAAAACATTGGCTTGTTATACTAATTACAGACAGAACAATGTATGAACAATTAAATCCCTTACAAACTTTGCTTTCCCAAATTCAGATATATCTGAACCATGGGATGAATATCAATTACCAGTTTACCAAACTAAAGAATCAAAATCATGAAATCTCTGCCGAGTACGGGATATCGATCAAATATTGCGCCGCTGGCCATCTTGTTAGATAATATCGCTGAAATATACTGTACATAGCATGTGCAAGCAATCAGTTCAGTTTTTGCAGATTGAAGTCTTGGTGCTAGATTGGAAAAGCCAATAGCACTTAACTCAAAGATGAACTGTTAAGAGTCCTAGACCACACAAGTTAGATTAGTTCTCAGCAATGGTTCCATCAAAATTTAAAGACAAGTAAAAGGCAGCTGCTATATGGTAAAGATTTATAACACTAAGCGTGACTTCTCCTACTGATCATATAGTCCCAAATATTTTGACATAATCCAAATAGATTAAAGGAAAAGGAATCGAACCAGTATTTGGGGTCACCCAAGCACAACTCTTCTTGGACTGTGAACCATCAGAAGAGGGTGGAGATTCTAAAACTCCATCAGAAGCCACGCTTCTCGGCTTTGAGGCATACTGCTTTCTTCGACTGCCCAAACTATATGAACGAGTCAATCTCCCAGTTGATGCTCGGCTATGGAACGAATCTGTGGAGGCATCTGATGAACATGAAGCATTTAGTGATAAATTTGAGTGCAACAACTGCTCGTGGCGACGAAGAACTGAAGGAACAGTGACAGAACGCGATTTGGGGGATACAGAATTTTTGACAGTGGACACTACAAGGGGCTTCTTCTCATCAAAAAAGCTGTCTCCTTCTGGTGATCTTTCAGCCTTTTTCAGTGGCTTTAAAGCAGGTTTTTGAGCACTTAGAGACCCCTTCTTGTTGTTTCCATTGGGACCTAACACAGGCCTAGCCTCAGAATTAGCCACATTCATTGACCTCACTCTTGGAGGTCCTGACATTGCTAGAACTACTCGAAATTGCTGAGGTTTTCACAGATCTTTACCTTATTTCCCTCAAAATCAAATAAAATTTCAAAACTGGTGGACTTTCCACTGTTCTACTAAAAAAGCAAAGAAAATTCCGCAGCTTAGACACCATGACGATTCATTAAAAGTCCGAATCTCTCACCAACAACAGAAGCTCAATTCAGCAGAAATGGCCTAAATATCAACAACCCTTTTGAAAGCAAAATAATCCCCTCCAGCAACTACGTCCATTGATCATAACGTTGAAGCTTGGGAACCCAGATCTTGGCTCTTAAGCCTTATCATTGATATTATTTGGACTACCTCTAACACCAGTTGAAGATCACTTTGGTGAGACACCAAAACAAAACCCAGAACCAAAAACCCACCAAAACCGTCCCATTCAACTCTTTAAAATCATCAAAAGAAACTCCTCGCCGAAAAGCAACACTCATCAATCACAAGTACTAAAAAAGACTTCAACTTTTGACCCAAAGCCAAGAGGGTATGACACTGTACTTCCACACTACCTTCAAACACTTTACTTTCTAGCATAAAACTAAATAAAGTAAAGAACTTTGATTGTATACATCCGAAAAAGGTCAGAACGAGATAAAGACAGAGAACGAAGAGAGAGTCTAGTAGCCTCAAAACATGAAGATTCCATTCTGCATTGGTAAAAACGACATGGAGAGAGAGAGAGAGACTACCAAAAAATAAATTAAAAATCAAAGCTTGGTGGAGGAGGTTAGGATTGATTTCGAAGCACCGTCGTTTTGAGCTGTTTGGAGTCCTATAGCTTACTTAATTCTCTAATTTTCTCGAGAAAACATAAGGGAAAGTTGTCGAGAAAACATCTGAACTGAAACTGGGAAGTGATGCGTAAAAAATCATAAAAAAGAAAACTTTATTCATCATCCAGATTTTCCAATCTATGGAAATGGACTCCTAGATTTGAGAGATACAGGGAGACAGGGACAGAGAGTAGATGATTGAGTTTATTGTCGTTGACTGAGAAACTCACTTTCTTGAACCGGACTTTACCGACTAGACCGGTTTGATTTTCTTGTGCTTTTCTCTCAATTCTGAAAAAGAGACACCTTTTGCTTTACTCATTAATGGCTTTTTTTTTCTTTTGATATTATTCAAATAGACTTAAATTCCAAGTAAGTTGAAAACAATTAGAATGAAAAATAAAAGGATAAAACTTTAAAATTAGGATTTAATTAATTGTAATAAAAGAGATAATTTTTATTTATTTACTTACTTGAAAATTTGAATTTGATTAATTCAATTTATAAAATTTTGGAGTAATTAAAAATTATAAAAATGAAATCATTTACTTTGAACAATAAAATAAGCATAATTAAATCAAATTACTTACTTAATTATAACAAAAATAAGTTAGTAGATAAAATCTAAAGATAAATTAATTTTAATTCAGTAAGTTTATTTTAATATATTATATAATATTTATTAATAAATTGGTTATAAAATTATTTTATTTTATTAAAAAATTAATTATTATATTTAAATTTAATATGTTTTGAAGATATTTTGAATTTAACTATATTTACTGATAATTAATTATTTAATTTTATTTAAAAAATTGATTAAAATTAAATTATTCATAATTCTTATTAATAATTAATTTTTAATTGATTAATTATAAAATATTAAATTCAATTATTCATAATTTGTATTTAAAATTAATTTATTAAATAATTAAATATTATATATTTAGTCGATAGTAAATTACATTATAAAAAATTAATAGAAAGAAAAAACTACATTTTATGATTTTCATAATTTTTGAAAACTAGAATAAACTAAAAATAAAAACAAAAACCAAAATCATGATTTTCTTATTCGATGCACCTTCAAATAAAAGCATTTAGGTTGTTATAAACATGAATGATTGGAGTGTGGAAGTAGAGGTTTTGGCTTAGTCGATTTGATTAAATGGTGAAAGTAGGAAGGTGTTTATAGGATAATAGAAAGAAGGTATTAGTTTAATTACACCTAATCATGGTTAGGTATTATTTTAATTACACCTAATCATGATTAGGTTTGACAAAAAAAAAACCTAAGTGATCTTAACACCTCATTAATTTTTTATCATTCTTGTTTTTATTAAACCTAATTTTGATTCACTCGGATTCAATTTTACCTAAAAATGAACTCTTTTATATAAAATATTGTTTTGTTTAAAAATGTTTTAGAGGAGTCGAAATACCCTAACTACAAGCTATAGCTTTTAGTTCAAGTAATATTAGAACTCTAGGCATAGGTTTGATGCAGCCTCACATCTTATATTCGAGTCCCAGCACAATCATTAGTTCCGATCAAGTGTATAAAAAATAACGCAACAAAACGTAGTCATTATAGAGGGTTCGAAGTACCCTATCTACAAGTTATCACTTTTAGTTCAAGTGACACCTCGAATCGCCTAATTTGGAGTTGATGTATTAAAAACATATGAAATTATGGGCCTGGACTAGGCCATTGCCATCCCAACCTCCATATTTGTTTGATCCGTCAAGATCACAAACCAGGCTATAGAGGAGAAGATTGACAAAAAAAGTGTAGCTTTTATGTGAAAAACATCAAAGAAGAGTTCTGCATATCCATTTCAACTAAAGAGTCCATTTTCAACATTCTTTTCGGTGGTCCAACCAAAGCATCAATAAATGAGTTTCACTTTTTAGCTTTCCCAGTACATTAAACATCTGTCACCTTCATATATAGGACAAAGGTAATAATTTTCATGGTAAATCTTAAAAAACTACGACCGAAAGAGAATTCAAGTGATGTAATGATTCCTCTCCACAGTGTTTGGCAGGTAATAAATGAACAACTATGAACAATCCTTATCAAAACAGGCCAACAATATCTCAATCTCGAAAGGGTTTGATGCCAGAGTTCTGGGGAATCACACTTCTTGTTTCATTGTCACAGGGAAGGAAAATCAATATGAGTTTAATAGCAGATTGATAGCTAGTACTGTTTTTCAGTAAACGGACATAAAACCACCTCCTTACCCAGGTCCTAGCAGCAGACCGTAAGCATAGCCAATTACAAGACCCGGAAGCTGCAACTGGAAGCACCCAACAAAATATCAAGGATTAGTATCTACTGTTCAAATACTAGACGTTCGCTAATGACTATAGCATCCTCAAAATTGTAACCTTCCCATGGCATATAAGCTACTAATATGTTTTTGTAATCTCATAAATGTAATAATGTAAGGATGCAGGGAAAGGCAGACTGTTAGCTGATGTCTTCACATGTATCATGCCACAAGAAGAGGATGGCAGACTTACCCAAGCAAACCCCTGCCTTGCCATGTTCTAGGTGTCACGGTTAAGTTCATTGCAGCACCTTGCCTCATGACTGTTACAGGTACTTCACAACCCTCATTTGCACGAGCCTCGGATGCAAGCTTCTCTAGAAGATTCTGACCAACTTCATATTCCACATTACCAAACTTAACAATTTGATCTCCAAGCTGTAAACCGTCTTCCGCTGTTGGGGATGCATCAGCTATTTCATTGACCACAGCAAATGGTACACTGAGAAGTCCATCCACATCCATCGAACTTGGAGAATCTCTCATACTGACATTTTGAGATGATGTAGGTCCAACCCTTACGTCCATTAATGAGTTTTGATTGACTGATGCCCCAGGATCACATGACAAACAAGTACTCAATTTAGAATACTTTCGGAAAAGAATTCAAGGGATTGTGAGCGATCTATCATGTTCTCTGAACAGGCCAAAATTTGCAGGCAAATGGTTAATCTATTCCATAAGAGAACAAGGCTCTCAAATTCATTCCAAGGTGGAAGCATTCTGGTGGGGAAAGGGACAGATATAGGGCCCTAGGATTATTAAATTTCTACCTGGTTATGACAAGTTGACAACACCAGTGCAACAACTCAGGACTTACTATTTAGATCCCAGTGAAGTCTTAGCAATTACCTGAATCTTTGGAGGACGAAGATCTATCTGCAAGCCTTGCTGAATGCAAAAGCTGTATATTCTCATTAATTTTCTCTGAGATTTGCTTATGATCATTTCGCAGCTCTGCAATGGGGAAAAAAAAAAGCAATCCGATCATTTTTGTATCATTTTTTCTGTTAGTGCTGGCATCTCAAACACACAAATGCACACTACTAATAGAACAAGAGTGTCAATTAAATAGTTCTTTGTTGTGACATCACATAAATTTTGATAAAGCTTGAACCTCAAACAACATATCATGTTAATGCTGATCATCGTCATATCACATTAATACCAAGCAGACTAAACGGAGCTCTCTACATGGCCTTGTGGGCTTTCCAAGTTTCACTACAAGAATGGAACATCACTAAAGCTCCTGTCCAGTCATGAACAGCTTGGCATAAAAAATCATGTTAAAAGGGCTTGCACGTGCTAAAACACCAATTGATTACCAAGAAAGAGGAAACTAAAAGGAGTAAATACCAGCAAGGCGGTGCCTTTCTGACCTCACAGATGGAATGTCAATATCTGGGCGAGGAAAGCCCTGCAATTTGAGAAGAAAAACTCTTTAACAAACACCAAACTCCGAAAATACCCAACAAAAAGTATCAATAACACTTTCAATGAGGAGAAACCGATGTACCATATTATCAAGCCATGTTCTTCTCCTCTTAATTTTGTATTAGCAAGTAGCAACAGAGAAAGCATGAAAATGAAAAATTACTGTTCCATATGCAACATCCGCTCCGAAGCTAAGTTACAGAGTGATCGCTCCAATCGCCTAAACTAACGAACAAATAATCATACCAAAAATCTTCTCTTCTTCTTCTTTTTTCTTTTTTTCTCCAATCAAAGCACTAAAATGCCAAATAGAATGGAACACTAACAATATTAACTCCATTTTCTCTCAGAAACCACACAGCAGGTATGGAAAAACCCTAGCAATTACCAATTCCCAAAACGACTTGAAAATTTAGAGAGAGAGAGGGAGGGAGGTATCGACCTCAGAGTCCAGGAGATTGCCAGAGAGACCAGGACCGCCGGGAACACAAAGACGTTCGATTATGGAGTTCATCTCCAACTCCATGGCGCCTCTCTTCTCCATAAGCTTCATGGTCTCCGATTTCAGGTTCGTCGCCACCATCTTCGCCTTCAGCTTACTCTTTGTCTTTACCTTACTGTTTGTCTTTGTGCTTCTGCTTTAGTATCGTTATGGTGATGTTGACTTTATATACTCTTTTGACTGAAATTTTTATCCCAATAACATTTGGATTTACAAAAAAAAAATCTAAAAATAAAGATTATTAAAATTAAAACTTGCATAATAATACAAAATTGTATTGAATTAATAAACTATATTCAATTTAATTATATTATAATTTAAATTGGAATATTCAAAAATTATTATTATTAATCTCATAATTCTTATTAGTATTAGGGATTACAACAAATTAGATTAGCTTTAGTTAATCCGACTTTAAAATTTATAACGAATTAAATTAGGTTTAATTATGTTTTACGAAGTGAGTAAGTTCAAATAGGTTCATTGTTACGACCCAAAATATGATTAATCTAGCACGAGTTACGTAACTGCTATCTAGTTTACCCCATAAATTAATAAATCGGGCATTTCCGATCCAGCAAACAAAACCAGTAGTTTCTTGGTTACATCCGGGTAAAACTAAAGCTTGATTCAAACAATTGGGCAATTTGAAAATTAATCAAGGTTTAGATTAAATATGATATCATTTTAATGTTTAATTGAATCAACTTTAATTTAAAAATAGTAATAAATTGAATTGGACTCATGGTCAATTGGACTTAGGTTAATGTTCTAAAAATTATATTTAAACTCGCATTAAAGTTCAATTGAGTTCAAACCAAATCTAACATCAAAATAATGTCATTTTACAATTGTAAATTGAGTGATTCAGGCTAAGTTTTGGGTGATTCGCAAACTTAAGTTCGGATCAAATTCCATTCAACCCAAACTTAATTTGTTATCTTCAAGTTGAATTGAATCAAACTCATTCTATTATTTTTATTTGCCAACCCTAATTAATATTAGTCTTGTTAATATTCTCAGTGATTCTTACTTTTTCATGTATTCGTTGTTTTGAGATCTCGTAATTTCTCATTCTTGTTAAACAAAATTGCATTATTAATTTTACAGGACGGTTGATTAGTATGGGAGAATGATAATAAAAATGAGAATAAATATAACGAGGAATGAGAATGAATATTATCATTATAATTATGATGGTTAGTTAAGAGAAATGAATGATTACCATTATAGTAGTTTTTAATTAATTATAACATAATTAATTATTTTATTTTATTAATTAATTGTAATATTTTAATTAATGAATGGATTATATTTTTTATTTATTTTATTTTGTTATATTTTAATTAGTTATATTTTAATTAATTAATTATATTTAATTAATTAGGATTAAAAATATTTTTAAAAAAGAGTCATTACTAAGAAATTAGTTTCATTTATCTACTAAATAGAGAGTACGGAGGATTCTCCAAAAGTAGGATATCAAATCACTACTCTTATAATGATAATTAACAACCAACCACTTATTTTTTGTTCCATATCATTAACTGTTGGGAAATCGAGTCGGGATCAGATTCGACCGCAGCAGAATAATCACGAAACCTTTTCGTGACTTTTGATTTCTCAAAAACCAATATCTATTTAATTATATAAAATGATTAATACGAATCAAAATAAAGCAGAATTTTAATTTATACCTTATTCCGAAGCTTGATCTTTATCTTGATATATCCCTCGAACCATTTCCGAAACTAATCCGTCTCAACCACTGTAGCTGCACAAGTGCCCGACCTCTAACTGTATCCACAAAACAGGTTGAGAGAACTCTGTAACTTTTACAAAGAGAGTTAAACATGAAATGCTAGCTTCATAGAGCTCAAGCCTATTTATGATAAGCTTTGAACGATTTAGTAATTTAATTGAAATTAAATACTAACTTCAATTAAACTTTAATTAGAATTACAAATA
>JANSVA010000217.1:1265150-1275176 GCA_025504915.1 Erythroxylum reticulatum
ATTTATTAAATATCTCATATTTAATCATAAAGTTTCTCAAACTTTACAATCAAGTCCAACTTGATTAAATTAATTTTCCTCTCTTCAACCCATTCTATATGTGAGACCCATTAGGTTTCCAAATATGTTGGCAATGATTATAAATTATAATTCTAATTCATAACTAGAATTAGATAAATTAAAACTCCTCTTAATTTATCTTTAATTCTCCAATTAAACAATTTATAATCACAGATCAAGATTGGCGTCTAGCAACACATCATGACCACCCAAATAGTTAGGAATGTCAAAGTGGTTTTGACTAACGTTTCCGTGCATGATTTTTTCGTATAATTCAATCATTTCATCAAACAATATTCCAATTTAACATAGAGCATGAAATTAATGTCTACTCTATTTTAAATTCAATTATATTAGTTCTCTTCTATTAGCTATTGATTCAATTAATGATATTTGTAAACTGTTTACAAAATGTCATTCCACCTTGACCAAGGATTTCTTGAATCAATATTAATCGAGAACAACAAAACATTTTCCCTAAGTACTTTAGGGTGATGAATCATATCTTGATCATTTAACTATCTTCATATAGTTCATGTTATATTCAATGACTATCGTTTAAACATCCTTTGATATAATAGATCACGAGTAGTGTCAAAACATAACAATCCCCATACAAGATGACCTCAAGTCAAATGATCACTTATACAATCATCACAATGAGAATTCCATAGACATACAAGTAATATTGCAAATGGATTTCTTATATCGGGTCTGTTCAATGAACTTGATCTCTAGTAAGCACCCACACATTTGTTTAAGTATTTATATACTTTAGCCTATAAGATCGACTACTTCCTTCATAAGGAAAAACAAAACGTGTGCTAATTTTTTTCGTTCTATTAATGCCTAATCTTAATAGAACAATAACTAGGAATATTTAGGAATAATACGTAAATGCAATATGAATATCATAATTATAATCTCATTATAATTTCATTTGCAATATATAATTATTACATGAACTTTATCATATACGTCTAAACATGTACAAGATAAAAAATACATTTAAATAATTTACTACTAAACTATAACCAAAATGATTGGCTGTAGGACATAAGCCAACATTAACCTCTTCGTAAACTCATCATCTGAGTACACGTGATAATTGATCTTAATAATTGAAAAAGAGATGTGATAATTGATAATTGATCTTAATAAAAAATTATTAATAAAACAAATTGTTTAATTATATTATAAATAATAAAATAAAACCATTGGCACATAACGTTAGGAAATCACATGATTCGACGTGTCGATGTCGTATTCTATTTTATTTCACACGCTCTTTCGCATTATTGGACGCGTCTTTTCTTCGCTCTGTTCCTCCGCTTCGCTTCAAGCTCCTCACTTTTCAACGTTTCTACACCTAAGCACCTATCCAAGTCTTGACTTATCAACAGTCAATCTGTTTCCATCATCTTTACGCGATTTGGCGACTAGTTGTACCGAAAGTTGTTGGCTTTTGAGCATTTCTTTTGCTCGTGGAATAGCTTGAAGAAACAGAGAGGGGCGGAAAAAAAAAAAAAGAGGTCTGAGAATGACTGTTTCTTTGACCGTTATGACTTTTAATCTTGGCGAAGAAGAGCCAGAGGATAGCCCCAATGCGTGGGAGAAGAGGAGGGATTTGTGTATTAGTGTGATCACTAGTTACTGTCCTATGATTCTTTGCACCCAACAAGGTTTGTCTGTCGACTTCTGCTAGGTGTTGTGGTTGTGATCTTGTGTTTAGCTTGAAATGGTTGATCTGGGTCTCTTTTAGTTGGTGTTTTGGAGTTGGGTTTTAGTTAGTTCGGGCTATCACAAAGTTTTACTGGCAAGTTGGTTCTTTGTCGCTTGGTTATATCTCTTGTGTGCTTCTTGTTCGTTTAGTTTTCCTGCATCGTTTTGGTATATTTTCGTCGATAGTTTGGTCACTTTTTGTTACGATTTCTAACTGTTGTTCCTGCTTTCGATTTTGTTAATGTCAGGAGTGAAATCACAGTTGGACTATCTTCAGCAGGGATTGCCAGGTAGAAGTTTTCTGATCCCTGAACGTTATCATTTGGCTTCTGCTACTGATTAGTATATCTAGTTCATTACTTTACGATTCTCTGTCTCATCACTAATTAGATGATCCAAATACATGACACTTATATTCATCAATCTGGAAAATGATATCATGTTTGGATGCTTTATGGTATTTGTCAGGCTATGATCAATTTGGAGTATCAAGAAAGGGATCTGAAGATGCATCAGATGAACACTGCAACATCTTCTACGACAAGGAAAAAGTATGAATCAGTTGCCACGAATCTGATAGAAGTTCCAATTCTGTTTAATCAAATGTACTTTTCATTTTTGTTGAAGGTAGAGCTTCTAGAGGGTGGAACTTTTTGGTTATCTGAGTCACCTTCCGTCCCAGGAAGCACATCATGGGGTGCTGCAGTTCCATGTATCGCAACATGGGCGATATCCTTCCGCTACCATTGATCGACATTAAAATTTTCATTCAGTGGATTTGGTTTCACATGTATACATTATTTCTTATTCCTTTATTCATCCCCATGGAGAGTGTTTCTTTGACATGATGTCCACACGTTTCAACTAAAAGGTGTTGAGCCTCCAGGGTTCTCATTTCAAGTAGTGAATACAAACATGGATGAGTTTAGTCCCCGTGCCCGTAGACGAAGTGCTTTACTAACATGGCAGCACATTGCATCCTTACTTCCCAGCTTGTCGGTTGTGTACTGTGGAGGATTTAACACACAAAAGGAATCAATTACTGGGCGTTTTCTTCTAGGGAGATCAAGGTACTTATGGCACACAGAGTTCATGCTCTATCATGTTGTAAATGTTGTTTCTAAAAGCTTATTGCCTTTATCCAAATGTTGTTCCTCATAGAGAGCATGGTGTTGTGGGAGATATGAGAGATGCATGGCCTAATGCCCGGGTGAGGAAAAACGTTTCTCTGGTACGAACTTGTCATGGATATAAAGGTATTGTTTCACCCCCATAGATTGATCCTTCAGTTTATTGTGATCTTATGATTATGTCCTTATGAATACGGGCTCATTTTCTTAGGTGACAAGCAAGGTGCTCTTGAGTTCCTCAAGTTGATTCTTAGAGCGCTTTGCCTTTGTTGGGACCGGCAAACTCAGGATCTTCATGTAGACTGGATTCTTTTCAGAGGTAGATCTTTGATTCCTGTCCTTTGTGAAATCGTGAATGATAACATAGATGGATGTTATCCTTCCTCGCACTATCCGATATTTGCCGAGTTTATGCTTCCTCGTTCTGTGAGACCACTCGAACCACCAGCTGCTGAAGAACAAAGTTCAGTTGCCATCTGATTTAAGGCTGGCCTCTCCAAAACAAAGTTCAGTTGCCATCTGATTTAAGGCTGGCCTCTCCAAAACCCTCCTCCACTTCTCATTCTTTAAAGCCAGAGAATATCATTGGCTTATTGTTAGCATTGCAAGTAATAATTTAGTTTCTGTTGAATCAAAAGCAACATTTTCCCTCCAAGAATTGTTTTGGGCTATAAAAACATTTGTGTGAAGTTCTTTTGCTGTTGGAGATTAGCCATTCTAAAAGTATAAAACAGAGTTGATGGTAGCAATTCATAAGCTGTATTATTTGTAACTTTTTGAGTTATTTCTGAGTCATCTTTGATGTTAATGAAAGATGGAATCGTTCTTTGTTCAATACATTTGATTAAACAGAACCGGAATTCATCAGATTCATAGCAACTGACTCATACTTTTCCCTTGTAGAAGATGTTGCAGTGTTCTCTGCTGCATCTTCAGGTCCTTATTTTGGATATTCCAAATCGATCATATCCTGATAAATACTACAAAGCATTCAAACATGATGTAACTTTCCAGATTGATGAATGTGAGTGCGATGTATTTGGATCGTTGGATCATCTAATTAGTAATGAGGCCAAGAACCATAAAGTAATGAACTGGATATACTAATCAGTAGTGGAAGCTAAATGATAATATTCAGAGATCAGAACAAGGAGACAGAACCAAGCAACAAAGAGCCAAGTTGTCCTTAAAACTTGGTGACAGCTCAAACTGACCAAAACCCATCTCCAAAACACCAGCTTGAAGAAACCGAGATCAAACATTTCAAATTTTAACACAAGATCACAAGCATAACACCTAGCAGAAGTGGAGAAACGAGCCTATCCTCGTCTCCCACACATTGGAGCTATCCCCCAGCTGATCTTGGATAAGATTAAAGGTCATAACAGTTCAAAGAGACTCATTGCACGACCTCTTCTTTTTCTTTCTGCTTCTTTCACGAGCAAAACAAATGCTCAAAAGCCAACAACTTTCTGTACAAACGCTCCAAATTTCGTAAAGATGATGGAAACAGATTGATAAGTCAGGACTTGGTATAGGACGTTTAGGTGAAAAACTATTGAAAAGTTAAGGAATTTTAGAATTGCAAACTCTTGCTTTTCTCTTCAGATGAAAGAGATGCCCGCAAAGCACATAACCTAAATCTTATATTATTTTAATTTAAAGAAAAATATAAATTAAAATAATGTTATTTTAATATTGATCCAGATTCAGTAATTTAATTACATATTTAAGGGGCCCTTTGGTTTAAATAATTTTTTATGGGTTAATTACTAAAAAAATCTCAAACTTTCTTCAATTTTTTTATTATGGCCCAAATTTTAAAAAGTAGCAATAAAATGTTCAAAATTTAATTTTTTTCAATTCTAGCATGATATTAGTCTCACCGTTATCTGTGTTGACATGACACAGTCACGTGTCGATGCCCCTCCCTAATCAGACACCTCAGCTAGTTTAAGAGAAGATTGTCTAATTAGTGAAACGACGTCGTTTAGAGTTGATAGTAAAATGACGCGGTTTCAACTAAAATCAAATGAAATATCTTTTGCTTCTCTTCTCTGTCTCTTCTCTATTGCGCAACACTATAAACTCTATAACCTAAAATCCCCTAAAGTTGGTGCTTCTTCTATCGTGCGTTGGTGCTTCTCCTATTTATGTGATTTCTTTGTCAAGTAAAAATTGAAGAAGCAGTCACCAGACTTCCTATGGCGGATATGATTGGTCCTCTCTCTCTCCAGTCTTCTTTCCACCCTGACTAAAGTAATTGAATGCATGATGATTGACTTCCATTTCATCTTGTCCGCAAATGACTTGTGCTTCTAGAAAACTAAATTTGTATTGTGCTAGGGTTCCGAAATCACAAATCCAATTTGTTGTAATAAGGTTTCAAATTGGATTTGTGCTTTTAGAAAATTGACTTGTATTATGCTAGGATATTAGGGTTTCAAATTTGATTATGATAGAGTACGATTTGATTGTTATTGAAAATGATGATTGACTTGTATATGTACCTAGCAAATTGAACAGTAAAAACCTTGAATACTCATACGCTTAGTTTTCAGTATGAAATATAAGTCGAATAAAAAAATCAACATAATTGAATGCATGATGGTCGATTTTTACTTTGTTTTCTATTGTATGCAGAATATATATATCTTGGTAATTACTGAAAATATGACATTACATAGTCCATAGCCTAAATATTCAATTATGTGACATTTTATCTTGATTTGCGACGAAGAAGCTTCCTCGCTTTCATGTTGTAAATGCAATGGTAGTTTAGTTAAAATGTTAATATTGGGGATATTATGCTAACATTTTGGAAATTTAATTCTTTGTTAAGTGAATTTATGAAAAGAAATCATAGTAGTGTTGCATTTAAGGTAGTAATTAAATTTTTGTATGATGGTATTGTAATAGGATAACCATTTATGGGTAGAAATAAAGTATATGTATCTTTCGCTGAGGTGCACTTGGTATATATTTAACATGGGAAGAGTGTCAAGGTGTTGTTAATAGATTCAATGGTGCTATTTATTGTTCTTTTAATAGTGTAGCAGAAGCTGGAAGGATTTATTCTCAATTTTGTGAAGAGAGCATTATGGTCAGTGGTAAAATAACTGTAATATATATTATTTATTATATGTGATAATTTAATTGGATTCAAATATAATTAATATTAATATTTCTATATATAATACAAATGTTGAATATTAATTGCCCCAATTGTAATGCCTTGATGAAGTTACAGATTTCAAATGCTAAGCCTAACATTGTCAACATTTTTATGAATGCGTTAATACGAAAGTAAGTAATTCAATTATTGTTTGTAGCAATGGCAATTGTATAAATTAATGTTAAATCAATATTCAAATTGAAGGTCTCTTGTAGGTACTTGGTATTTGTGAAAGAGATGAAAGTTTGTTTTGTGGTAAAATATGTCAAACAAATTATGTGTGTTGGAGTAAGACTCTTGTTCGAAAGATATACTGTTGCTCGCAAGAAGTAAGTATGTGTAAAAATTTATGTGCATAATGCAAATTTGTCATATGTCCTAATATTTGTATTTATATCTTTATTTTGTAGGTCTCATGTGATTTCATAACTTGGTCGTCAGATGTAAGTACAAAAAAGATGGAGATATTGTAATAGTTAGAAGAGCATACGTAACTATTACGTTTATTTTGACTCTTTTTATCTTTTATTCAATCACCTACCACTTTAATATGCAGTTCTAAGCTTTTCATATTGTTAAGGAAATTACAATTATTACACAGTTTTACATTGTAGAAGTAACTACAATTATTACAAAAATTCATCTATTAATTATAATTACATTTGTATCATTCATAATTAGTTACCTTCTAGTCTAGTTGTTTTTTAGTAGTGTAAAGGAAGGTATAGGAGGATTTCGTCTTCTTTTAGGGTTGCCAAACCCAGTAAGAAACCTCTCCATACAAGTACTGCCACAAGCCTTCACACGTTATTCCCTGCTTTTCAAACTTCTTTATAATAACAAGGAAATAAGAGGACGAGTATATTCAAGTAACATGAATATTTATGCGATTGTGTTAAGAGAGATCGAGAGAATATCATTTCTTCATAACTTTAAGGCTTATTAAATACCATTTTCAAAAAGAACAAACTTAAATCCTTGCCACTTAGATAAAAGAAATACTTGCACTTGATCACACTTCAACTAATGTCTTTATATAACATTATAAATAATAAAATATCATTTTTATGAAGATAAATATTTTATATTTAGTAACTAGGATGGTTATATGTTCATTTTGTTATGTTATGTTGCATAATTAGTTTAATAAGTTCATAATAAAACAAACTAAATTGTGAAAAAGGTTTTGGTAACTGTGGTTACAAATGCAAATAAATTTTTAGATAGAATTTTCCTCTAGAATCTCTAACAGCAAAAACCCAAATTAAAAAACTTAGTCAATGCCATTTTTGAAGAGTAAATTACAGAGTAAGATCAAACAAGCAAATAAATAGGCTACATACACTGACATTATTCTGCAAACTTCTAAAGCTCCAAATTCAAAATCATGCCCTATCTTCTAACTTTCCCAGATAGATTGGTGTGCAACCAGCTCTAGCTCCATTTCTAATGGCTTAATCCAGGGATTTCTGCAGTGCTTGATCACTCACACCATCCTTACATAATCAATAATTAGTAGAAATTTAGAAGTATGATTGAGCATAAAAGAGATGTCATCAAGATCACACACTCACAAACACAAAGGAACTATCACATGTTTCACAAAAAATATACAAATTAAAAGAGCAAGAAAAACTTTTCATCCAAATGTCATACAAAAACTAGACTATAATCATTCAACAACTTACTTCCATAGCCATTGAGGGCTAAAAAAATAGTAAATACATTAAACCAGCCATAACTGAAGCAAGACTCTATAATAAGATGCAGTATTTGTCTAATGATTCAAGATCATTCCATATATATGTTTGAATTAGGTAATGAAGCAATACTCACCAACTATAAAGATTTCCTAGTAGCAAATCTTTTAGCCATTAGTTTGATTCTTCTCCTAGGTTGAGTTGTATTAGCAGATGTACTTTGGGATGCTTGTGTTGCTGTTGTGTTAGTATTGGGAGGTTATAATACTTGACATCGATCCTCACCCAAGCAACCAATTATGTAAATATTATCATCTCCCTTACATATAAGTAGTATAAACATGAATTTAAATGGCTGATTGTAAAGTGGGTATTCCCAAAAACTTCCCCAAATATTACTCCATATCCTCTACATGCTTATAAAAACAAAATTAATTATAATGTTATATAAGTTAGAAAAAAAACTTAAATTTTATACTTAAAGTTAACTAACCACTTTTGTCTCTCTTTGTAATATAGAAGATGCAGTATTTGATCTTGTAGATATTGATTGTGTCGGTCTATCTACTTGACTGCTACGAGTACCGGATGAAGGGGTTTTAGTAGATACTGATTTTGGTGACCTTCCTGTCTTTCTCTGCATTGTACACATTGAAGATAAACATAAAGTTAATAATACTTGATGAATAACAACACATTTGTTACACAACTAAAATATCTACTTTAACAATTTCAGGTTAGCTTGGAGGTTGATTCTTATTTTTGCATCCTTTTATATTATGGCTAATTTCATGGCAACGATGACATCTCATAACTACTCCAACATTGGTCAATTTGTTGGGATTGCGAGGGTCTTTATTGTGATCCCTTTTTCTTGTCTTTTTCGGTCTTTAGGCATCTTTTTAATCAGTGGAGATAATATCGACTGAAGATTTTTAGTCTTTGGTCAAAACTTAGGACGACTAATGGGTTCCATAGCAAACTAGTAAATCTTCAAATAAGAATCATGCTTATAATATTGATTCATATAAGCATTGATGTCCTCCCTTTGATAAGATATACAAGCCACAACATGTTTACGTGGAATCCCGGTTAAATCCCATAGTCTACATTGACAAGTTCGTGCTTGCAAGTTAACGATGTACTTATCTGCAAAAATGTTGACTTCAAATTTCAAATTTCCATTTGTCCTGAGTATACAGTGTCCTGCACCCCATTGTGCTACCTCTATTTTCTTCCTCACTATAGGAAAAATCTCATACGTGCACTTCATCACCATATCCCCCTTTTCATTTATCTAAGTCATTAAAGAAACTTGAATGTCTGCTAACATACTAATCAAGCTTTTACTACGAGGTTCACAAATGAATCCATTAAACGTCTCTAAAATATTGTTATGTACTATTTCACACTTCGGTCTTGTACTCATAAAGGCCTTTATAAATGTCTCCAGATTCTTACTTTTAAAATCCTCATAAGCCTTCACTGACAAGCTCTTCAACTCCTTCATTAGCTTATCAAAATCAACTTGCGTTGTGCAATTCACCGCTTTCCAAAATAAAGTCCTATACGTATGCCCTTTATGAATACTAGATCGATTTGCATACACATAACGAGCACATTTTCTATGTTCAGCTTCTAGAAACAAGTTATTTAATGCTTCCACTAAACCTTGAAAAACAAATAGTTACATAAATTAATTAAGTGTTGACCATGTAAACAGATGAACATAAGATATATGGATATCTAAAGTTTACCTTATAATGATCTCTTATAAAAGTCCATAAATTTCCACTTATATGGAGATCTTCAATAAGAATGGTCAAAAACCAATTCCATGATTGATAGTTTTCTCCCTAAACTACAACCCAACATATAGGAAACATCTGATTGTTTCCGTCACGACCAACAATAAATAATAATGCGCCACCAAGGAAAGTCTTTAGAAAACATCCATCTAACTCAATAATCTTCCTATATCCACCAAGAAAACCATACTTTAAATCACTGAAACCCAAAAAAATCTTTTGAAGATTGGTCTCCTAACTTGTTCATCAAAATCACATGCAATAATAAACTTTCCATCTTTGTCGACTCGCGTTAACTCATGTCCATAAGAACATAACTTCACATAATGACCTTCCGTTGATCCCCGAAGCATAGTAATTGCTTCCTACTTAGCCCTATAACATTGAATTTTAGTGACCTTTAATGCATATTTTGATTGAAGATCATCCAT
>JANSVA010000217.1:1275276-1285617 GCA_025504915.1 Erythroxylum reticulatum
TACTTAGCCCTATAACATTGAATTTTAGTGACCTTTAATGCATATTTTGATTGAAGATCATCCATCATTTCACTAATAGGCCAATTGGGGTTCCTCTTGAACTTGTGTATTAATTCATTGGCAATCGACTTCCGGCTAGCTTGCTTATCCCTCTGCACTTTACTGCAAGTATGAGTGTTTTTGACTCTATTCATAACAAATGTTTTCTCATTTCCAATCCATTTAGTATACACCTGAAAATGGACAATATGTATCACAAACTGCTTCCATTCGTACACCAGATCTCGCCATTGAAACCCACTTTGCGAAGTCTTCGCACACCTCCTTTCATTTGTTCTAGCATTAACATATTCTTCATTATCAGTTCCAAAGAACTCCTTATCAACTAAATCATCTCCAGAATCATTATTCTGCATAACAGTGAAGTCCTCATTTTGCTCCAATTCAACATGGAACAACCCCTCATCTTCTCTAATTCATCATCAGAATTTGACTCCTCACCATCTATCGCAGGATTCTCATAACCATGATCATAATATATTTGAGCATTCTGGCAATTCAATTCTTCCAATTTTTTCAGCATATCCAACATGTCCCTGTCTACTTTAAGCCTAACTTTATCAAGCTTCTAATGGACTCATGTGGAAATTTGTAAAACATAGAGATTACTCTATATCCTTTATCTTCGAAAAGCCCTTTTAGAACTAGCATGCTTAGTTCATCAATAGTCATATTCTTTTTTCTTTTAATCTTACCCCCGACATATTTATTTTTCTGCCTTTCCAACACTCCACCATAATGAAATTCAAAATTGACCAACATATGGAAAGGCAAACTGTGACTGAATACGAAATGATAAATATTTCAAGAAGAAAAAAAGAAGCAACAACTAAGAAGAATAAAAGAAGGAATAACTACCCACATTTTCATATGCAAGGATAATACAAACTGAAATGATGGGAAGGCACCAGAAACATATCTTTACAAATTTTCTAAATTTTTTTCACAATACTTCACAACTTAGCAGCCTCACCTACTGAAAATGATTATAAGTAAGTCATTTCGTGGATGTACCATTTAAAAAAAGAATGTATCCACAACATACAAATAAGAAACTACAGTAAAAAATTTGACACGAACAAAATATAATGCATTCAATAATTACCAAATAGAAATCATATTTTTCAGCAATTACTATATGTAATGCATTCAGTATTTACCAAATGGAATGTAAGTTGGACCAAATATTAAATATTAGAGCATAGAACAAGCCAAATAGAAATCATATTTTTCATTAAACATCAAAATGAAATGCAAGTCGACCATCATGCATTCAGTTACTCTAGTCGGAATGAAAAGAAGAATAGAGAGAGAGGATCAATTATACCCTAGTCGGCATCATAGGAAGTCTGGCGACTGCTTCTTTAGTTTTTACCCGACGAAGAAATCACAGAGATAGAAGAAGCGCCAACGCACGAAATCACAGAGATAGAAGAAGCACCAACGCACGATAGAAAAAGCACCAACTTTGGAAGATTTTAGGTTACAGAGTTTTTAACGTTGTACGACAAAGAAGAAAGGCCAAAGATTTTTCATCTGATTTTAATTGAAACGATGTCGTTTTGCTATCAATGCTAAACGACATGATAGCAAAACGACATCGTTTTGCTAATCAAACAATCTTTTCCTAAACTAGCTGAGGTGTCTGATTAAGGAGAGGCGTTGACGCGCGATTGTGCCACATCAGTGCAAATAATAGTGAGACTAATGTCAGGTTAGAATTTAAAAAAAAAATAAAAATTTGAACATTTTATTATTACTTTTTAAAGTTCGGACAATAATTGAAAAATTGAAGAAAGTCATATTCAAGTTTTTTTCATAAACTCAAACTCAAGCAAGTCCCCAAATTAAAATTTATTTAGGTAAATTTAAGTTTGACAATTAGCTAGAATAAGTTTAATGGGACTGTAAATTTACACTAAAAATATATATATTTTATTTTAAAAATTAGAAATAAGGTTATTTTATTTAAAACGATATAGTTTCATTTAAAAATTTAAGTGCGAACTGGATAGCCTAAACAAGCTTCACTCCGATTCTAAGTTCATTCAACTCGGATGGGCCAACTGAGGCTGAACAAGTTTTGTCAACCCTAAACAAAATAATGTTATTTAAACCATTTAAATTAAAAAATAAAGAAATTAATATGGGCGGCTACGAACTACGGGCTACGGGCTATGGGGTTGGCCCCCGGCCCGGCCATTGCCACCAGTAGCAGCTGAGGAACACGACGCATGGTGGCGGTTTCAATCCAAAGGCGCCAACGGAGTGAATCGCTCCGCGGTTAAATCGGAAAACGTAGCGAGAGTGTGTGTGAATTAACGCCTTAGAATTGACATTTTCTTTTCCAATCAAACAAACAAACCCTAAACCCCTTTCTCATTTTCCTCTCTATAAAAGAGAAGGGAGTGATCAGAGAAATCACAGAGAGAGTGAAGCATTTGTTAGTCTATCCAATGGATGTCTCTCTTCACATTATGCACTCCCCTGTTCTTATCTGTAATTTCACTCCTCTCTCTCTCTCTCTCTGTGTGTGTACATATATATATGAATTTGTGTATAAGTATATAATTTGTGTGTTCGTTATGAAATTTTTAGGTTGTAGAAGATCGAGTAAGTCTCCTCCCTCATCTTCTTTGCCGGTAATTATCTCTATCTTATCGAGGTATTCCTTTTCGTTTCCATTTTCTTGGAAAGTTTATTCTTTTGTTTTTAATTGGTTTACTAATGCTTTGGAGTGTGTTCAATCAAAATGAGCTCAAAGTTCATGTTTGATTTGTTACGTGTGATTGGTGAAGAGCAAGAGAAATGAAACTATAACTGTTCCAGAGTTCAGGAGCTATTCTAATGCCTAGTTCCAAAGTTTCGTCCCTTTTGATGGTTGATCCAAAGGGCATCATTCGTTGTATAATTTGATGAAGATGTTTAGGAACAGATATTCAACAAGAAGTTGGAGGGTCAAGGATTGAAGAAGTGTTCGATATTAATGTTCCTATTTCTGGTATTCTGACAAATAGGATCATATCTGTTAAGGGATTGTTAGGGTGCCATACATTGTAGTGCTGTGGCTGTAATTAATCTTTCTATTACAACTCTGGGAGATTTTCTTTTCCTTTTAACTTAGTTATTGGTTGCTTCTTAATTCAGTTACGTGGGTATATGGAACTGCATATTGGATTCTCTCGCCATAACCGGGAAGCTGTTAGAAATCAAAATCAGTGTAAGTTCATCTACCTTCTTTTTATTTATGTTTTTCTTCCCTTAATAGACGACAAGCGAAATCTCAATATTTAATTGGTTAAGATAGCAATGCTTGGGTATTCATTGTAATGCTGAAATTAGAGCTCTGTCTTCGTCCCAATTTTGTTACATATTGTTTGACCTTGAATGCTGTGTTTATGATTCCTAGCTTTCTAATTTATTCCTCTCCACCCTCTTTTAGATTGTTTCTTTCCTTTGACGAAAGCCCTGAATGGCTTCCCATGCATTCCAAAGAAGCACCAAGCGATTCAATTGCATCAGACTATGCATGAGTCAAACCATGAACATTTTGGTTGTGAACTTCACAGAAGAGATAAGTTTGTGAGGAGCACTGTTGTGAGATCCGAACTTACAGGAACTGGGATTCCTGAAGCAGCCTATCCACCATCAGGTCTTTTTAAGAACCTCGTCTCCGACTTGCACCTTCAATCTAAATACTGACATGTATCCTGAACAAGAGTTCTCCATTTACAGATATCAAATTATCATCAAAAGTTAGAGGAATATGCTTTTATGCTGTTACTGCTACTGCTGCCATTTTTCTCTTTGCGCTAATGCTGGTACAACATCCTTTTGTACTCCTGTTGGATCGTCATCGACGAAAAGCACAATTCTTTATTGCAAAAATTTGGGCAATGTTAAGTGTTGCTCCCTTTTTCAAAATTAAGTATGAGGGGTTGGAGAATCTCCCCCATCCAGATACTCCTGCTGTATATGTTTCGAACCACCAAAGTTTTCTAGACATCTTTACACTCCTCACACTTGGCAGAAGCTTTAAGTTCATCAGTAAAACTAGCATTTTTCTCTATCCTATTATTGGGTGGGCCATGTCTATGATGGGTGTCATTCCTCTGAAGCGAATGGACAGCAGAAGCCAGTTGGTATGCCCTTTCATCTATTTCTTTTGCTAAGATTGCATTTGGCTTGTTGTAAGTCTGAATTCTTATTTCCAAGATGTGGATTTGAGTGTGAGATAGTTCTATGCATGTAGGAGTGTCTTAAACGATGTATGGATGTGCTCAAGAAGGGTGCCTCTGTTTGTTTCTTTCCAGAGGGAACACGAAGTAAAGATGGAAAATTAGGCACGTTCAAGGTGAGTTCAGTTGGGAATCTTCTAATCCATGTTCTATGTAGCTTTTTAGATGTTACCAAAACTTTCTGATTATGAAAAATAAGAAACAAGCTCTCGACTCGCAATGAAAAACTTACCATATTTATATCTAGTGAAGAGGCACTTTATTGAGGCACTTTGGCATGCATCACAATCATCTATTACTGCATCCTGATTATTTTTCTTTTCATATTTTTTTATCTCTATGGACTTTGCCTGGAGAAAGAAGATTTGGTTTTAGTTAGAGGTGGATGTAGTGAAGCCATTTAAAGACTCGAAGTTTAAGCTTAACATCTATGGATCACTTATCCGTCTTTAATAGGTTACTGCAAATAGATGGCCTGCTTCTCTGCCTCACTCTCTCCTTGCCGTGTCACAGTTTTCGCCTTTTCCCAAGATCTATAGTAATATAATAAACTTGAATCTAAACCCTTATTTTGTGATGTTGCTATCCTGCAGAAGGGTGCATTCAGTGTTGCAACAAAAATGAAAGTGCCAGTGGTTCCTATGACCATTATGGGAACTGGTAAAATCTTGCCTGCCGGTAATGAGGGTATCCTGAATACGGGGTCTGTGAAAGTTGTTATTCATAAGCCTATAGAAGGAAGCGACCCTGAATTATTGTGCAATGCAGCTAGAGATACGATCGCAGAAGCTCTCAATCATGGTTGAGAACTTGATTCCTATCATATATTCTTCGCGACTGTCAGGGATTTTGAGAATGAAACTGGAAGGAATGGAGTCATGGACGTCTTGGTGTTGAAGATGCAAATACAAGAACATGGAAGATCATTCGGTATTAATACACTACCAGCCATCACTAATTTCAGGTATGATAAAGCTAGTCTGTATCGGATCTTTATCAGGTGGCTAGGCACTTGGATTCCACACAACTATGTTTTGGTAGGCTGCAGATAACAAGTTTTACTCCATCTGAGCGAGCAATTGTTCAAGTTTTACTAATTCACAGTGAACTATGGTTTTCTTCTCAAGTTACAGTTTACTTCGTGTTCATCTTATTTGCATGTAAATAGCTTCTATTCTACAGTTTCTATGGAAGAAAGTTTGATTAAAAGAACATATTCTCCGAATTAATCCAACATGAAAGATTCGTCTGTACTCTCTTCCTCCTCCGTGGTTTCCTCTGATCCAAATGGATCTTTGTCATGAACAATAACCAAAGGTTAAAATCCTTGGTTTAGCGACAACCCGTGAATTGTTAAGGTGAAAGAATCCATATTCCTGCGTACAAACCACCATGCTATTCTCTGTTGTCGTATGGAAGAAAAGAGAAGGTTGAAGACGAAGGTACAACTCGAATCAAGCACTTACTACAATCGAACGTAGCTCACTCAAGGAAAGCTACTGCAAGTTGTGAAACTGGTGGATTTCCAGTTGACCAAGAAAATGGATAGCTCATCCTGCTTGTGGTGTAACAGAGAAATTTGAATTCTCTCTGGCTCTTTCGTCACGATCCAACTCTCTTTGCGCTCAGCCTGAACAGTCCACTCGTTCGAAGCTTGATCAAAGATATTGTTTGTCAGGGTTGGTTGAATCAGTTTCGAAGCAATTTAACCCAACTTTTTAGGCCTGGCCCGAATAGTCCATCTGTCCAAAGCCTGATCAATGATGACGCTTTTTCAACAGCTTTTGTTGAATTAATCCTAAACTCTTAAGACTCTACCTCAAGAGTTTTAGAGGAGGTAAATCACAGGTTCTTACGTAGCTTGTACTTTTTTGCGTACAAAAAGTTGTCGCATACTTAATTGGTCAGCTGTTAATTGATTACTAACCATGTCCAGTATTATATTTCCAAAGGGCTAAAGGATCATCAAAAAGGAAATTTTCCCTCTTTTTTTTTTTTTTTAGTGACTCGAATTTAAAATTTTCTATAAAAGAGAACCTTAAGTGAGGAGTTAAAACTAATTAGATAACTATGACCCGATTTTTATAAAGACGGTCAATTTAAACTTTTGTCTATGAATTTGGATTAAGACAGGTTAAGTTCGTATTTGATTTGTGAATCCTAAATGCATATATAAATCCATAAGATCTAAAACAATAATTAGTAAAAATTTTACAAATATGTAAAGTTAAAGAAAAATTATTTTTAATAAATCTACATAATATATATACTATTATATATATTTATATATTAAAACAATACTATATATAATAATATTATTATTATGCAATAAATAATATAATAAATATAAAATGCGAAAAAAACATCACATTACGAGACAAAGCCCAAACAACATGGGCCTAAGCTCAAGAGGTTGTCTCTGAAAGGACAAGAGAAAATGTCTGCTTAACGTGGCACTCTATGAATGGTCGGTTTTCTAAAATGGTTCAATGTACTTGTTACCAAAAAAAATAAATGAGAAAAAGAAAAAAACACACAACATTTGAAATTAGAAACTCTAAAGGTTTGAGCTTTATCTACTACTGTGTACAAATGGCGTCGACGACAGCGGTGGTTGCTCCAGTCTCGAACCTCAACGCACTCGGTGACCGAAGAAAGCCTCACCCTTCTTCGCTTCTTGCAAGTAAGACAAACTTGAACTTCTCCAAGCTTGGATTCACTTTCATCTGGATGCTGTTTGTTATTTTTTTTTCTTAGTTTTGGGTTTTTCATTTGGTGATTTAGTTTGTTGTGGTTAGTATTGCTACTTCTTGTGATTGTATTCGGGTTCTATGCCTTCAATTTTTGTCTTTTGTACAGAAGTCAGTTAGGGCTTACTTTGTTTGGCTTTGGCACTTGTGATTATATCATGGAAATGTGTGTCATTTGAGGGAATGAAATATATGCTCATTACAAGTGGGGTAGCAGTGAAATGCTTGAATGGGATAATTGAGTTGACTCTGCTCGTGGAGTAAATATCCTACGTCACTGGTTGGTCTGGGGAAGTTTTGTTCCTTTTTTGCTAGCAGGAGGTATAATGAGATAGAATGATAATGAATGTCATTGAATTGGTCAAAACTCTGTTTAAAAGTTCGATACTTATATGAGTAAAAGTGTCATGGTTTGGTTATTGATCAGTTGAGGATGATAATGCTGACTCTTCTGTGTACATTTTGGTGGAATGAAGGTTTTCAGTGAGTTGCTTGCATATGGTTCTAGAATCGGAACAATTTCAACTTTGCACATCTACTTTTTTCTTTGTGTATGTGATTGTTCTAAGTTCCAAGCATTTAGCTATTGCTTATATAGTTTTTCTACAAGTTACTGGATTAGGGAAACTGTGGATAGGAAAATTATATGATATACTTGCATTTCCTTTGTTGGTCAAGTCATGTATTTGTTGTTGTGTGTTTTGAGAAATCACAACTCTCCTTTTTCTTATGGGAGTACTTTAACCTTTCTCTTATCTTTACATTCAGGTAACCTGAATCTAAATGCAAATCTTGTTGGGAAACAGTTTGGCTCTTCGTCTAGTCACCACAATCGTGGGCTTAGTAATAGATCTTTCCGTGTATATGGTCTGTTTGGAGGGAAAAAGGAAAATAATGAGAAGGGTGATGATGCCCCTTCAAAGGTTTACTATTTCACTCTTTTCTTGCTATAAATAATACTAATTATCTCTCTATCTCTGTGACACAAACACACACACACACACATATTAAACCTGTACTAGTTTCCATGGCTTCATAGTCATCCATTTATGAAACAAAAATTCTAATTAATAGCTGCTTGAATAAGGATAACTACAGTTGTTAAAATTTTGTTTTAGGCAGGAATTCTTGGAAACATGCAGAACCTGTATGAGACAGTGAAGAAGGCACAAATGGTTGTTCAAGTTGAGGCAGTTCGGGTGCAAAAAGAGCTTGCTGCGTATGATTTCTTTCTATAATCCAGTCTCCATCTATAAATTCCTTCTTTTTTTTTTTTTGAGTTAATCACTAGGTTCTTTCCGTTTGATTTTTCTTTTCTACAGAGCAGAATTTGATGGTTACTGTGAAGGTGAGCTGATCAAGGTAGCCTCTCCATCCCTTTAGATATTTTGTGTGGTTCAATTTAAATATCCTTGAGTAACTACCTTTTTGTGTTTTGCGAGCAACTTGTATGTCAAGAGAAAAGCAAGAATTTGTAATTTAAATCTTTGATTATGGTCTAGTTTGCAGACATTTTCTGTGGTTCAATTTAAATGTCCTTGTTTCTTGATGGAGTATAAGTATTTTCCCATGTTTTGTAGGCATCTTGTATATCAAGATAAAAACAAGATTTTTGTAGTTTAAATCTTTGATTATGGTCTAGTGTACTAGTCCAAAACTCTCTCCCAGTATTGTCTGTAAAACACAAGAATTTTTGTTTTGAAGACGTAAAATTTATTCTTAACTAGATTCTAAAGCTTGGAAAACTTGCTTATTTGTCTCTTGGTCAGTGGATAAAGTTATTTGGAGTGCATAATTTGGCCTTCTAAGGTGGATTCATTACCAAGTGAAGTTTTGAGCATCATGGAAGTGGACAAGGTTGTTTATAGGTTTAACATTGTAAAGGGCACATATCTTTATGTTGAGAAACTCTTTAAGAATTGATGTGTAGCTGTTAGCGATGTATCCCTAGGATAAATCCCTCTTCTGCTTTTAAACATCAGATAGAGGCTGAGTGGCTGGCATTGTAATGCATCCTTTTCTTCCCTTGAAAAGATTTGTAGTTCTGGTGGTAATAGTTTATGCATTTGTTTGAATGAAAAGCAAACATTCTTTACTTCAATTGCCAATATTGCAACTGTTATGTGCATTGTTCTGTTTGAACTGACATAAGTTTTACTTTTCTTTACTTTCTTATTTTCACACTTAAGGTCACGCTGTCAGGAAACCAGCAACCTGTGCGCACTGAGATCACTGAGGCTGCGATGGAATTAGGTTCAGAAGTGAGTATATGGACTAACTTGAGTATCTAGTTCTGCTACGTTATGGAGAATGCATATATGATGATCTTTGGTCTCTGTACTTGATTTCCATGGTAACAATGTAGAGGTATTTTCAGTTTGTAATCCATTTGCAAATTGGACCAGTGAATAAATATCCTTTTGATTACAGAAACTCTCACTTTTAGTTACTGAAGCATACAAGGACGCACACCAAAAGAGCGTTCAGGTAAAATAGATTGATTCCCTTCTCAAATCAAAGCCGTTTCTCTCAGTAATTTTACCTAATCTGAAATCTTGGTGTCATCTGATTCTTAAAGGCCATGAAGCAAAGGATGAATGATCTTGCCCAAAGCTTAGGAATGCCACCTGGTCAAAGCGAGGGTTTAAAATAAAACAAGTTACTGGTCTCATATACATTGTCCAACGTGAGTTTCAATTTTGTAGTTGGACAGAGCAGTAGAAATGCTTATTTGTACAACTCGATTTCAATAGCTTGTTCATCTTAAAATAATTGTTTATGGTTTGAATAGTGAATTACATTTGGAACCTGCGACATTTATGTTACAAAACATGCAATACGCAAGTTCAAAAATTGAACCAATCAGTTTGTGGATATCACTTAGCTGATCATTCACAAGAACATATATGATAGAAGTACAAAAACTTGATTGTGTTGCTCTTCACCTTCTCAGCTTAGGTTAAAAGACCTGATTATTGTTACAGGTTTGCATTCTTAATTGTCAGAGGCTGTGAAACTTCATTATTTTCACGTTGCTAGACTTTGTATGTGCATGAGAAGAACAGGAATCTTTTAAAGCTGCATGTTCCTGCATTTCCAGATGTTCAAAAGCAGAGAAAAGAAAACATTTTTTCCAGGGTTTTTCTGGGGATTGATGGTAAGATTAAAGTTGGAAACTTTGAATGGAACACATTGTCCTCAAGAATTCACATTGATCAAATGATGACTATACCAGCTATTAGGTGCTTGACCCGTCACTTACGTGGGGTCTTGCCTAATGTTCATATAAATTC
>JANSVA010000217.1:1291585-1319351 GCA_025504915.1 Erythroxylum reticulatum
GACTACGACGGCGGCCCACTGAAGATCCAGCTTGTTCTTGAGGTTGGTAGAGAAAGCGATGCCTTATCGCCCCCCCATACCTCTTGGAAAGATGTCCCTCCAAGTCAAGAGACTCCATGATATCACTAGGTTAACGACCGAAGCAGTTAACTAGCGAAGGAAAAACCAAAGTAGACGTAAAAAATCACGATTTTAGTGAGAGGATCTAGAGATAGTTTACACAAGTCTTTTATGATCCGACTTAGGGTACATAAATGTGACCCTTTTTTCTTCTTTTTTCTTTTTTCTGTTTAACTTGATTTCTGAGGTCAAGCTCTTTCTGGTACACGTTCAAATGTTAGAAAACAGCTTAATGGTCAAAACAGGTTTTCAGATTCTTGCTCTGAATCTTCGAGATTTCTTGTACTAGTCCAAGAGAGCTGCAGGATAGGGATGAATCGACTTAAATAATTTTAGTGGGAAGGACAAAGGAAAAGGCAGTGAGGGGCTCACCACCCACATCACTCTTTCTGTTTGACTGATAATACAGCCAATGTGTGACCAGGTGTCTGTCTCTGTACATGTTAAACAATAGTTTTTCCTTGGGAAAACATGCTTAGATCTAGACTAAAAAATGTTCAAGAACTTATTTTCAGATAAATCACTTAGGTGTCCCATAGGCATTTACAAAAAGGCTTGGCATATGAATGTTTCCTGTCAAATATAGTGGGCCGGCTAATAAGTAGGGTAGTGCAGCAAAGCTAGATGAGAAGCTAGGTGTTTGATTAGATATAAGAAAAGCCACAAAGAATGGTTCTTTATGGCATCAACTGACTACCCTGGAGAAGAAAGTTGATGGTTATGAACATCAACCTCCATTGGAACAGATCACATCAATGGTTTTAGAAGTTGAGCAAGATTGACTGGGAAATTTTTTTGCTTTTGCATAAAGCCAAAAACAGGGTTTTTTGTAGGGTTATTTGGGTAAGCGAAGAAGGTTGGCCTGCTGGTACACATAATGTATATAATAATAATGACGACTACGATGTGGGAAGCAAAAGGCATTTCTCATTGAAGGAGAGAGAGCAGAGCATCATCACACATCACAAGCCAAAGGCCTAAAAGTAAGGTAATAGCAACAGCTGCAACAGAAGAACATCAACTATCACCACCATCCCATTTGATTTTATCTGTTGCCTTAGCTTTTTCAGCCTCGTCACACAAACACAAAAGCCCATATTTGTTTGATCTCACTCCATTTCTCTCTAGAAAAACAAACATGTCCTGTTGCCGTCTTACACACACCATCTGCTAAGCAACAGTATCAAATTAACAAACATGGAAACTTCTTCAAATTCAAAGAAGAGTCCACACCATCTAACTCTCTTCCTCTCTCATTCTTCAATGGCCCAGCTGGACCAGAATTTACGTGGGAGTGGAACAAAAAAGAAAAGAGTGGAAAGAGAGAGGAAAGGAAGAGTCTAAGACAGAGTAGATATGGTAGATGTCTTCAAAGGTTGTCCTCCAACCAAACCCACCTCACAAAAAAACTCTTTCACTACCTTACCTTCACAACAACAGCAACAACAAGAAAAATAAAAACCAAAGGACATGTCAGAAATACCCTTCTGCAACCCCCAAAAGATCCCATCTTCATCACTGTCTCAACGCTCAAAAAGATACAATTTATTCACCGAGTTATATGGGCTTCTTTGGGTTTTCTTTGTCTTGGTCAGAGTTTCACAGAGAAAACAGGAAAGCGAGAACTTTCTCATCTCTCTCTCTTTCCTGTATCTCTATCTCAACCATCCTATTTCCTGTCCTTTTATTGTTATCTTACCACTTGTCTTTTCTCTTTCTCCTTCTTTACCTTTAACCTCTCTGCTATTTTCTATCCATCGATCTCTCCTCTTCTGTTGATTCCCATCTGTTCTCGTTCCAGTCCTCTGCTTCTGGTTTTTATTATCCGTCGGTGATTTGATCCCATCATGAAGAGGATGAAAGGCGTTGTTCCAGCTATGGAGTCGTCTCTTTCACCCTATGCCCCTCCTTTGTATGGCGACGCTAGGACCAGGTTCAAGCATCAGAGTCTTATGCAGGATTTTGAAGAGCTATACAAGGTAAAGTCTTCTCTGGGTTTTGGTTGTCTTGCGAATTCCTTTGTGGGTTTTCCTTAGATCTGGTGAGTGTCAAGATTGGATCTTTTAATGTATTTGTTCTTGATTTTTCCAAGATGTAAGCTCTTTTGTTTTGGCATATCTATTATATCTTAGAGCGTGAAGTAGACAGAAAGGTTGCGATTGATCGCTTGTGGTTACAATATATGGACTTGGGATTTGTTTAATTGGCGAGGAATACCTGCTAGAACAGATACGAAAAGATTATAAATTTTGTTCCCTTTGATATCAACTCACAAAGCTTATCACTTGTTGTGGCTATGTACCTATTTCCTTTTATCATTCTTCAGAGGTGGTTGACTTTTATGGATCGTCTCCCTTTTACGGCGTTTTCAATCATCAAATATGTAATTTGTTTAGTTATTCAGTTATGTCCTCGTTTAAAACCCCGAGTCTCTCTTATGACCTGTGATCCTGGTGATATTCATGAGTTCTTTACTTGTAGCACCATTCCTTTGCGGCTTTACTTGCCTTTATTTTTTCTTTCTCTGTTATTAAGGTATGGACTTCAAAGCAATTAAGGTAGTCATAGATTGGTTAACAGTTGTAAGCATTTTTCAGGAAACAGAGGCCAAAAAATTCAAGCTGCAGATGACAAGAGAGAAAAAATTGACATTGTTAGACGAAGTGAGGTATCAGTTCTTTGACTTTTTGATATATTGGATATGCAGAAGCACATATTTGAGCAGTTGTTTTAAAATTGAATCTTTTGCTCGCAGATTTTTGAGGCGACGGTACAAGTATTTGAGTGAAAACCACGATCAGAATCCCTCAGTAAAGCGAAATTCAGGGCAACCACGGCAGTTAGTGACTGGAAATAAAAATTCAAGAAGAGAAGCAGCTCTGCGGAAGTCAGTTCCACAACTCGATTCGAAGCGAAAGCAAAAGTTTCGTAATGAACCTGCTTCAATTTCTGAATTGAAACAAAAGCAGAAGACTCACTTCCGAAAGGAAACAGCTTCGCGACTTTCATCAGCAATTCCTGATTTGAACCAAAAGGAAAGGATTTATGCAGGAAAGGAAGCTGCTTGTAGAACCAATGCTCCAATTTTTGACTTGAATGAGATTTCAGTAAGCAGTAACTGTTATCAACTTTAGGAGCTTTATTCATTTTTTATTCATTTGATTAAGTCCCTTTTACTGATAACTCATACTGGTATCAAACTTGCTTCAGATGGAAGAAGAAGAGTTGCAAGCTAGTTGTGGAATGATCAGAATAGACGAGTCAAAAATGATCTCAATGAGAAGTGGAAATGATGAACAACTCAATGATATGAAGTTGGCAGCTTGTAGAAATCTAGGCAACGGGTCTAGTCATGCAGGGAAGAGGAAGATCTCATGGATGGATCCCGTAGCTTTGAGGGTTTGAGGTCGATCAATCTTCAATTGCAACAGCAATTTCAATAGGTCGGTGAGGATTGAAGGTTATCCTCGCCTAACTTTGTTAAATGTTAAATCTTTGTTACCTTTCCTTTCCCTCTTTGTAAATCAAAACTTAGTTCAATATAGTTATAATCGTATAGAATGAAATGGCTGAATTTGATGCTCCAACTTCACCTTTTTCCTTCCCTGGTCTTCATAAATCCAGTCTTTTTGATCATTTCCTCTATTGATAGGCTTGGGAGTCCCCAAAGTTGGTTTCTTTTATGCTTTTAGTAGCTTTTCGTGCTGGCCAGCACCAAATTCAAAACTATACATTTTTATGGATGATCCAATGGTTTGGTATCACCCTTTCATTTTGACTTTAACTTGCAAGAACAGTAGTTCGTTTCTCCTACGTTGTTTGGTCATGACTCATCAATCTTGCCTTGTTTCAGAAGCAAAACAGCTTTAATAGATGAAGTAGATGGGACCTTGTGTCTTTGTCTGATGTGGCAAGCTATTAAGAAATTTAGTTCGCAGTGGTTAACGATCCCTTTCCTGGGTGGAATGATTCATGTTTTTCCATTGTCATTATTGTAAAAGTGCTTGCTTTGAGCGGAAGAAAAATGGCCACCGAGCATCTCCAAGATGTGATTTTAAGTGGTTTAAACCCACTTCATAGCATCCATTACTCCGGATTTGTTGGAAAAGTTCAAACTTTTGAGTTGAAGTCAACTACTTGTTGATGATAAGAAACATATGGCCATTTTCCAAGTCAAGTCATTTCAAGACTTTTGTTCTTGAATTTCCAATCTTCTGCGCTTGGAAAAGTGAATATTTCCGCCTCAGGTTTCTGAAACCCAGTATGATGAACTTCATCACAACTTCAGAACCTGACAAGAAAAGTTTGATCGTCGAAAACATAATCATGAACGTGAATTCATGCGATATCCCCAGCTCTTGTTGGCTTGTCCTGCTCTCAGGAGCGGAGACGACCACCACGTTGTTCGTGGTTGACACGTCGTGTCCAACAAAATAAACAAATCCTACCGTCCACGAAACTTCCTGAAAGATGACAAATTTTTGTTTTTTTGTTTATCATTAAGGTCCAACCAAACATCATTGATATCCCAGAGAGAGAAAGAACCGTGAAACAAAAATGCCGAGTCGTTGTGAGATCTTCTGCGAGATCCTCATCGCCATCCTGCTTCCTCCTTTGGGCGTTTGCCTCAGGCATGGCTGTTGCACCGTACGTCTCTTGCTCTCTCCCTCTGCTGAATTTTCTCTGCTTCCAAACAGATTCAGATCAGAAAGTTGGAATCTTTAGTTAATGTTTTTGTGTTGTTTTGCTTTGCAGGTTGAGTTTTGGTTATGTGTACTGCTAACTATTCTGGGTTATCTTCCTGGAATTATCTACGCTCTTTATGCTATCGTGTTCATCGATCGGGATGAGTTCTTTGATGAGTACAGACGCCCTTTATACGCCTCTTATTAATGTGTCAACTCTTTTCTCTTGTATATTATGCAAGATCTTGCACATTCCAAAATAGAATACATGTTCGGTGTTTACAGACTTTGATTGGTATTGATATTACAATGTTATGAATCTTTTGAATTGTCGCAGCTCAGTTTTCAGAGAGGATTACTCTGTCATGTTTTGCTTCTAATCAGGGGTTTCTATAAAGATTGGTTCTTTTCATGTTTGAGAGTTTTTAGTTTAGTCTTTAAAAACATGCATCGTTCCAGAACTTGCAAAACATTACCGGGATCGAATCCGAATCGGCAATTTGTATATAATTACATTCGCATCCTTCATAACAGAGAACGTAATTTATAATCTGCAACATCATTAAATTGAAAATTGAAAGATAAAAGTGACTACTCAATAACGTGAAAGTTCAGAGTAAACACATTGCCACAGCTAGGCCACTGGAGTATCCTGGAACGAGGAACGACACAGCTCTTGGAAGGCTTGCATATGGTCCGTCTGCAAGCATATGTCCAAGATCAAGTTCTCTTCATTGGCTGGATTTACCATTATCAATCCTTTCCTGTCGAACATATTCGTTCGTATCATTTATGACTGTCCCCAGCCAAAATCGACGGCGTGGAAAGGCATCTTCGTCCAGCTCACGATCTTAAGTTTCGGACAAGCACATACCCCAGGGTCATGCATGGTTGATGTCAGGTCACCCTTTCTCTCCAGGAACTCAATTTCTGATCTCAGGTACTCATCATCCATTCTGACTATTGCCTTATGAATCCTATCCACCGTCTCAACGAATGGTTCTGATAAAAGCTCACCTGATAGAGCCGTTGTTGTACAACTGAAGATTGCATTACCAAAATAGTCTGGAGGGAGTGGAGGGTTCAACCTGGAACGCCCATCGACTGCAAAACGCAACTTTGTTGCTTGATCATCAGAGAGCCCTCGAGCTCTACATGCAGTTCACCATATATATGAATGCTGTCAGGATCTTGAAGTAAGTGTGCTTCGTCTTGCCTGCTTCCCTCCGTCACTGGCATGAGGGCTTTGATCCGATCTCTGGTGACCTCAAATATTACCGCAGAGTTTTGTCTTGTCAAATTTTAAAGAAAAGAACACGAATAAGATAAAAGATTACGTATCACTGGTTTTATTAATAAATTTGATTGCCTTATATAGATAAAATATAAAAAACTTAAATAGATATTTAAGATAATATATCTAACTTATAACATAATATTAAAAACCTATTAAAAAAAGTTTTAACAACTTTATAAATTTGAAATTTATAATTCTCAACATTTTTTCTTAATTCAAAATTATAAAAAAAACTTTCACGAACATGTGCACTTCTCTTCAATCTTCTCAATATAATACTTCTCTCTGTTCTTCAATATGAGCACTTCTCTCATCACTTATCTTTACAAAACACTTCTTTCTATGATGTGTCTTGGTGCATTTTTCATCAATTAGAAGAGGTTGTCTTTTTTAATCACTTGTATTGTATTTGATTGTTCTTTATTGTTAAACTTGCAATCCTTTTTCAAATGTCCAAATCGTTTACACTTAAAGCATCGAGACTTTCCTTTATACTAGCAATCTTTCTTTTCATGATCAAACTTATTACAATGGCTACATTGAGGAATGTTTCTTTTCTTTTTTGATGAAGGAACCTTTGCTAGATAGGCTCCCTACAACATCTTTTCACTTTCTTGGTTTCTCATTACCCTTCTTTGCTCTTAAGCTTGTAAAACATTAATCACTCATAGGTCCCTCAATATCTTTGAGGGCTCTGATACCATGTTAAAATTTTTCACTATCCTTCTTTGCTCTTAAGCTTGTAAAGCATTAATCACTCATAGGCTCCCCAATATTTTTGAGGGCTCTGATACCATATTAAAATTTTGAAGAAAAGAACATGTATAAGATAAAATAAAAGAATACGTAACACTGAAGTGGTTTTATTGATAAATTTGGTTGCCTTATATAAGCAAAATATAAAAAATTTAAATAGAGATTTCAAAAATCTACCTTATAAGCTAAGATTAAAAACAAACTAAAAACCTATTCAAAAGGAATTTTAACAACTTCACAATTTTGAATTATTTCCTAACATCGCACCTTAATTTAAAATTGTAAAAAAAACTTTCACAAACATTAAGGACATCTCTCTACAATTCTTTTTTGTAGAGCACTTCTCTTCAGTCTTCCCAATACAACACTTTTCTCTATTCTTCAATATTAGCATTTCTCTCATCACTTATCTCCATACAACACTTTTCTCTATGATGCGTCTTAGTGTACTTCTCACTAATTAGAAGAGGGTGTGTTCTTTAATCACTTACACTGTATTTGCTTATTCTTCATCGTTAAACTTGCAATTCTTTTTCAAATGTCCAAATTGTTTACACTTGAAGCATCGAGAATTCTGTTTATGCCAGCAATATTTCTCTTCATGACCAAACTTCTCACAATGGCCATATTGAGGAATGTTTCCTTTCTTCTTTGATGATGGAACCTTTGCTAAATAGTCTCCCTGTACTGTCTTTTCACTTTCTTGGTTTCTCATTGCCTTTCTTTGCTCTTGAACTTGTAAAACATTAATCACTCATAGGTCTCTCAAGATCTTTGAGGGCTCTGATACCATGTTAAAAATTTTAAAGAAAAGAGCATATATAAGATAAGATAAAAGAATACGTAACATTGAAGTCGTTTTATTAATAAACTTGGTTGCCTTATATAGGCAAAATAAAAAACTTAAATAGATATTTCAGAAATCTGGCTTATAAGCTAAGATTAAAAACAAACTAAAGACCTATTCAGAAGAAATTTTAATAACTCTACAATTTTGAATTAATTCGCAACATTCCCCCTTAATTCAAAATTGTAAAAAAAAAACGTTCATTAACAAGGAGGACATCTCTCCATAATTCTTTTCTTTAGAGCACTTCTCTTAAATCTTCTCAATACAACACTTTTCTCTATTCTTCAATATGAGCATTTCTCTCATCACTTATTTCCATACAACACTTCTCTCTATGATGCGTCTTGGTGCACTTTCACCAATTAGAAGAGGGAGTGTTCTTTAATCACTTGCACTATATTTGCTTGTTCTTCATCGTTAAACTTGCAATCCTTTTTCAAATGTCTAAGTTGTTTACACTTAAAGCATTGAGACTTCCCTTTATACTAGTAATCTTTCTCTTCATGACCAAACTTCTCACAGTGGCCACATTGAGGGATGTTTCCTTTCTTCTTTGATGATGGAACCTTTGCTAGATAGGCTCCCTGCACCATCTTTTCACTTTCTTGGTTTCTCATTTCCCTTTTTTGCTCTTGAGCTTGTAAAACATTAATCACTTATAGGTTCCTCAAGATCTTTGAGGGCTCTGATACTATGTTAAAATTTTAAAGAAAAGAACATGTATAAGATAAGTTAAAAGAATACGTAACATTGAAGTGATTTTATTAATAAGCTTGGCTGCCTTATATAGGCAAAATATAAAAACTTAAACAGAGATTTCAACCAATAAATCTAGCTTATAAGATAAGATTAAAAACAAACTAAAGATCTATTCAAAAGAAATTTTAACATCTCTACAATTTTGAATTAATTTCTAGCATGTATGAGGAGTAAGTGATTGCGTATGGCAAATTGGAAGTACTATTCATGACAGGGTATTTATGGGATATAAGATGAGACTCCTGAATGGAGTCTGGTCCGATCAAAGAAGATAGGCAAGTTAACGGGGTAAACCTGAGCTAAGCTAGACCAAGAAGTAAAGAAATTGAGAAAACCAGTACCATCTGCTGGATTGTGATGCCACCCAATTCTTAGACACACACTTCCATAATCGAATCTAGTAACTTGCATCAACATCAATACAATAACCTTAACAAAACCAAGTCCATTATCATAATCTATTGCTAATAGTTAGATCATAGGGCATTTCAGATAAATCTAATAGAAACTTAACTATTCCTGTAAAACGAGTAATGGGAAAGAAGAAAGGTCATGACTTGAGTGGTAACTAACTGGAGGTAAGACCTGAAAAAGCCTACTATCATGCATGAGGTCACCAAGTTCGAGTATAGCACATTCAGCCACAGTTTCTACATATAAAACTCCACGATCATATGGCATTGTCTGTCCGTTGTTCAGATAAACAGTGTTGTTAACACGCTTTTCAGGACCCAAAAGAAGTTGTTCGCAAAACAAACTCAGTGGTAGAAGTTCCTTGCTGAGTATGATTTTGCGTGGGAGCATAAACCGAGGAGACACAATAACATAACAGATGCTTTGAGTTGAAAGGAGGTGTTCGCGACTTTATATGCCATTACTAGAGTAGAGTCTAACATGTTGGAGCAAATCAAAGATGCGGCTCCATTGGACAGCACATATTGTAAGTTGATCTCACAAGTTAAGGAAGGTGTTGTGCGCAGGTTTTGGCTCGACGAAGATAGGCTATTAATGACTAAGAGTAGTCAAGTGTACGTGCCAAGTTTCGATAGCTTACAGAAATAATTGTTAAAGGAGATGCACGACTCACAATAGGTTAGTCACCTCAGAGTTCAGAGAATGATGGCGCTCCTAGCTTGTTCCTACTATTGACCGAAGATGGAGAATGACAATGAGGTGTATGTCAAGACACGCCTTATGTATCAGTTAGATAAACTAGAGAGAAAGAAGGAAGCCGGTTTGCTACAACCCTTATCTATTCCTTAAAAACCATGGATATCAATTTCGATGGATTTCATAAGAGGTTTTTCAAAGGTGGACAACATAGCGACAATCATGGTAATTGTAGATCGCTTCTCTAAGTATAAGATCTTCGTGCCAGCACCGACATCATATCCCTTGGATATTGCGACGGAGTTGCTCTATAAGAACATGGTGAAATACTTCAGAGTCCTTGTGGATGTTATGAGTGACCGAGACGCCAGATTTATAGACTGATTTTAGACGTCCTTTTCAACATGATGGGTTATGATTTGACGTTTTAAACGACAAATCACCCACAAAAGATGGCCAAACGGAGAGGATCAATGGTTTATTGAAGGAGTACTTAAGGCATGACAATGATGTATCTCAAGATGTGCCTTGTGTGTTAGTTGGATAAACCGGAAAGGAAGAAGGAAGCCAGTTTACTGCAACCCTTATCCATTCCTGAAAGACCATGGATGTCAGTTTCAATGGATTTCATAGAAGGGTTTCCAAAGTTGGACAACATGGCGACAATCATCGTAATTGTAGATCGTTTCTCTAAGTATGAGATTTTCGTGCCAGCACCAATATCATGTCCCTCGGATATTGCAACAGAGTTTTTCAATAAGAATGCAGTGAAATACTTCAGAGTCCCTGTAGGTATTGTAAGAGACCGAGATGTCAAATTTACAAGCTGATTCTAGATGTCCTTTTTTAACATGATGGGTTGCAATTTGAAGTTTTAAATGGCAAATCACCCACAAATGGATGGCCAAATGGAGAGGATCAATGGTCTATTGGAGGAGTACTTAAGGCATGACATTGAGGTGTATGTCAAGACGTGCCTTGTGTGTCATTTGGATAAATCGGAGAGGAAGAAGAAAGTCAGTTTGCTACAACCCTTATCCATTCTCGAAAGACCGTGGATGTTAGTTTCGATGGATTTCATTGGAGGTTTCCAAAGGTGGACAACATCGCGACAATCATGATGATTGTAGATCGTTTCTCCAAGTATGGGATCTTTGCGCTAGCACTAGCATCGTATCCCTCAGATATTGCGACAGAGTTGTTCTATAAAACGTGATGAAATACTTCAAAGTCCCTGTGGATATTATAAGCGACCAAGACGTCAAATTTACAGGTCGATTCTAGATGTCCTTTTTTAACATGATGGGTTGCGATTTAAAGTTTTAAACAACAAATCACCCATAGATGGATGACCAAACGGAAAGGATCAATGGTCTATTGGAGGAGTACTTAAGGCATGACATTAAGGTGTATGTCAAGACGTGCCTTGTGTATCAGTTGGATAAACCGAAGAGAAAGGAAGCCGGTTTGCTACAACCATTATCCATTTTCAAAAGACCGTGGATGTCAGTTTTGATAGATTTCATAGAAGGGTTTCCAAAGGTAGACAACATGGTGACAATCATGGTGATTGTAGATCGTTTCTCTAAGTATGGTATCTTCGTGCCAACACTAGCATCGTGTCCCTCGGATATTGCAACGAAGTTATATTATAAAAGCGTGGTAAAATACTTCAGAGTCCCTGTAGATATTGTGAGTGACAGAGATGTCAAATTTACAAACCGATTATGGAAGTCCTTTTTCAACATGTTAGGTTGCGATTTGAAGTTTTAAACGACAAATCACCCACAAATGGAGAGGATTAATGGTATATTGGAGGAGTACTTAAGGTATGACATTGAGGTGTATGTCAAGACGTGCCTTGTGTATCAGTTGGATAAACCAGAGAGGAAGAAGGAAGTTGATTTGCTATAACCCTTATCCATTCCCGAAAGACCGTGGATGTCAAATTTGATGGATTTTATAGGAGGGTTCCAAAGGTTGACAACATAACAACAATCATGGTCATTGTAGATCGTTTCTTTAAGTATTCTTCGTGCCAACACCAACGACATGTCCCTTGGATATTACGGTGGAGTTATTCTATAAGAACGTGATGAGATACTTCAGAGTCCCTGCGGATATTGCGAGCGACTGAGACGTCAAATTTACAAGCCGATTCTAGACTTCCTTTTTCAATATAATGGGTTGCAATTTGAAGTTTTCAACAATAAATCACCCACAGGTGGATGGCCAAGTGGAGAGGATCAATGGTCTGTTGGAGGAGTACTTAAGGCATTATGTAAGTGCCAGGTAACGTAACTGGTTAAGTTTAATGGATATTACACAGTTTTGCTATAACTTGCATGGATCTTCTACGACGGAGAAGAGTGCTTTTGTGATAGTCTTAGGACAACAACCTCTTCCTCCACTCGAGATTGCACCACAAAGAACAGATAGCAAGTGTCTTACGGTGTGCAAATTCGCAATGGAGAAGTAAGAGTTGTTAGATGAGGAGAGGGATAGTCTTCGAAAGGCTTCTCGATGGATGAAGAAGCAAGCGGACTTACGAAGAAGACCGTTAGGGTTCAACGTGGGAGATAAGGTATTGTTGAAACTTACCCCATAGATCTAGAAAAAGATCTTAAGCAAGCAAGTGCATTGTGGATTGGTGCCAAAGTAAGATGGACTATTCGAAGTGCTAAGTAAAGTAAGGAATATGGTATACAGGTTGAAGTTACCCGAGAGACTAAAGGTACACCTACTTTCAATGTTAGTTTTCTCAAATCTTAACCATGAGGATGTAGCAGATCTGAATAGGATTCAAGTAAAGAGAGCTCCACCAGTTGTGAGAAAACAATTCAAAGATCAAGTAGAGAAGATCTTGGATCACCGAACAACGGGGCAACATAAAAAGAACTAACAGATGGATTCTTATCCAGTGAAAGGGAAAGTCGATCATGGAAGCTACGTAGAAGAAAGATAAAATCATGTGGCAGTTCGAGGATCAGGTGAATGCCTACCTTTAGACTAGTTTGACGAGGGCGTCAAATTCATCTGGTGGGGGTGGTTTCTTAGCCCCTTAGCACATGAAGGCACTTCACAGCTAGCCAGAGACAAGCCTTGGATGGAAGGTTAGTTGGATCACGCATGGCAGTGGCATGCAAAAGTTCCAAGGAGACTTAGCACGCTAAATCAAGCATGGTGCTTGTTTTGGTAGAGTTTTGGACTGTGTACGAGCTGAGAAGGCTAAGGCTAAGTTCTTAATGAATTAAAGACTTAGTAAGTGCTCAAATGGACGGATTATGACTAATGGACTTGACATGGGTAAACATTAGATCAGACCAGTGTGTTATGAGTGGCTTTGGCTTGGATGACTCATCATCAATGGATAAAGATCATGGGGATAATGGATGATGTGACAGATAAGATCACCAAAGATAAACATCAACACTAGAGGATGAAAACGACACGGAAGGATCATCTGAAAATAGTGGACATCGTTGTGGATAGGGATAGATCATGTGTAATCTTTTATCTTGATAGTTGGGATGTAGATAAGCCTTATCAGATATAGTCCTATTGAGATGGGATGTAATTTTATAGGATAAGATCGTGATCTTAGCTAGTAAATTTTTGTTAGAATTCTTACTTGTTCTCTAAGCCTTAATGCCTATATATAATTCATTTGAGCCTTACTCTTCACACAAGAGTTGAGAGAGCATTCTTTTGTATACTTTGAGGAAAGTAATATAAGGTTAGCAGTTTGTTGTATCTCTTCTTTGTCTATTGTTGCCTTTGATTATTCTAATTGCTTCTGTGGTTTCTTGTGAATGTGAGAGTTAAGCAATGCGAGGGTCATGAAGTATTCGAGAACTCGATTATTGGTCAACGATCATGTGAGGACAGTTGAGTCTTGCTTAAACAGATCTAAGCAAGATTGTTGTGCAAAGGAATAAGCGTCACTTGCGATAAGTTCAATGCTTAAGAAGACATTTGTAACAATAGTCATATCCGTCTTTTGGGTGTATCTTCAAATAGACATACAACACTTGACTCCTTGATAATAACCTTTATTTCAAGCAGTGTTTAGATTCGTGTTTATGAACAATCTAGAGCTGAAGAACATGGACACTGAATTAAATTAGACTGAGTTAAGTTTAAACTATCATCTCTAAAAATATATAACAATTATTTTAATAAAATTTATTGTAAATAGTAAAAATAACATTTTAATAAAATAAAAATAATTTAATAAGATTTATCCTGAACAATTACACATTAATATCCATCACGTATGATATATTTAAATAATTAAATATTTTAAATTTATTAAAACTTCTTTATTGATATAAAATATAAAAATATAATTAATGTTAATCATTATTTTTCATTTTTTAAAACATACAAAAATAACATCTCAATAAAAATTTTACTAAAATTCGAGATCTAAATAAGTTCAGAAATACACAAATTTATTTTTAATTAATAAAAGTGATATTTTCGATAGTATATTTTAAATATATATATCTGTACAATATATTATGTCTAATTAAATTAATTTATATTATAAAGTGAAGGCTTGGAGATAATAATATTTTTAATATGATTCTTAAATGTATTTATTAAAATAATATATGATAAAAATATCATAACTTTTTAATCAAATTGTCTCATCATTATTTTATCTTAAAATTTATATTTATATATAAATATGTAAATAAATATTATGTTTACATAAACAAAATTATAAATGTTTTTATCTAGTATAATTTTAATATTGATATCATAAATTTATTTTTAAAAGTTAAATTATTTTATAATTTTTTAATCTTCCAAATCACTATGTGTACGGTTCAACGGCCACGTTTCAGTCAGTCCACAAACCGAAGATCTATTCTTAGGTTTCACGTCTTTCAGTGTCACCGTGAAACCGCGAAAAAATGGAAGGCGATAACGGCGATAACAAAGGAGATGGAGAAATCGAGAACGGGACCTCATCGGGACTCACCACCGACTGGTCGGAGCTTACTCATGAATGCTTAATCAACATCCTCTCTCGTCTCAATTTGGAACATCGATGGCGGGGACCAATGTTTGTCTGCAAATCGTGGCTTGGCGCCTGCAAAGACCCTACGCTCCACACCACCTTCGATCTTGAATCCCTCTTCGATTCCTCCGCGGAGTTGCCTCGCTGGTGGTCACCTGATTTCGAGAGGAAGATCGATTTCATGCTCCTCTCCGCCGTCAGTTGGAGCCAAGGCTCTCTCACTGTTATCCGCGCTCGACACTGCTCCGATCGCTCCCTTAATTCTGTCGCCGAAAGGTGCGTGTGAAAAGATCGAATTTTTATGATCGGTTCAGAATGCTTAATGCGACAATGGTTTTCTTATTGTAAGAGAAAAAGAGGGAAACGTTGCTTGTTGCGGGATAATATAGTTCAATTGCTTGACTGCAATTCAGACTTAATTGATTACAGAATGACTGATCCTTAATCTTGATGAAGAAGCTATTTCATGATAATGGTTTCTTACATTTTGCTTGTTAGCAAGTATAAGAGAAGGCTAGACCTGGAAAAAAATTAGGTTTTTGCATTTGCCTATGGAATCCTGCTGTTTTTAGTTTGAATAAAGAAGTTGAATCACTTTCTTGCGTGCATTTGTAGGTGCCCAAATCTTCAGGTTCTTTCCATCAAGAGCAGCCCAAATGTGACTGACCTATCCATGCTTCAGATTGCATTCAACTGCACAAAGCTACAGGAGCTTGATATCAGTTATTGCTATGAAGTTTCTTATGAATCTCTGGTGACTATAGGGAGGAATTGCCCTAATCTGAAGGTTCTGAAGCGAAATCTAATGAATTGGTTGGATCCCTCCCAACATACAGGCATTGTCCCTATTGAATACCTAAATGCTTGCCCTCAAGATGGAGATTCAGAGGCAGGTGCGGTTGGAAAATTTATGCCTCGTTTGCAGCATCTTGAACTTCAATTCTCCAAGTTATCGGCAAAGGGGCTTGCTTTGATCTGTGAAGGATGTTTGGATCTTGAATATTTAGATCTACATGGGTGTGCAAACTTGACAAGTCGGGACATTGTGAGTGCAACATCCAATTTGAAGAATTTGAAGGAAATTAAGAAGCCAAATTTCTACATCCCCAGATCATCTTTCAATGCTGAAAGGTATGGGCATTGGAATCTATATGATGACCGATTCCAGACTAATGTCTTCAATATTTGATCTTGCAAAGTTTGAATGGGTGGGGAGTCTGTTTTCCATCCTAATGTTGCAGGTATCATGAATCTGCAGCTAGCTCGTTTCTTTCTTTTATTTTATCTTTGATCTTTTGCGTGAAAGAATGTATTGTGCTATATGAACTGTCTTTTACAGCTTGATCTGTATTCGGGTTACCGGTATATAAATAAATCTTTCTGCCTCTTTTGTTGGTGGTTGCCCTCATTATTGTATAGTAAAATCTCAGAATCGATTCATTACACGAAGATCACAAAAGAAACTTCCTATTCCTACCATGAGGATCACAGTTTTGTTGTTGCGGCTTTCTTAAAGGTTGGTGTGATGCCCTGAAAATAACCCATGAGTATACACAGATAAGTATAAGATCATTTGACTGCAAATACTGCCGTTGATACCGTAGGGACTCAGCAATCAGGACACCTTCATGAGCTGAGCTTGGTCTTGAGTGGGACAAAAAGACAAGTACAACAATGAGAATGAAACCAACCATATGTCTTGTCTGAATCATGCTTGCAAGACAGAAGCACCAGTAAGGTGAGAGAAAAGTGAGTATCCACTAAGATAATCGCATAAAAGATACGTTGATAGCATGAAAGATTCTAAAGATATTAGATAGTCCCTGTGGTTGAGAATGGTCTCTCTCCAGACTCCAAATAGTAACAATGGCACTCTTTTAGGCCCTGACATGAGGTCATTCACTAATTGTATCACGTGGTCTTGTCTGCGGATAAGGAGATAAGGTGGAGGGCAACTGGAGAGGACAAAAAGGTCAACGACATCTATCAAAGTGTATGAATAAAATCATAGTGAAAATAAGGGCACAGGAAGTACCAAAGGACACAGTGTAATTGACGCATAACAATCCGCTGGCAGCTTAGGGGGGTCAAGTGCGTTATGTTAAATAATACAAGGAGAGAAAAAAACACAATCTCAAAGAATAAGAGTTGATAGCTGATATAGATATTATTGTAGCAGAAAACTTGAGATTGCAGAACTGAGGAATGCTTTAGTGACAAAATCTTTTATGACTCGTGAACTATGTAGTCTGAACAAAAATAACTTAAAAGAGATTCCTGACTCAGAATGAAACAAAAAAATAAGAAAAAACAACTAACCAAAATACAAAAACAAATGGATCTCCTTTCAAAAAAGGAAGCCACTCTTCTCCAGTAACAAAGCACATGATTAGCCTGCTCAACAAGACCAAAATCCATGCCATTTATGGTTTGATTTCTTTTCCAACAAAGCTGTGATCTTCTGGTGAAAGATGTACAACTCGAGAATAACAAAATTTTAATAGGACTTTATCCTGGCAGCTTCACCTTATCATAATAAGTACAAGATGCTCCTCTCAGATGTGTCCAGAGATGGGCATTATGATGGTGTGCCCAAATTAAAGCAAACCCCGGCAGGCTTCAATCTCAGATGCCTGTGAATTCAATACAAGTTGACCATTAGGATTGGAACCGACGACCCTTATTGCCATGTCAAATACAGCTTTCCGGTAAAATTCATTTTCCATCTTCTTGAGAATCTCCTTCACCACTGTAAAGTCCAAACCTCCAGCAAGAATTAGCTTTCCCAAAGTTTCACCAAAGTTCATAGGTGCTTTTGGCAAATCAATACCAATATCATCCAGCAAAGAACCATAGAACAAACACCCTGTCCCTATGTCTCTAGTTGTCAAAACCTTCTTAGTGACCAAATATTCTAACAGCTTAGCAACTAATTCAACACAAGTTGGATTCATTTCTAGTCCAAGGGATATTGCTTCCTTGACAACTTCGGGATGGTAAGCTGGTGATTTCAATTCTTCCACACACTGCAGGGCTTCATCCAAACGCCTGATACTGAAATACTCCTTGAGAAGTGAGATTGTTTTCCTCCTAAGTTCATCAATGTTCAACTTCACAGCAGGAGACACAGGTTTCTCGGAAACTGGAGGCACATAGGGAGTTGTATGAGTTTTACTAGGTGCAGGGACCTGGACAGGAGGCTCTGTACCGAAACCTAAGTTGGAAGGGCGAGATGGAGGACCAGATCCCTGCAAGAGGGCACTACTCTTCCCGCTAATGAAGCCACCACTACCTTGAGGTAACAACCTTGTGTTCAGTGGAGTTGACTTGTTCACAATCGGTGATTGTATGCGCCCTACACTTTGCATTACTTGACCATCACCTCTTGGCATAGATCGTGTTCTGGGCACCTCCCAATTTTCACTATCAATACCAGGCATTCCAGGCATTCTTCTAGTTCCAGGCATCCCAGGCATCATCCCGCCAGTGCCAGGTCGGTTTACAGGGAATCCACCAGGACCAGCAGTCCCGGGTGCGGTGGAAATAACACCACGGTTATTTCTAATACCTGCGGTAGCACCAGGTCTCAGGCCAAGATTCTTTTCAGCCTCAGAATGTATCTCAGTAATCTTCTTGGCTTTGACCTGCAACAACAAAAATGTTGTCTCAATAAGAATATATGCAACAAACTTTAAACAGTAGGGCACAAAAGTCTACCTCTTCACGTCTGGGAACCCAGTTATTTGCACGCAAATCAAGGACATCCCTAATCATGAACCTCAATCGAGGAGCAAGCTGAGGGTTTGATGACAATTCCTTCATCCGGCTGAAGTACATATCATTTATGTAACGTGATTTTGGGCTCTCATCAAGCTGCTTACCAATGGTGTTGAAGAACTGGCATATTGCCTCAACATTTTCTTCAGCAGGGCAAACTTTATTATCTGGTCCCAGAAGCTCCTGTTAACATATCAAGTTACGATGACAAATGAACATAGAGTCACCTGGACATATCATTAGCATTATAATCTATAATTCTAACCTGGACAATGTGATGGACAATCTTTTCAGTAACCATCTTTTGCTTCAGAAGCTCTCCAATCAAACGGATATTTCCAAGAGTACGTAGTTTGACCACTCTTTCCTTATCCTTACGCTCAAGCTCCTGTTCTGGAGCTGTCATCTGCCTCACCTCCTCCCTTAGTTTATCAGCACCCTCAAATGCCTCCTGGCAATTATTCAATAGAACTCTCTTAAATGTGATTTCTTTGCCACCAGGTTCATCTGATGGGAATGGAGGGAGCTTCGCATTAAGATCAGCACATAGCTGGGCATACATGGGGCAAAATGTGGGTTCCAGAACAGCCTTGTCGAATATTAGTGATATCACACCCTGTGTTTCAAGGCAACAGTGAGCTAAAAATTCCTATTAGCAAAGAGTAAAAAGAAAGGTGAGTAACAGAGAAGGGTATTAACCTTTAAGATATCAGCAGATGTTATGCCAGCATCTATCAGTTGACCCTTAAGAAGATCAAACTTCTCAGGTGTGAGCTTGTTCAATATCCTGTATGATAAGCAACAATTGAACTTGTTAAAATGATACTACTAATGTATAAACTTCAAAACATCTAATTATTTTTAGAATCCGACAAAAATTTCAGAAATAATTCCATGAATAAGAGCAATAGCATCAACAAACCATGTATTGCTACAAGAAAAAGATGGTAAAAAAGTGGGATTTCAGAAATGATTTTTATGGCTACCCCTTAACAGTCTTCAAGACACGCTCCTTTTCAGAAAGATTTCCCCTTCTAGCTGACCATGGAACTTCAGCTTTCACCAAAGGAGGAGTTGGTCCTCCCTGTTACACACAATAGAAACATATATGAAACTAAATGAATCCAGCAACAAATTTAAGAGACATTAATATTAAGCAACAGGTCAACTACTTAATGAAATAATTACAAGGTTAACATTTTTAAAAGATCACTTATTACCAGTAGGGTGGCTATACACAAATAAATGGAATATATCAGTTAGATTACCACTTGATTAGGAGTGACTTGAGCTCTAGCAAACTGGAAGTTCAATTGATCTTGACGATTAAACTGATTTGATTCAGACCTGGAGTCATATCTAGCCCCAAACTCTCTATTTTCTCGACCAGAATCCCAGGACCTGTCCTCTCCAGTTGTTGGAAATTGTGCAGATCGACCACGCCAATCACGACTATCTGGCTCAGAATAACGATTCTGCAACTGATTTGGTGGCTGCACTCACCAGAAAATGTTGTTATCGTAAAGCTGACAACTTACATACAATAAATATCACAATTATTGCCTTAATTCCCCTTCCCACAAGTACTGGTACACATCTGCATTAAAACTGGATACAAAGCTAAGATAACTAGCTATTCAATCTAAAAGAAAATCTAGGAATTTCAACCAAAGGTCTGGGCACAGAAAAGCATGAAGTTATGATAAAAATAGAACAGCAACTCACATTACTCTCCCCACGAGTCCAGCTTTGATCTTCACCAAATACTTCAGCTTCAATTTCTTGTTTGACTTTTAAAATCTCATCAGAGATTGCAGCAGCCTATAAGAAATTCATGAACACAATAAGACCCTGACAAGAATTACCCAGAAGGAACTACTCTCGTGATCTGATTCTTAAGAAGTAGAAGTAAAATGACTAAGGTTACATTTAACTAACTGTAATGAAAAAGCCACTTGCTATTTTAAATAACATTCCCTTTTAAAAAAATTATAAGGAACCAGAAAGCACAAAATTAAAGGAATGAAGTAATATGCAACGTTTAACATAACACCAGAGACTCTATAATAGGCACAAAAAGATCAATCAGCACTCATAATTTAAATCTTGGTAACCCACTTTGCCATATATTCTATCCAACATACACTCACCATTTGGAACTGCACATATAAGCCATCAGAAATTCGGAATCAATCTAAGGTACATAAAACAAGTATTACCTCTCGAAGTTCCAAGAGCTGCTCTCTGGTATAGCGCAGTCGATCCCGACCCTCAAATCGCAGGTCCCCAGTCTAAAAATAACAAAAAAAATATGAACAAAAGATTGTACACATTAATCAACAAATTTCAGCGAGCTATGGCCAAAATAATGGCAAGTTCACAAGCAATGATCCTGCAACAGAAGATGCACCGCATGACTGGAAATATAAGATGAAATATTTGTCAAAAGTGCTTCCAATATCAATTAATAGAAGTACAAGAAGCAGGCACAGCTTGGCACACACATTTGTGATAACTGAATATAACAGGAATAAGCATACAGAGGATAACAGACTAAAGTAGAATTTTGATGTTTCCCGTATTTTCCACATTCCAGGTTTTAATAAATTTAAGAAAGTTATGTAACAAGAAAACAAAGGCAACTTCTTATTCAAGTGATTATAGTTAAGTATGATTCAACTGCAGCCACATTATCTGACAAAATTTACACAGTCCAGCCACAGGGCAGATCTTTAAATATAAAAAAAACCTCCAGCAAGGGCACCATGTGAACACAGTAAATACTAATAATCTTTAAATGAGGTACTTATCACATTACATGTTAACAGCATTTGCACTTACATAAAGAAGAAATGTCAGTAGATTTCTTTATGGGCAATTTGAAGCTCCTTAACTGCCCACCTAAAGCCTACAATATTGCTGTCTGTCCATATTTACAGCAGGAACACATATTTAGTGACCCACCAAGAATTAGGACAGTTAAAATTTATACATGAATAAGTTACATGCAAAAGGTAACGTATTGTGTTCAATAAAATTAAAAAAGTAACTTGCCAAAACAAAAGGTCCATATATTAAACATTCTTCTTTTCCAACACTTGCATAAATCTAAAAACAACATCAACAACAACAACAACCAGTCTGGAGAGATCCAGTACGCTTGACCTAAATATTGACCTAAATATTAGAGAGGCTGTTTTCAAAAGTTGTAGAAAAATATCCAACCAGGAATGAAGGCTTTTTTTCCCCCCATGAAACCCAATACATAATGATTCTCGCATTTTCTAAACCATCCATGGAGAAACAGATAAAGACAACGTAATTAAGCAGAGACGACCATTGAAAACAAATAATCATCAGAAACAGATATGAACCGGTAGTTGATAATCAGTAACAGATCCAATATCACAACCACACCCTAACACAGAAAATCCAATCCTCGGATTTAAAGCTAGCATCTTTCTCAAACAACACAAAAATCAATCCGCAACACGCAAAAACAGATGCAGGACATTAAAAAAAAATAGATAGACGCATCAAATGGATCTAGATCCAAAATGGGCAACAAGGAAAACCTTCAAAGGAGGAGCGCCGCCATGAGGGCGCAAAAGAGGGAGATCGCCAAAAGCAAAAGAAGACGACGAAAAAGAAGAGTTATTAGAGGAAGAGGAGGACTCTGAACGTGCGTTGAAGAGTCTGGTTCCTCGACCACCACCAGGCCTCAAGCTCAACACCGTCTGATCACCTTGCTGCATTCCTTGATCTTTCACTCAAAGATTGAATCTCCGCCGTCGAAATCGAAGTACACACAGATAAAGGGATCCAAAAAATAAAAGCAAGACCCAGAAAAGATTACAACAAGTACAACCAAAAAAAGACGACTCTTTTCCTATCTGCGAGAGTATCTATGCGCTGCAGATTCAGCTAGACTGTTTAAAAGCTCTAAAGATTATAACTTTATGTAACAGAAACTGAAACAGAGAGAGATACGAAAAGGGATAGGTGCAGATAGATAAAGGGATTGATTGGAGGGCTTCGTTGCTGATGGGGTTCTCTCTCTTCTGCTCAGGGCAAAGAAGAGGAGAGAAGAAGAGCAGTATGATGATGCTGTGGCCGGTGGAAGATAATATAACGCTCACACACACTCACACACACATACACAAACCCTTGTTTCGGAGATTCTTAAAACAAAGATAGATAGAGAGAGAGAGTTCTTCTTTTTATTTTATATTATTGATTACATTTTTTTCTTGTATTTTTATTTTCTTTTTTTGTGTCGGATTTGGATTACAATATTAAACTTTACTTTGTTGGATTTTAGTTTTGGTATTTATTGACCATTGAGCCCTTTACAATATATTACTTCTCTAATTTTGAAAAAAAAAACATAATACAAAACCTTGGTTTTGTATATTCTAGGTTGTGGAAAATTTTGAGACTAAAAAAATTTGTATTTTTTTTGCTATTGTTGTGGTGAAATTAGGTTATGATACATAATGAAGATAATTTCATTCTTGTTATGACTAGATATATTTATGATATGATAAAGGATGTAGATACTTTATGTGATTTTTTTAAAAAAATTAGAATTGAAAACATTTTTCATTTTTAATTTTAAAAAAGATATATGTTTTTAGATTTTGGTTGAAAAAATAACGAAGAAATTCACTCCATTATCATAATTCAACTTATTCTTAGAGTTAGATCTGAATATATTCAATTTAGTATAAATTAATAATTTAAGATAATTATAATAAATTATTGATTTAAGTTATATTTAATTGTTCAGTTTAAGTTTAAAAATTGAGTTACGTTGGTGTATAAGCATTATTTCATTAGTTTATATGTAATATTCATATCACGTGTATTTTAATTTTTAGCCAAAAGAGTAAAATGAACCCTAATGTTTACACTGAGTTTTAAAATTGGCTCTAATGTTGTAGGGTGTTCAAATGAATCATAATGTTTGGAAAATATTTAAATTGACGTGGATTTTTAAAAAAATCAATGGGGGACTCATCATTCTATTACGTGGAATTTTTTAAAGGAAGTGAGTTCCACGTTAATTTATAAAGCGGCATTATAGGACAAGGTTCTATCATTTTTTTCGCTTCATTGAGCAGCATGTGATGATTAAATGCATTGTTTTGTTCTCTTCATTCCTAAACGCAGCGTTTCCTTCTTCAACGCAACACTCCCTTTGCTTTTGATTCCTAAACGCAGCATATACAGAGTAGGAGACGCACCGTTTTGAAGAACCAACATCACATAGCATTTGCTTCTTTCTTAGAAAATCCCTAATTTAGGTTCCTCTTCACTTTCACACGATCCTTAATATGTTAACTTCAACCCCTATTTGTGTTCTTACTCAGACAATTTTAGTTACACCATAATTATTTCTTATCGTCGCACACATTGTTTCTAATGTTATAAGCAACTTAACTCGAACGCTCTTGGAGTTTCTGAACAAGAAGTAGACATTTCATCTTGATAGATCCATTGTTGTTTGACTTTTATGTTTTTATATGTGTGATCTCCTAAATCTGTTTGTTTGTTTATGATTGTATGTTGTCATCCCCTATGCTTGTTGAGGTGTTGTATGTAACTTGTAGTCCCTTATGCATGTAAAGACTAGATGTTGGCAGTGAATGTGTTGGTTTTCTATGATATAGTTTCGTCTGTCTTGCACATTTCAGTCCAAATTTCTCCCATCTTTAAATAGTAAATGTGGTCCATTTAAATTGATTATACACACACACACACATACACTACAAATATGTTATTCATGCACAGGGCAAGAAATTCACGCAAAAGGGATTAATAATAGCCTAAAATGAGTTATGAACTATACCAAGAGTCAAACTTCTAGTAGTAGTATCTTTCCATATATTTTTAATAGATTTTGGTATATTAATAACATACAACATTACTCTTTTACAGAGGCTGAATATTACTTTATTGCTACAATTGTTGTTGAACTCACTTATGTTTGTTATCTCTTGTTTGATCTTGATCTCTCACTTCCTCACATGTCTGCCATTTATTGCAATAATGTTGGTGCTACATATTTGGGTTCAAATCATGTGTTCCATTCAAGAATAAAACATGTTGTCATTGACTTTCACTTCATTAGAGATCAAGTTTAATATGATGCTCTTTTTCTGGCTCATATCTCCTATGTTAATTACTTACAAAATCATTAATCCATATTCTTTTTTAATCTTTTAAAGTTAAGATTGAATACATAATAAGATTTTGTGAGTTGTACTTTTAGTTTTAGGTGACGAGATTGTAATTTACATATAATATACCTGTATCTTTAATTTTAAATGTTCAATAATCTAAATTTTCAATTATAGGAAGTAAACTTATTTTTAGAAGTTGAATGAGATGTATATTACATTAAGACCTGAATATATATTGTGTTTCTCAACCATGCAAGCCTACCAATATTAAACAATATAATTAATAAGTTGTTACCTTGCATTGCGAGTTTTGAAGTGCATGAACACTCATAATTAAATTTTGACCTTGAGAGGTGACATGTTGTATGGACTAGGTCTAATGTTTTATAGATGAGTAGAGAATACAAGTGTAATTTACGATAATTTATGATGCATCAGCTAATGTTGGTAATACGAAGATGAATTAGAAATGGAAAAAAGATGCTGATAATCTATTAATATCGTGTTACGATGCATGATTTATAGTAGTTTAAGTTTATTTGTGATGCATGATTATTAGTTAAGTTTATTAGGATTATTTTTTCAAATTTGTAATGTTTAAGTGCTTATGTTATCCTCTAAATGTATAATTATGCATGTAGTATCCATTATATAGTGTTGATAATATCATTTAAATCTATGCTTTTTGGTGATACACTTGCCTTTGTATATTTTTTGTCTAAGACTTATTACTCTAATAAAAATCCACTAAGTGATTAACGTATATGTAACTCATTTGTTAGACACCCCATCATTTGTACCTAACATATTGCCTATATATGGAGGAGAAGATGGAGATAGGGAAGGTAAGGAGGGAATTTGTGGAGCTATTGAAGGTGTTAGTGCTGAAGGTGTTAGGGAAGGAATTGGTTTAGGAGTTAACAAAGGAGATGATGAAGACGTGGATGATGATGAGCATGACGAGGGTTTTATACAAGTCGAGATTCCCAGTGACCACCAACCAGTTAAAATTGAGTCGACTGATTTTGGTAGTTTTATTAGTAATGATGAATATTCAAGCAGAGAAGAGCCTGGTGAACCATTTCGAAGGCATAGTAATGGTATTAGGCATAATCCATTAGATGTTGAAGCAAATTGGAGATTAGGGATGAAGTTTGGCTTTGTAAAAGAATTTAGAGACTTTGTTGTGGATTATATAATGCAGACAAGCTACAATGTGAAGTTTAAAAAAAGTGAAAGACATATGATGAGAGAGAGATGTACTGAGGGATGCCCATGGGAGTTGAATGTCATTTGTGACAAGAATGAAATGGTGCTTTAAAGTGGTGGCGTACAATGTTGGACATAGATGTTTTACAACCAACAAACCTGAATTGGTTTTCACTAAGTTCCTAATGAGTCATTTTAGGGAAAGAATACTTGAGAAGCCTAGTATCTCGACAACGAAGATGATTGAAGAATGCAGAGAAAAATTCAACATATTTACCCACTTAAATATATGTAGAGCTGTAAATAAGAGATTAAGGAAATGAAAGGCGAGTGATTATGTAAATGAATATGCGAAGTTACAAGGATACGTTCATAAGGTGAGGATCAACAATTGAGTTAAAGTTGGTTAGGAATGAAGAAAGTAGTTTATTACAGGTATGCAAAATTAAGTTTTACATACTGTTGACAATAATAATTATATCATTTATTTATTTATTTATGACATTTATTCATACATATTTATCTCTTTTTATGTAGTTCAAAAGATTGCATATATGCTTTGATGTCGTGAAAAGAGGAGGGAGGCATTTGAGGCCAATTTTTGATATTGATAATTGTTTTTTAAAGATTAAATTCCAAGGTCAATTATTGAGTATAGTTGGGAGGGATGGTGATGGAGGGATGTATCTGTTGGCTTGGGCTATTACGGAGGTGGAGAACACTGATTCTTAGACTTGATTTATAAATTTGCTAGCTTTGGACTTAGAATTGGGTAGTGGTGAAGGACTAACTATAATATCCCATTACCCATGTTAAGTTTAGAATAATGTATACTAAAGTTTATTGAGATATTAGAAAGCTCATTTCATGCTCATGCATAACATGACATACACATACACGTGTATATTGATCTCTGCACATTTAAATGATTGTACATGCATTCGTTGATATTTTTCAGGTATAACTAATTTATAAATATGAATATATTGAGAATTGTAGTTTATATGTGTTGAAAATTGATTTGGAGAGTATATTTATTAATTTAGAATTTTTGGTGAATTTTAGGAAATTTCTGAAAAATTTAGGTATTTCTGGACTAGGAAAAATGCCAAATGACAAAGGCAATTGATGAATGGTAATAGAAATAAGAGTCAAATGATAGTGAAAAATTTTAAACTAGCTTGACAAATAACATTGAAATTTGAGAGATAATTAGAGTAAAAATTGGAGATGATTGCACTAGTTAAATAAGAGAACCTAGTTTAAACTTATGGAAATTGGACAAGTGACAAGTGCACTTGCCAAGCTTAGGTTTTCTTACACAAACATACTAGAAATATCAAATTACAAATTTCTAGAAGGAATTGAATTTTAATTCTGTCTGTAAGAATTCCAAAATATGGCTTGAAGTTGAGTACAGAGTATTGTTGTAGTTTAAGAACAGTCCGAATTACTTCAAGTATAACTTTAAGAATATAGAACCAAATTGTATGATTATGGTGTCATTAGGAACTTCAGACATAGAGGAACAATTATCTAGAAGGAAGTATTGCCTAAATACTCCATTTTCTTTTTCATAATGATAATGAAAAGTTAACCCGAAAGTTTGTTTTGAGAAAAAGCTGGAATGATTGATTAAGTTATGAACTTAGATTCAATTTGTTTTATTGAGGTGTAAACATAAGTTCAAATTATAAATATATGAGTTTTGATATATGAGTGATCATGTGATGAGAACAATGGAAATATATTCAAGATTGTCATTGAGCATGTATTGTACATAATTCATACATACACCTTTGTGCACAATTGAATGCTTATAACCGTGCAAAGTTATAATGTGAGTAAATGGTATGTATTATGTAGATTGTCAACATCTAGACGTTACTGGGACTTCGAGGCAATACCTTTCTGGAGCAGCCTGTGAGTAACCTAGACGGTCTCACTTAATTAATTGTTTGTTTTAAATTGTGTTATGAATTATCTTAT
>JANSVA010000217.1:1368067-1383593 GCA_025504915.1 Erythroxylum reticulatum
TATAGTAAATAAACCATGAAATAAGTAATAGTCAATATGCAAAAAGAATAAAGAAATAATAATACTGAAAGAAATACAAATAATAGTAATAAAATTGCTTTGATTGAACTTAAATATTTTAATTTGAAATTGATATAAAAATACTATCACAAATTAATTTAAAAATAAAAATATAATATAATTTTAAATTATGTTCAAATAAATTAAAATTGTTAATTTCGAATTAATTTTTTATTTTTTATAATTCACAAAACTTGGTTTATATAGACATATACTAAAACCCTATTGGGTCCTATGAAGGCAGGCTCAAACACAATGACCCAAAAAGTAGTTTATTTTGGGCTCCTTTTCCATGTAGGCTTGGTTAATACCTTAAGGCACAATCATACATTTGTTTCTGAAACTATACAAAGATCCGATTTTTAGTACTAAAATATCTTTACTCTCTATTTCTATTAAAAATTTAAGATCCTTTTCTTACTTAATTTAATTTAAAATAAAAAATTTACAAGTATTTAATTTTTAATTTAATACTAAATATTTAAAAATTTTAAATTTAATAACTATTTTAAAATTTTTATTAAATTAAAAATACTATTTTTATTGATATAATTAATAAATAGATATTTATATAATATTTAATAAATTTGTTATAGTAGTAAAAAAATTATTTATACATATGAATTTTTAAAATTAATTATTAAATTAAAAATTTTTAATACTAAATTAAAAAATTGAAGTTCTTATAAATAATTTCAATGTTTTTAATTCTTTTTCAAAATATTATATTAAAAAAGAAAATAAAATATCATTGCCACCAAGAGGGGTTTTAGAGAGGTTTCTTTGTCTTCTTCAGATAATAACTCCTCATTCCTACAACTTCAAAACCAGTGTTTGTGGCCTCCATAGGTCTCTCTATCCATGGGGTACACAGCTCAAATTCAACACCCAACATGTTCTGTGAACCCATCGAAAATCTCTACCATCTCTGTTAAACCAGCTTGCAAGAACCTCCATTTCCTCTCGAACCCCACCTCTCATTGTCTCTCCAATCCTTCACTGTCTTCTTCTCCTTTCCCTCTCTGCCCCAGACTCCCTCGAATTTCTCTTCCTTTACACCCTTTACATGATGCTACTCATGACCATGTACTTGAAGACCTGGAGAGCTCCTTGGAAAACCAGCGAAAGCTTGAATCTTTGATGAAATTTGATGTGCCCACTTTCGGAAATGGGCAATCTTTGCGTCAGGAGATGTCCGAACATATTTTTATTCAGGACCCACCTTGGATTTCGGCTCTTTTCTGGAAAGGTATGTACAAAATCGCCAACCGTGAATTGAGGCTACAGTTCAAGGATATTGAAAAGGCTAAGTATAATTTGTTGAGGAGAAGGCAGATTAGGGAAGAGACTGAGGCTTGGGAGAGAATGGTGGAGGAGTACAGAGGGATGGTGAAGCAAATGTGTGAAAAAAAGCTGGCGCCAAATTTGCCATATGTGAAAGGATTGTTTTTGGGGTGGTTTGAGCCCTTGAAAGAGGCCATAGAGAAGGAGCAGAATTTGCAGCGTTCAAAGAAGCAGAAAGCAGCATTTGCCCCTCATATTGATTTGTTACCGGCAGATAAGATGGCAGTGATTGTTATGCATAAGATGATGGCCTTAGTGATGGTAGGCCACGACGACGGCTGCATTCAGGTTGTTCAGGCTGCAGTGCAAATTGGCATGGCTATAGAGCATGAAGTATGTTATTGTTTTCCTTCTTAAATTGAAGTGTTACTGATGAGAATTGGAGTTTCAATAAATTTTCCTAGAACAATGGCAATAAGTTACGTCCTCCCTTCTTAAGCAGTGGCCTTTTTTTTTGGCAATCTTGAGCTTAGATTAAAATAGCAATCTTACTAATCGTAATCCTGTTACTTTATGATGGTTATTGTAGTGTTACTGGGACGTGAGGCTTCATTTAGTTTTCTCTTATGTCTACTTGTGATTTGTGCGAACAAGTTGGATATTTGCTTTTATTTCTTGTTTCTCAGGTTCGGATTCACAATTTCTTGGAGAAAACCAAGAATCTCCGGGCAAAAAATGCAAGGACGGAGACTGAAGACCGTCTGGATAAGAAGGAAATGCTTAGGAAACGTGTGAACAGCCTGATTAAAAGGAAACGACTTTTTGAGGTGCACAATCTGGTGAAAAGCGAAGAAGTTAAGCCTTGGGGTCGAGATACACAAGCCAAGGTCTTTTCCTTAACTATTTCTACTTCTAATGACAAAGAAACATACTTCCTTCTTCTCATTATGCCCAGATTGTCGATTTGTTATATATGTTTTCATCCGTTTGTTTCTTGATCTCCTTTTCGAATGCAAATATAAATGCACAGCTTGGAAGTCGACTGCTTGAACTGTTAACTGAAACAGCTTTTGTACAACCTCCGGTGGACCAATTTGGAGATGTCCCACCAGACATTCGACCTGCATTTACGCATAAGGTTAAAATTCTGAAAAGGAACCCAGGGTGAGCATTTAGGTTATACTTCCTTTTAAGTAGACCTGTAAATTATTGTCTTGCTCATTTTTAAACTTCATGAACTTCATCTTGGGGTGTGGAAGATATGGGAATGTTATGTGCCCGTGCTTGGGATCGAGTCCAAGGACGATTCTCAAGAAAGTTAATCTCTTTCCCCTCATTTACGATGGTTTCCTTCCTTGCAAAACCTGTTTTTGGTGATGAAAAACTGGCAGCACTTGTCAAAGACAAGATCTGCTGAGATTGAGCTAAATTACTCTACTCCTAGTTAGCTAATTTTTATGATAACTTAATTTTTATGATAACTTCTTCCTTACTTTATTGCATAATGTAATAGCCTTATATAGGCAAAGAAACAAAAAAGTTTCACCTAAACTAGGACTCCTAGAAAGACTCCTATTCAAGCTATTTTAGGACTCTTAGAAAGACTCCTAATAAAGCACTCATCCATATCATCACTCCCCTCTTCGACATCGAACTTGCCCTCAAGCTTGAAATCAAGTTATGCCAGTGATGGTATGCAAAGATATCTCCTCCTCTTCTTCCTCAGAATCTGCCACCTCAATCCAAAATAGTCTCTTACATTTGTGCCCCACTAAATAATACTCGTCGCAACTGTAGCACAACCCCTTCTCTCTTCTTTCAGCCATTTTCGCTTTGGTTAAGTGTCTTCCTATCAGGGGTGGAGTACTTGCTATACTGGAGGTTGTTGTTTTAGCCCCTGAGTTTATCTTACTTCCTAAAAGTGTGGTTGCACTCGCGCTGGTGTTGTTACTACTACAGTCCAGCTGCAAAGATGGCCATAAGGTGGTGTTTCGACTGGCTCTTTCCCCTTGGGTGTATTGCATTTGCATACATTGTAATTTTCTTTCACATGATCTTGCTAAGTTCATTGCAGCCCCAAGATTAACAGGATATTGCATCTCCACCTTGATTTGCAGCCCTTCTACCAACCCAGCCATGAATAGATTTACTTGTAGGGCTTGTGGAAGCCCTGTGGTTCGAGCCCGCAGTGTTTGGAATTGGTGTTGATACTCTTCTACGTTCCTTGTTTGTTTGAGGTTCTCCAATTCTCCTACAGGGTTGTTGCTAAGGTGAGCGCCGAATCTCATATTGCAATGGTTTTTGAAAGAGTACCAATGCATCCCTGATTCTTCTTGTTAAAGTTGGAAGAACCACAGTTGGGCCTCCCCCATGAAATGAAAGGCAACCAATCTTACCTTCTCCTCCTCCGCTGTTTGTTGACTTAGGAAAAACTGCTCACACCTGTGAAGCCAAACCAACGGATCCATCGAGCCATTGTACGTTGGAAATTCCATCTTAGTATATTTAGGCACCATTCTTGCCCCGCTGCACCCATCAGTCCTCTCCTCCTGTGGTGGTGGTGTTGGTGCTTGATACTCGCTTGATTTTGCGCTTGCCAACCTTGCAAGCATGCGGATAATCTCTGCATATTGAGCCTTTAATTCTTGCTGCCCCATCTCTAATGCCCGTATCCTTTGATCCATCTGCCAATCTACCGAAGATTGCTCTGCAACTTATTGGCCTGTTTCATCCATGAACTCCTGCTCTGATACCAAATTGTTATGTGCCCGTGCTTAGGATCGAGTCCAAGGACGATTCTCAGGAAAGTTAATCTCTTTCCCCTGATTTACGTGGTTCTCTTCCTTGCAAAACCTATTTTTGGTGATGAAAAACTAGCAGCACTTGTCAAAGACAAGGTCTGTCGAGATTGGGCAAAATTACTCTACTCCTAATTAGCTAATTTTTATGATAACTTCTTCCTTACTTTATTGCATAACGTAATAGCCTTATATAGGCAAGGAAACACAAAAGTTCCGCCTGAACTAGGACTCCTAGAAAGCTGTTTGAAGACTCTTAGAAAGACTCCTATTCAAGCTGTTTTCATTAACATAACTATAACAGAAACTAGTGCAGAAATAATAGGGAAATAATAGACTTATTACTAAAAAATAAAATACTCCTCTAATAGAATCCTAATAAAACAATCATACTCCTCTAATAGACCCCTAATAAAACACTCATCCATATCAGGGAATCACAAAAGCATGTGGCTAGTTTCTGATTCTTGGCCCATTCCATTTTATTCTGCTTGAAATTGCTACTTCCAATAGAAGGCTAGCTAGCTTTTGTCCATTTCCCTGTGATATGTCTCATTGGCTGCCTGTTGTCTACATCGATTATTGGTGCAGTTTCCATGATGAATCTAATTTTCTGGTTGTTGTAGGCAGAATCTTGTCAAGAAGTACGGGGTTATAGAATGTGATCCCCTTCTCCTTGTGGGGCTTGATGGATCTGTGAGTTGAAACACAACTGTTGTTTTGATTTACAATTACAATCATGATGATCTTGTGCTGCTGGGCTTATATTATTGTATGTTCTGATGCAGGCCAAGCATATGCTAATTCCTTATTTCCCAATGCTGATACCTCCTAAAAAATGGAAAGGGTATGTGTTGATGAGAGGACAGATGATACAAAAGTTTAGGTTCATTCTGTTAGTTTCCTTTTTCGCACATCCTTGGGATGCTTTAGACATCAAAATGCTTTTATCGTCAAAAAAGGGTAACATTTTTACTGTCCTTGTGAAGTGGATCACTTACGGTCTCTACTAAGTTGATTGTTACTTTAAACTATTTATGTTTCTCTACTCAATATTTTGTTTGTATGAGCTTGTTTAGAGAAGAAAAGCATAATGTTGATTGCAATGTGCCCCATATTTGCCTTGGGCTTTCAATTCAATTCTTGCAGGTACAACAAAGGGGGGCACTTATTCTTGCCATCATATGTCATGCGCACCCATGGATCCAAACAACAACAAGATGCACTTAAGAGCGTTCCTGGAAAAGACATGCAAAAGGTTTTTGAGGTGAGATTTACATATGCATTCTTTTTGTGTAGTTGGTGGCCACGACTAAAAATTGCCTTCCAGCCGTAAACTTTGGTGATACTGAACCTAAGATCTGAATTTTTAAGAACACTTCAAACATTCTTTGAAAGAGTATATTGGAATAGAATTACAAAAAAAAAAAAAAAAAGAATCTCCTTTTGTTATACTTGTGTCAAGCTTGATCATTGAACTATGTCTAGACAGCTCATGCTATTCGGTTTCAGTTAGTTATTGATCAAATTAACTTTTCAGGACCTGATTCTCATCATTAAAGTTATTGCTGTATAAGTATCTAGAAATCTTCTGTCTGTCTGTGTCTGTATATATATGTACTTTGGAGGTTTGATGCTTCAAAAGTTTTTAACCCTTCTATTTCCAAAGTTAATATCCTGTGTCGACATGTTTTTGCAATCTTTTAGCATAAGCATATACATCTTCATGTTATCCTCTTTCCAATGGTTATTTTTGTAAATTAAGATACAAAATATGCTTATTCAGCTTTTTTGGCATATGTTCTCTTCTTAGGGCTTCTTTGATCCATTTCTCTTGCCATAGTCTAGGTATTATTTCCTTTTTGGTTGTGACAATTGCATCCTATTCTTTTTAGCTGCATGCATAACGATGTTGGGAATGACTCATGTGATTGTAAGTTGGAATGTGACCAGGCCCTGGATACACTTGGTAATACCAAATGGAGAGTAAACAGAAAGTTGCTTGATGTTGTGGAAAGTATATGGGAAAGTGGAGGCAGCATTGCAGGCCTTGTCAATCGCGAGGATGTAAGGATAGCTTGAACTTTCTAGAAAGTTGGAATGTTGGCTTCTATTTCTGTTATATCAGTAACAGGAATTTGCAATGTTAAAAGTTTAAGGAGATCCATCAACTATTTGTAGTTGTAATGTAGTCATACGTGGAGATGTTTTTCTGACATTTTAATAATTTGACTCTTTTCTTTTCCTGGGAAGCTATAAAATGAGCTACATCTCCGAAACTTTTCTTAATTGGATTTCAGATTCCTATTCCTGACAAACCAGATTCAGATGATTTAGCAATAATTCAAGAGTGGAAATGGAGTGCAAAGAAGGCAAAGAAAATAAATCGAGAGAGACATTCTCAACGATGCGACACTGAACTTAAGCTTTCGGTAAGATCTTCTTTATGTTCTTCTAAGTGATGAAAGATCTTCTCCTAGTTTTATTTGATGGTTCCCCTAGGAAAAAAGTGAAATGATGGGGACTCTATTTGCTGAACTAATCATGTTATTGTCTTTATAATATTTTCATGACCTATCAAAATGAAGTTTACTTGAAAATTGGGACTCTATTTTCAATATTTTAAACTTGAAGTTTACTTGATAACTTGTAACATTTTTGACATATATCATATTCACTGAGTATGAAAAACTTGATGCTTCACGATATTCATAGATTCTAGGAACAAAATCTCTGAAACAGGTGGCTCGAAAGCTGAAAGATGAAGACGGTTTCTATTACCCTCATAATCTTGATTTTCGAGGGCGTGCATATCCTATGCATCCACATCTGACTCATTTAAGTTCTGATCTTTGTCGAGGAATTCTTGAATTTGCTGAAGGACGGCCGTTAGGGAAATCTGGGTTACATTGGTTGAAGATACATTTAGCAAACTTGTACTCTGGCGGGGTTGAAAAACTGTCTCATGATGGCCGCCTAGCATTTGTGGAAAGCCATCTCAATGAAATATTTGATTCAGCAGAAAACCCTGTCAATGGAAACCGCTGGTGGTTAACAGCTGAAGACCCTTTCCAGTGCTTAGCTGCTTGCATTAATTTGTCGGAAGCCTTAAAGTGCTCATCACCACATACTTTCATATCGTACTTGCCAATCCATCAGGTAAATATGCATTACAAGCCATGTAAATCCCTGTATAATTCAGCCCTTTGCTATAGTAAGTACAGTACTATATATTCTAACAACGGATTGATCATTGCTATAAGGTCTCTTTTCTCTTTGTTAGTGCACTGGGAAGTCCATTAATCAGATTTGTTAAGATGCATCATGAATTATGATAGAACTCTAGTCTTTGAATACTAGAGGTACGTTGTATTATTGAATTATAGCAATACCATAGACCATTACAATGGTGATATTTAGTATTTCCCTACCCAGAGCTGAAAGCTCCTCAGAAGGTTAAACTATCCTTCTGTCACAAATTCTTCCCTTTCTTCCCCCCTCCTCTCTCTCCCCTCCTCTCTCAGCCTAAAACCCCCAAGCTAGGATCCATTCTGTTACACCTAACCACTTGCCACATCAGCTACTAACTCTCCCCTGGTCCGCTGTTCTTTCTCCTAGAGTATACTTTCCATATCAACAGTGTATTCCCTTTTTTGTTATCTTCCCCATTGTCTAAATTACCCTCTTCCATGTTGGTCCTAACAAATTACTTGAGAACATTTCTGCATCTTGTCATATGTCTATGCTAACTAATTATGCCTGGACATATTTTATATCTTATTTCTATCTCCCCTCTCTTTGCCTTTTGAAGCATCTTCGCACTTCCCTCCTTGCTCTCATGATATAATGCTAGAGCTAAGTCATTTTCTTTCTTGTTTATGTTGAAAAAGGATGGCTCATGCAATGGCCTACAGCATTATGCAGCCCTGGGAAGAGATGGGGTAGGATTTCTGTCTGACATTGTATAACTACTTTTTGAACTGGTAATCTTTGTTTTACATTTTGTCCTGGTGAATTTGTTTTCAGCTTGAAGCAGAGGCAGTCAACTTAGTGGCCAGAGAGAAACCTGCTGACGTTTATACGGAAATTTCTGTGAGGTGCTATATTTTCTCACAACTTGATTTCCATTATCTCTTTCACAGGCTGCTGCCCTTGCGCATTTGCAACCTTATGTGCATGTTTGTATTCAACATGTGAATGTACTCATTTTAGCAGTTACATGAAAATGAGACTAAAAATACCTTTTCTGACAGAGTTCATGAAATCATGAAAAGGGACAGCAATAGGGATCCCGCCGTATATCCATCTGCTACATTGGCTAAGCTCCTAATTAATCAGGTGACTCCTAGTCTTGCTCTTTTCAAAATTAAAATTGAAATTCCTTCCTGTTTGAACTGGCTAAATCTGTTACATTGGAAACTGCAGGTGGATCGCAAATTGGTTAAGCAGACAGTGATGACTTCAGTTTATGGTGTCACTTATGTTGGGGCACGTGAACAGATAAAAAGAAGATTAGAAGAGAAGGGTCATATTACAGATGACAGACTGCTATTCAGTGCTGCTTGTTATGCTGCAAAAGTAAGTGTCAAAATCACTGTCAGCATTAGTTTCCTGGCAATACCAGATCAAACTGATATGTAGGTTATTGCTGGGAAGCAAAATACTGTTGATGCCACTGCAGGTCATCAGAAAAAAAGTTTTCGTTTTGGACTTTATTAGAGAAGGTTATTTGAGTATTTAGGATGCTATTGAAGTTCCACCAATTTTTTCTGTCCCAAGCATTATATCATGTTATTCTCCTGACAAGACTCTGCAATCCCACTTGCCAATCAGTATTAAGTTATGACTATTTTTCCTATAGGTGACACTGACTGCTTTGGGAGAATTGTTCCATGCTGCCCGTGATATAATGAGTTGGCTTGGTGACTGTGCAAAGGTAGGCCTTTGTGGTATTTAATCCAACCACTTAGATTGCCTTTAGTGCCTATCACATGTTCTTTAAGAATTTTTGTATGTGAAATTTGCAGATAATTGCATCAGAAGATCAACCGGTAAGATGGACTACTCCTCTAGGTCTTCCTGTTGTGCAGCCCTACTACAAGAGTGAAAGACATCTTGTGAGTATTACTTTTAGAAGCACATTTCTAGATATTAATATACTATTCATGACAAAAAGACCATGCATTAACAAGGTTTGACCGTAATTATGGTGGTGATTCTCTTACTGGATACAATTTATGCTAGGGAATGCCATCTTGTTGCATGGTCCATTGCCTATATGGAAATTGAAATTGGTAAATTTAGAACTCCAAAGATCATGGCAAATGAAGTAAATTAGCAAACACTTTGATGTTTTGCCATATGATCCCATTCAATCTGAGAAAGAAAGATTTAGGTGAAACAGTCTTTGAGTTCCCAGTCTGCTTCATCAATTGTCAAGTCACGTCTTAGTAACTAATAATGGTATTGCAGATTCGAACTTCACTTCAGGTTTTGGCTCTGCAGCGGGAGGGTAGCTCAGTAAGCCATTACTTTGTCTTAAGTTTACATCCTTTCACTTTTCTAATAATCATTTCACACGGATCAAATTTATTTTGCATGGCCATATCAGGTAGAGGTCAGAAAACAAAGAACTGCATTCCCCCCAAACTTTGTGCATTCGCTTGATGGTACACACATGATGATGACTGCTGTTGCATGCAGAAATGCTGGCTTACGTTTTGCAGGTATGCCTTGCATTACCAAAGAACAGAAATGAACAACCTTGTGGCCAATCCAATCAAGAAGGAATTTACATAATTTGCTTATCATAAGCTTACTGACTCTTGCTCCATGTGTCTAGTTTTCGAGAAACTTAAGAGATGGAGAATCTGAATGTTTCTTTTTGTTGCTGAGGCCTTGCTTCTCACCTAATTTCTTTGACAGGCGTGCACGACTCTTTTTGGACCCATGCATGTGATGTGGATTTGATGAATAAGATACTTAGAGAAAAATTTGTGGAGCTTTACAGCTTGCCAGTTCTTGAAAATGTGAGTTTACTATGATTTAGTTTCTCTATGTGAGAAAACCATTGATTTGTTTTGTTAGAGGTACCCTGAGGATGATCCCTGTTTTGGCTTTTAGAATGACCAGATGCAAGAGTAAATTAACAAATTTTCGTTTTAATGTTAAAAGATGTGCACTTGCTTATGAAGTCACCTATACCCTTTCTTGTTTTCTGCTGCTTCTTAAATTTTCTGCTAACCATGTTTATAATTCTAATTGTTCACAGTTGCTTGAAGATTTTCAGACATCTTATCCAACGTTAACATTTCCACCTCTGCCAAAAAGGGGCAACTTTGACTTGCAAGAAGTTCTCAAATCACCCTACTTTTTCAACTGATGCTTCTCTGATCAGTAACATTACCTGCTACAATCAGCAACATTAGTGCCTTTGGCCCCAAATTTTGAAGGAATACCGATGTAAAAACGGTCGGAAAACTGAAGCGGAAGCCTACAAAATGGATCCTACGAAACAAGAAAGTCTGGCGGACTAATGCCTATGGCTTTTCTGCATGCCAAAAGTTTCAAGAAAAATTCTTGAAAATTCGACCTGTCGGTAACCATTGTCGACTCCGGGAAAGGGGGTTTGTTGCTTGGAAGTATAAGAAAGTGGAACCATTTGACAACTAATATATGACTGATTTCAAGGGTCGATTTCTTGACAGCTGCATCAAGGTTTTTAATGCTTTGCACTGTGGGGGATCATCGGGAAAGATCCAAGGTCATTCCGTTCCTTTCACTTGTAAAATCAATTTTCACTGTGACAACCTGTTATGTTTAGTGTGTATCAAGAGCATAGAAAGATATAGCCCCATCAACTTGTTGGGAAGACAATAATAGCTTGTATATGTCAATGGCTAACAATTGCAGTCTTTCACAAAATGTAGCAGAATAGAAGCAATATATATTCTCTTACTGGTGCTATTTCCATTACTCCAGTATTTTCCTGGATTTGTTGTGACAATTTTCTATAAGGATGTTTCATCATAATCTAACCACTAAGATCATTGCAATGAATTACAGAATTTATTATTGTAACGGGGAGCTAACAAGCTCAAGTATTGCATTTACAAAGAACTGAAAAAGAAAAAGAACATATATATATATGTACATCACTTTTGTTTGATTTCCAGTTCCATCTGCTTCATCCACAAGGACCATTTAACAGCCTCAAAATATTCATCATTCCTTTGCAATGCTTTGATCAAATTTCTGTATGTTATCCTATCAGGTTCAATCCCATTTGCTCTCATCTCCCTGATCAAATCTACGGCTTCTTCAACCATCCCGGCTATTCCATATGCCTTTATCAGTGTATTATAGCTGTACAAATCAGGCCCCAGACCACATTCTCTCAGTTCTGTTAACACATCTGCAACTTCATCAATCCATCCTTGATTTCCATAGATGTTGATCATTATATTGTATGTATAGTGGTCAGAAGCACAACTTGATTCCTTCATTCTCTGCAACACACTTCTAAATTTCTTCATTTGTCCTTCTTTTCCATAAGCATCCAACATACAATTATAAGCTTCAAGGGAAACTGAAAAGCCATCAAATTCCATGTTCCGTACATATGTTGTCATATTTTGAAAGTCCTTAACTCGACTGTATGCAGCTATGACAGTGTTGTAAGAAATTACATCAATCCAGCCTTGTTCCTTACCCATCAAAAGCAAATCCTTGGCCTTTTTGAAAAGTTTAGATTTTCCATAAACATCCAGCATGACATTGAAGGTGATCGTATTAGGGGTAAAGCCACGCTGAAGCATCTCTTTGAAAAGCTTGGAGAGTTCATCAACTGGCAGAGCACGAGCACAGCAGTTTATGACACAGTTATATAATTCCTGATCCCAAACAACTCCATTCCTCAAGACCTTATAATAGAGATCCTTCAATTTGTCTGTCATATCACATTGCTGATAAATACGAAGCATGTCACGCAATAGGTAGATGTCTGGAGCTATGCCCTGCTGCTCCATTGTTTCTAAAACGGAGCAAGCATCTCTCAGTGATCCTGCTTTAACATACATCCTCACAACAATGCTAAAGGCAATCACATCCAAGGCAACACCAGAAGATTTTAACTTTAAGTAAATTTTCTCTCCTTTGGCATATTGACCCATAGAACTGTAAATGTCAATCATAGAACATGATATATGCAAGTTCAGTCGATCAACAGTATTTATCATTTGAGTATACACCTTAACAGCATTCTCAAAATGACCCAACTCCTTGCAAGAGCAAATTAAAAAATGATACAAGTTATCCTCAAAGATAGGATCGATCCATTTTTTGTCTCCCAATATTTTTATAGCATCATCAACCAAGCTGTGTTTCACATAAGCCATTACCAGAATGGAGCACGAAGTTTGGTTTGCAAGAACATGTTGATAGAACGAATCCTTCAAAAGAGCAGGGACCTTACAAACCCTTCCAGCCCTCTCATAAGCTTTCAAAAGAGTTCCCAAGATAGAGGAATATTGACATCCCATCTTCAACATATCATCAAGAGTTCTGAGAGCACCCTCTTCATCCCCATATTTGGCTTGCAGGTTCAGTAGTGTGCACAAATTGGATGAGTTAGGCTTGAACCCCAACCGTTTAAGCTCTTCGTAATACCATTTTGCCTCCTTGTAATTTCCAGCTCGGCCCCACCCTTCAACCATGGAACAGTAAGTTGTTTCATCAGGCTCCAAACCAACATTTGGAATGCTCATGAACGTGGCTTGAGCAGCAACCATGTTAGATGCCTTTCCATACCCAGTTATCAGGGTATTAAATGCAACAATGTTGGGGGAAAATCTTGCTTCTCTCATTGAAACCAATACCTGCTCAGCCTCCTTTAACTTGCCTTGCTGACTATATGCATTCAACAAAACCAACCAATTCTCCACATTCAACACCACTCCATCTTCTTTCATCAACCCAATAACCTCTTCTGCTTTCTCATACAAACTCAAGCGGGTATATATAGTAATCATAGCTGAATATGCTGATTCGCATATAATTCTAAAGCTCCTCATCTTGGCAAACGCAAACTCTGCCTCCTCAACATTCCAACCCTTCCTGTAGAGTCCCATAAGCATTCCAAAGGTTGCAACATTAGGCCGAATATCAAGACCCAACATCTTCCGAAACCATTTGGAGCCCAGATCTGCGTGTCCCTTTTTGGAACACGCATAAATAAGGGTGTTAAAAACTTGAAAATCAAGCTCACTGCCATAACTATCACAAAGTTCCTCAACCAATCCCTCTGCAGAATCCCAATCTTCTCTTCTACCCAATACACGAAGAACAACCACATAAGCACCCAAATTCCTTTTTAGCTTTCCATTCTTTCTCATCCAATCAAAGAAACTCAAAGCTTTGGTATCAGCCTTGTTTCTTTCAATCCGTTCCAAAATATAATTGCATTGTTCTAAACTCAATTCAGGCCCAACAGCAGTGTAGTTAACATCAAAACCATTATCATACACAAAAAGATTCCCTCTTTTGCGACTTCCACCATTTCTTTTGTCACTAAGTTTAAGACCCACGTGTCTTTTGGTCCCTTTCTTCACAACCCTATGCTTCTTCTCGCCATTACATTCATCGTCTGGTTTTTCCCCATATAAATTCACATCTATCCTCTGGTTTGTCAAACTTTGTGCTGTCCATGAATCACTAAAGTCATCAGAAAACTGGGTTTCTATTCGAGAGACCTTAACTGGACCGACCCTACTCAAAGAAGTGATCTTGCAAGCTCTGGTTAAACAAATGCAACTAGAAATGGCTACAAACGAAGACTGACTATTTAACTGAAGTGGGTATACAGGAAAATCGCACTTCGTTGAATCAAAAGTTTCTACAGAAATGGATAATCTCTGTGAAGCCATGGCGGCCTCAGTTTAACTTTTCTGACAATTCACTAAAAGACTACCAATAAACACACAGTTTGAAGTCATCTGGCAAAGAGACGAGAGATAAGACAGGTGTGGCATACCTTTGCCTTGGTGGTAATCCGAGAAATAGACTATTGAGTATTGAAAGCGAGAGAGGGCGAGAAGTTTAAGATTAGGAAGTAAGCTTACCTTTTTTTAGTCCTGTAATCTGTGAAGAATGAGACTGTTAAGGCGTTCTCCAACCGACTACAGTAAAATACCAAATTTGATATAAAAGAAATATTTTAGGAATCTTTTTATTATCAAATATCTTAAAAGAATTTTCTACAATAATTTATTTATTAACTATATTAATTTATTTTATTTATAAAAAATAAAATAAAATATTATTCCTAATTAATTAATATGTTATTTATTTAATATATAAAATTAATATTAGTATAATTTTAGTTTGATTGTAATCTCGAGCTTGATTATAGTTATAATTTATTTTAGACTGTTTGTAATTTCAATAATTTTCGTTGAGTTTTAATTCTTTTTAAAATCAATTTTGTGATTTATTTTACTTTTAAGTTTATGCATCTTTTATTTTAAATTTACTTTTAATTATTAAAATATTTTATTAATAAATTTATAATAATTATATATAAATATTAAAAATAAATTTAATATTATATTTAATATGAATGTCATTTTAAAGTCTCATCAAAAACGATATTTTTGTGTAAAGTAATATATATTTTAAATTTAATTACTAAATAAATTATGTGAATATATCAAAATGTGATAAAGGTATAAAAGGAATAAGTAAATATGAAAATAGTCAAAGAAGTCATTTTACAAATTTTAGTGTTTTATTTACATATTAATTCAAAAATCTTAAGATTAAGTTTGTGTGTTTCTCATCATCATAATTTAAAAAATAATGGTTAAAAATAGAAAAACATGGAATTTTATTTTACTATCAAACTCTTCCAGATTTTGCTTCACTGTGAGACTTTAAACTGGATATGACAGATGACCGCAATGACAACTACATAAAAAGATTTAAATCTCTAAGGTCCATTGCTATCAGAGAAAAGTCCCTGAGAACCATGTTTTCATAATCAAGGTTTGTTCCCTGTGTAAAAGCTAACTTTTGTCATTTGCTAGATGTTGAACATCAATTACTTGGGAAAATCTAGTAAGCAAGAATCATGGCTACTCTTTTCTGAGAATAAGGTAACATTCTTGCTTTAACACTCTGCAACTGCAATTCTTAGCTTGCAGTGTATGTCCTGAGCAGGTCAGTGTATGGGTTGACGCACACCAACAATGTTGAGGAAAAACGCCTACAAGTTAAATCTTTAAACGATCTTCACTTAAAAATACTAAGAAAGGCAAATTCTCCAACGAGTGAACTAATTCTATATTTCTGCAATGATCATTTACACCAACATTCCATAGTCAAATGGA
>JANSVA010000217.1:1386910-1420617 GCA_025504915.1 Erythroxylum reticulatum
AATTCAATGTTTGGCAGCAAAGTTGCAGCTCAGAACAATTTAGATCCAAATGCTTGCAAAGGCCTCTTCAATTGCTCCCTTTCTACTTAGCTCAATACTCCACCAGCCAGCTCTACTTCCTCTTTCTGCTCGGAGCCTCATCACTGCATCATTATCGGAAGAATTCCCGTGCATGTCTGACCCCCCTCGGAGTGGCATCGGTTGTGGAGCTATGCCTGTTGGTCGTGGCTGTCCTGCAGGGACTGTAGGTGCATACTGTCCTTCACCGCCATGCCTTTTGGTTTGGAGGAAACGATATCTTTCACTTAATATGTTATAATTTTCACCCATAAATAAATAAAAATTTTTAAGTTAGGATTTTATTATCTAGGGCTAAAACTTAGAAAGGGTCAGTAGCTTAAATAAACCCTTTAGGGATGGTATTGGGCTCGGGCTAGATTGGATTCATGTCTACTTAGATATGAGCTTGACCTAAAATTTATATTTGAGTTCGATTTGATTTGAAATTCAATTAAATTTTAAACATGTAGTTCGAATTTGAGTATAATCAATTTTGAACTCAACTTAATTATTTTTTAATTTAAAAATTAAAAGGCAATGTTGTTTAAATCAAAATATCACTTTTTCTTAAATATTTTGGCATTGTCGAGTCGAGTAGTGTAAGCTCAAATCTAACATGAAGTTTAAAATTAAAAAAAAAAAAGAATTTGAGCTAACTCAAAACCTAATTAACTCAAGTCAACTCGTTAATTTCGAGTCGGGATTAGGCCCAAATACCATCTCTACGACGATTACCTCATAAAATTTTATTTTTTATAATGTTTAATTTGATTTCAATAGGTATCACAATGTGGCAATGCAGCCATATTAAAGAGAAAATGAACAAACATAATAATTCTCTAAAACCTTTCATCTTTTGATGTGTACTACATAAATATCCATAAATTATGAAGTTTGAGTGAATTATTTAACGAATTAATAACTCAAAATTAAGTGATGAAATCTGATTCAACATGTATTTGCAAGTCTTAACATATATCCACCCCTATTCAATGGATCTTACTCAAATTGAAGAACCTTTAATTAGTGTTGGCATGTCTTAATATATTTTTACTCATATTTCAACTCGATTTAATCAAAATTTACATATCCTAACATATCCCTACTCTCAATCAACAATTTTATTAAGAATGATAAAATCGACTTGTCTTGACTCAATTCTAAAGTCAACGGGTCAAATTTAGATTAACCGAATTTCAATTTAAACTAGAATTTAAAAAATTGATCCAAAACTTGAATCAAACGATCCGAACAATCTAAACTTTCTCACCAAAATGATGTTATAATTTAATTTCTTAAAACGACTTCATGTTAGTCTTTTAATTCAATAAATTCAAAGTTAAAATGATAAACTTCGAGCTAGACCTTAAAACACTTTTTGTTATAATGCCTAACTCAACTCCAAAAGCTAGCTCAAGAGGAAAAGTTTGTATACTATTATAAATTGTTAAAATAGTTGTCCGATGTGAGAATCTTGACACACCATCCTCAGTCCAGAGCAGGACTGGACATCTGATGGACATATTGGACAAAGGGACATAACTGGGCATCGCCTCAAACCAATGAGACAAATTGGCTCTGATATATTAAATTTTTAATATAGGCAGAGTGTAGAGTCCACTAACAAAAATTAGGCTTGGGTCAATCATTGTCTAAATAACTAGAACTAACTATTTGGATAGTTGTCTTTTACCACTTATAAATCCTTTAATATTTTCATGTTTAGTCAATATGAGATAATTTAACACTCCCCTTCAAGTGCAACTGGGACTGAACATCCAGTTGTCACTTGAAATATACGCAGTGATAACCAGATCAGACCGTTGAGATTGGACATCTAAACGGATAACTAGAAAATTAATATACTCTAACACTTTTTTATTAGTATCAATCTGCCCAATATCAAACCTACATCTTATTCAAATCATCCAACTCGTTTCATTCAATCTCAACACACATGGTGGGGATCCGCCATGGATTCCAACTCATTTTGTTCTTGTCTAACGAGATTCCACACAAGTCTTTAATGTTGTTCATGTGAATATATGAAAAATAATTTCCATTTGGTGGTCCTCTTTGCTTCCTAGGGTATGTCTATTCTCCATCACAATCACATTTTGTTTTATGCTTCCCATGTGAATAGCTAGGACCCACGATGTTAACCCTTACACTGTCCAACCTTGGTATTGTTCACTTACTAGTTGCTTCCACTGCCGAGGCATGGCCCGAACCACAACAAGTATACGAGAACCAATGTCGTTTTGCAGAAAATGTCGTCAATTTATATATAATTTTCAAAATAAAAAAGGTCAAACTTAAGGTAGGACTTGACTGTATAAGGCATGATCATGATGCAGGTCCGGCCACGTTTAGTCTGTTGTCATCCTTGTGTAATGTCATAAAATGTTGTCATTTGCTTACAAGTCAATTTTTTATTTTTTAACTAATTTTTTGTTATTAAAATAAAATTAGAATTGTCATATCAATTATACCAATTTTATAATTTATATTAAAATAAATTGAGAGATGTTTAATAGAAAGTTATAAAATATTTTTTAATGATTTAAATAATTGAGTATTTTTAAAAATAAATATGTATAAGGATAACAACAAGTAGACTCGTAAGCTCATATTCGGGTGTTTTCAATGGCCAGATTCAGACTAATTCAAAACTCAACTATTTTAAAAATTAAGTTTCGGATAAATCTGAATTTGAGCAGTCTAAGTTCGGATTCAACTAAGAACAATTAGCGGGCCCATTTTTATCTTACCATCTTTTGCTCAATCAATCATATCAAATTGAAGAAATTTGTTAGGCAGGAATGTTGTTATATGTTCACATTTGATGTCTGCCGTCAATCTAAAATCGTCATAGCAGGTTAGGTGGTAGGAAGTTGTCGAACATGTTGAATTTCGTAATTTTAATATTTTAATTTAAACTCGAATTTACGATAAAAAAATTAAGTTAATCAAATTTAAATTTTGAATTTAATCTAATTTTATTCAAAATTTTAAAATTTTAATTAACTCAATTTTAATTACATTTAATCATTTATCATACTCAATTTTATGTTATTTTATATAGTAATTATCACTTGAAAATGAAAGAACCAATCAATTACAACCACATTATTGCACGGCCTTTTCCACGTGGTGAATTCATGTTTTATATATTACAACACATAAAGAAAAAGTCAAAACCTAAGAGTCATGACTTAAATCACAAGGAACTCGTGGAACTTAATTTATTAATCTTAGATCAGTGGTAAAGACGTTATTTTCTAATCATAATATCGCAAGTTCAAATCACAAAAATAGTCTTTTTATAAAAAGAAAATTGCGTACATTATTATTCCCTTTAGAATTTCATTAAAATAAAAAACTTTTTTTATTTTTTATTAATATGCAATTTTAGTTAATTTCTAAGGGCTTAATTGGAAATTAGCTATGAAATTAATATATAAATATTATTTTTATCTAAATCATTCGAAATATTAATCCCTTTATTAATTAAGCATAAGACTAGAGATCAGATCATTTGTTTCATTTTTACTATTCCAATGCTGTTCCAACTTATCTCATCCACACATTTATATAAGACATATATAAATATACGAATGAGATAAGTTGAAACAACGTTAAAATGGTAAAAATGGAACAATATACACCTTCAAGGTAGGATTTTTTGCCTAATTTTATGGTGTCTTATTTTGTCTTATGTAATCTCAATCATTTATTTATATGAGTCCTACATAAAATAAAATAAGACACTACAAAATTAGACAGAAGATTCGAATTTTAGAGCTCGGTTGTATCCATCATTAGGTGTTTTACTGATTGTTAGGAAATTAAGACATTACACGTCATTATGGCGATGGTCTTTGTCAAAAGCCTAGAGCTAGGTCCATTGGAATAAAATAAACCCACACATATTTGATTTTGTATTATGTACTTTACATTGACTTGTACCTCTTAAGTCATTTTCTACATCATTAAACAAAGCATGTTTAGTCAATTAAATCGCTTTAAGCACCTCATGTAATTTACAAATAATTAAAAAATTATAATTTGTCATTCTCGCCTTAATAATTACAAAGGAGCAGTTATATTCTAATTATTTTTTATTACTTTTTAAGTATATATTAAATAAATCATTAAAAGTGTATAATTATTTATAACAATTACGTATTTTAAATAAATTATTTATTAACCTAATAATTTTAAGTTAAATAACAAATTGGGCCCAAACTTAGTCCGACTTGACCTGACTTTATATAATATCAAAAGATCATATTGAATTGTCTTGAACTCAAACTTAATTTTTTAAGCCTAATCTTTTGAAACAAAATGGCTTTGTTTTACATTTTTAACTAAAATTTTGATCAGGTTAAACTCGAGTCCTAAAGGAATCAACCTAGACTCAACCCGATCTGTTGTCATCCTAAACGTTGATTGTTAGGTATAGAGAAGGGTGCGGATCATTACTTCAATTCATTCATTCCAATTCTCCCTTTTTTTCTTTGACTAACCTCGTGAAAATGTTCTTTTATCTACCAAAAGTTAATGTTTCGGACTATACTTTCCAAAAGTAAAGCAACTCAAGCAACCATACACTTACAAGAAATTGCGAGGAAGTGACAATCTTTAGCATTCCTTGGCAGCCAAGTTTAGAAAAATTTGTCTTTTTTAACACTTTTTTTTTTTGGATAAGGTCAACATATCTATAATTTAGGTATAATTGTAAAAACAAAAATTGGAAAATTTTCTCATTTTTATAATACTAGTCTGAATTTTAAAAATTGTTGTTATAATTTTTAGTTTTCGGTAAAAATAATCCGGCGTTAAGTTCTTTGTTAACGTAGATGACGTGATGAATCATATCGTACTTATTAAGTGACCGTTTCATAATAATAGCTTAAGCTATTGTGTGGGGTCAACTTAAATAGTTTTATATATTTACTAACACACCCTTTCAAGTGAAAGTTCTTTGGGCTTGAAACTTGTACAAACTCACTCTACCTTGTGCTGAATAATAGGTGGGTGGTAAGATTTGAACTCACAACCACTTAGTCATAAAAGCTTTAATATCATATTAAGTAACTGTTTCATCACAATAATTTAAGCTATTATGTAAGGTCAACTTAATTAGTTATATATATTCACTAATAGTACTAATATTTTTATCATGTGATTGTTATATATAAATTTTATTATTTAATATATTAAAATATCAAAAACTTTAAATGTGACAAAAATATAATAAGTGACAATCACGTATTAAAAATATTAATATAATACGGGTTGTCGTGTCATTAGTAAAATCGAGTAAAATTTGAGATTTTTTAATGATTAATTAAAATTAATTAACTTTTGGACATGTTAAATAATTTTAAGTTATATATAATAATTTATATGTATTCAGGAATTTGAATAGGACAAAGCATCACTCAATGTAATAGAGAAAAACACAATCATTACGAGGATGTCACAAAAGTTGACAAATACGTTGTCCTCCAAAAAGGATTTATTAGCATATTTTGAGGTTTCATAGTTATTATAATCTCAAGGTTTTACATTAATTTTTTAAGAAAATTAAAAATTATGATAATTTTCAATTTATATACAAGAAAATTAAAGAAAAAATTTTAATATATTTTTCAACATGTTAATTTTTATAAGAAAAATTAGAAAATTTTAAATAATTCGACAGTAAAATTACGTATTTCTAACAATAAAGTAACATATTCAAATCACAAAAATAGCTTCTTTGTAAAAATACAAAGGAAACGTTGCGTACATTATGACTCTCCCTAGATTTTCACAAAGTGGGAAGTCTTGTGCACTGGATATGTTGACTTTAGTTTTATAAAGAATTATTATATAAATTTTGTTTTATAATTTTGAAAATAAATTATAGAAATAGACTGTATATTAAAATAGATGTGCAAAAATAAAATATATTGTAAATAATTATAATAAAGTATTTTTCTGATGTAATGTTTTCATTAAAATTAAATATTATTCAAAAAATATTTAACTAAAATTTAGAATAATTTTTAATTAAATGATTCAAAATATTTTTATTTTTATAATTCATAATCAATTAGATCTATTAATCAATATTTCTTTTTTAAAATATTATTTAACTTAAATAAAATTGCATGTATTATTAAACTTCTCTAGACTTCGCTTTGTAGTGAAACTCTGACTGAATATTTAAAAATATGAAATAATATTTTTAATGACGAAGGAAATATATCCAAAATTATATATAAAAAAGGATAAACTCATAAACAAATCTTAATAAGATGGAGAATAATCCAATTTAATTTTTTTTCAAAATTTAAATATGATTTTTTAAGGATAAGTCATAAACTATCTTAGAATTGGAATAAGAGAGTGGGGCCTATAAATCAGAAAGCTGCTTTGCTTTCCTTGTTCTTCCAAACTTATAGCAGAAGGAGAGAGAGGTAGATAGGTAGAGAGGAAGAGGAAAAAAGAGAGAGAGAGAGAGAGAGCTCTTCTGCTGCCTTCCTGGTGGTGTTTTCAGCTGCACGCGGAAGGTTCTCGGTGATTTTTCTATTACCTGTTGATAGAGAATGAGCCCATTTTACTTAAAGAATTTGAGAGCATAGAAGAAAAGGTAGATAAGAATTGTAACGATATTAAAAAATTATATAGAGAAATTAAGCGGAGGTTTCGTGGAAGGAACTTTTTTGTGCAGCGCCTGTATTCCCAGTTAGATTCCCCGTCTTCTCTTCACGTAATTGGTTTCAATTGCTTTAATCTCCTACTTCAAAGTGATTGCTTTGTGTGTGGAAAATCTCGCAAAAGTTTTCGCCTTTTTTTGATTGGCTTCTCTGTTTTGTTTGGTTTATGGGTTTAGTCCGCATTGTGGGAACCTAATTTGGTGTTTTTCTAGTTGGTTTTATTGGTGGGTCAGTTGGGAAGCGTCTGGTTTGGTGATTCCGATGATGGGTCGGTGATGATAGGGTTCCGGTGAGACATCCAAAGGTGGGTCTGTCTGGATTTTCATTGGTTTTTAAAAAGTTTAAGAAGTGGGTTCTTTTGACTTTGGGGGTTGTGGAGGATTCGTTTTTAAAGTTTGTGTCTTGGAGATAAATTCAGTTGGGTGCTTAAATTGCAAATTCTCCAGGTGGGTCGGTGGGAACTGTTGCTTTTTCCGGTTTGGCCTCCCGTGGGTTTTACTGCATATTCACCTTTTATTGTGGTTTTGGGAGTGAGTTGGTGGTAATCAAGGCCTAAAACTCTGAAAGATGGTGATTTCCCCTATTGTTTGAGTTTGAGGACGGACTGAATTGAGCCGTTCCAAGTTGTTTCTGCCATATCTCTGGCCTGTATTGGGTTGTACTTTGGGGCTTTGGCTTCAATAATTAGGTCATATTGATAAGTTTAATATATTCTGCAGTTTGTGGTGAATAATTCTGCTTCCAAAGATACGATGAGTTCTAGCATGGCCGAGGGTACGATTCATCAGGATAAGCTTTTGGTTCATATAGCTGAGAATGGCAACTCTTTTGAGCTTGATTGCGATGAAACAACACCCGTAGAGGCTGTTATGCGATATGTTGACTCAGTGGCCAGGATAAACTTCAACGATCAGCTCATTCTATGTCAGGATATGAAACTTGAACCACAACGGCTACTTTCTGCTTATAAGCTTCCATCTAGTGATCGAGAAGTTTTCATATTTAATAAGGCAAGGCTCCAAAACAATTCCTCACCCCCTCCACTTGAGCAAGTTCATGTACTTGAAGATTTAGATCCTCCATCTCCACCACCCAAATGTGAACCTCACCCTCTGGATGATGATCCTGATCCATCTTTGAAGGCTTTGCCCTCTTATGAGAGGCAATTTCGGTATCATTTTCACAGGGGTCATGTAATTTACCGTAGAACTCAATTGAATTATGAGGCTTGTGAAAGTTTATTGAGGGAACAAAAGGTGCAGGAGAGGGCATTAGAGGTCGGCAGGGTTAATTTGGAGCAATTTTTTCGTTTCATACATCAAAGCTACACTGAATTCATGAAGCGCTACACACAGCAGCATACGGTACATAAAGAACTCTTGGCCAATCTTGACAGAGATTTGAAGGGATTGAGGTCTATTAAGCTCCATCCAGCATTGCAGAGTCCAGCATGCAAGTACTTAATTGATTTTGTTAAGGAGGATAACTTGAAAAGGGCTGTGGAAAACTGTAGCACTTCCCACAAGCAGTTTGAGAAAAAGGTTTCAGAGTTTAAACAGATGTTTTCTGAAGTGTCGGGGAGGATCAATGATTTATCTACTGCAAAGGTTTTAATGTCTATTAGCAATTTAGAGCAATCCATCAAGGACCATCAGCCATATATCAATGAACAGAAGAGCATAATGCAATCTTTGAGGTTGTTTGATTCCCGTCTTAATCTTTTGCTCTTAGTAAATCATCAAAATCATTAATGGGGGTACTTCAGTTTCTATTTTGATTGTGATTATTGGTTGCTCTGTTGCAAAAGTTGGTTTAAGAATACTGCTTGTGATCTATATCTGGATCCTGATCTATAGCCTAGCCAGTATTAGTTATTTCTAGCTTGAATTGATAAATATAGTGTACATAGGCATAATATATGATTTTTGTGTTACAACAATTACATGTCAATCTTACCTTGTTTTTTTTCAGAAACCACCCTTCTTACTTGCATAGATGCGAGTTCTGTTTGAATTTTTCTGTAAGCATATCTAAGTGTATTTTTATATGTATGGGCTAAAGCAGACATGAGGGGTGGTTGGGTTTTTGTCGCAGGGAAGGGGGTGGTGAGTATCAATTTATAAACCAACGCATTGAATTGGATTCACTTAGCTATCTTAATATGAAGCTGTAGCCCCAAATCTGAATATTGCTGCTGGCAAGTGCTCATTCTAACTTTAGACCACTAAACTGATTTCCATAGCATGGCTGAACCATTAATTGTTAGAGCCTGTTTATGTAAATCCTCGACTATTATTGTTTATATATGTTACTGTATAAAATGTTCGCCATAGCTTGATTGAATCATAAATTGGCAGTGGTGTTGATGCAAAATCCTTGACCATTATTGTTTGGTTCAGAGTCCCTTCAACTTTTTCTCCGCATTGTTGCTGTGTTGCTTACTTTTGTGTGATTGTGCATGAACTTCCTCTTTCTCCTTCATGATATTGAGATTGGTTCTTGATGTAAATTTTCATGTATAACTTAAATGTGGGATTGACTTTCTTTTCTCTAGATTCTATTGATTGTTGGAAGTTAAGGTTCATGCAGCTATTGGATTTTAGTTATGTAAATCCAGTTTGTTAAGTTTTTGAGCTGATAACATCAGTAGATATTGAAACCATTCAGAGATGGCTTTGAAGTATGCAATGCAAACAACTATTTGACAGAAATTTTGTTATATGTGCCAAATGATTTGTATATATTAGTGCCATTAAGCAACTCTGCAGTTGCAGAGTATGCTTCCTTATATACGGTATTTCTATTTGCTAATGGTATATACTTTTACTAATGCAGTAAAGATGTCAACACCGTAAAGAAGCTTGTGGATGATTGCTTGTCCTGCCAATTTTCCTCATCACTTCGTCCTCATGATGCAGTTGCAGCCCTTGGTCCAATGTATGATGTCCATGACAAGAGTCATTTGCCTAAAATGGAGGCCTGTGGCAATGCAATTTTGGAGCTGCTCAAGAGATGTAAAAATGAGAAGAATGAGATGATCCTCTTCGTCCATCGTTACATGCAAAAGATACTATACGTCACCTCTATTGTTAAGGATGCTAAGTTACAGTTTCCTGTTTTTAGGGAGGCTCTGCAGCGTCAAGATGTTATATTTACAGATCTAAAGATGGTTCGTGGGATAGGTCCTGCATATAGAGCCTGTCTTGCAGAAATAATTAGAAGGAAGTTTTCAATGAAACTCTACATGGGCATGGCTGGACAATTGGCTGAAAGACTTGCTACAAGGAGAGAGACCGAGGTTAGAAGGCGGGAGGAATTTATTAAAGCTCATGGTTCTTACATACCAAGACATATATTAACTTCTATGGGGTTGCATGACGTACCTAGTCAATGCGATGTCAATGTAGCTCCTTTTGATACTAATTTGCTTGATATTGACATCCCAGACCTGGAACGATATGCACCAGAGTATTTGGTAGGGTTGCCCCTAAAGTGGGACAAGCATACTAGCTTGAGAGGTTCATTTTCTATGTCCAATGACAGTTCTCGTTCAGCTGAGATGGATGAGATTGTGGTGGATAACCTTGAGAAAGATGATACTGAGGAGCTCTTTGAGGGTTCTGAGCTGGTAGAGATTGCTGGAACTAGCAAGCTGGAGGTTGAGAATGCAAAACTGAAAGCAGACCTTGCTTCTGCAATAGCTTTTATATGCACTATCTGCCCTGAAGTTGAGTTTGACTCACTAGATGATAGTAAAGCTGAGAGTTTGCTGAAGAATACAGCGGAGAAGACAGCTGAAGCATTGCAACTGAAAGATAGATATGGAAAACATCTTCAGTCTATGCTTGAGGCAAAGCAGAAGCAGTGCTTGTCATATGAGAAGCGTATTCAAGAATTAGAGCAGAGATTATCTGATCAGTACTTGCAAGGACAGAAACTTCCAAGTAGCAAGGATTTACCTAATGTCACACACCCAGCTGTGAAGGTCAATTACAAACTCGAAGGATCAAGTGATGGAGAAGCACACATGCCATATGCATCAACTTCGGAGCCCATGGATGAGGTTTCGTGCATTTCTAGTTCCTTTGATGCAAAGCTTGGGATCTTCACCAGACAGCCAAGCAAAGGCCGAGAAGGTTTCGATGATAATATGATGGATTCTTCTGGGATGCTTAACACTCAGTTGGACTCATCAATGTTGGAGCCCCACCGTGAAGAACTGCAAGTCAGTGATAAAGATAGGAAAGATAAGATGGTGGGACAATTGGGAACGTCAATGACAAACAGTTCCACTGCTGAGAGCATGTGTGGACCTGTAAACATACCCTCTGAGCCAGCTGGTAAACCTAAACTTGGCGACAATCTTATATCAGAATTGCAGGTTATGCTTTCAGAAAAATCAAACCAATTAAGCGAAACTGAAAGCAAACTGAAAGCTTCAATGGAAGAGGTCACCACGCTAAGTAGGGAGCTGGAAATAAGTCGAAAGCTCCTTGACGAATCTCAGGTTATTTCTTTATTTGTGCGAATTCTTTCAATTATGTTAATTTTTTGATTTTGTTTTTCAGAATTTGCCAAGGCTAATATTTTTCTTAATTTTTGTTGTTGTTTGTTTCCCCTATTTTTGGTTGGTCAGTTTGTCTTTTTACCCCTATTATATTCTACTAGTATGATTCAGCATGGATGCTTCTTAGCCACAGTGTATTAGTTGCCTCCTTTTTGATAGTCTCTTGTATAATTAGTCAAACTATTCATACAGTTGAGAGATGCATTAGTTATCTTGTACAAAGAAGGTTTCTCTTTTAAAGCATGGACAATAATCTCTCACATTTGTCCAAATTCCCTGTTTCGACGAGCACAGGATACTGTGTTGACTTTGCAAAAAATAGCATACTATCATCTATGTTCCAATATTTACCGTTGTTTGTTGCATTCAATGATAGCTAATAGATAGGTAGTAACCGAAATAGATTATACTGCAAACTACATGCCCCCTTTTGAGTTTATTCTTGCAGAAACGGGAGACTTATTTATTCTGACATGTTTTGCTTCTCCATGCAATAGATGAATTGCGCTCACTTGGAGAATTGTCTTCATGAGGCAAGAAAGGAAGCACAAACCCATCTCTGTGCGGCTGATAGGAGAGCCTCGGAGTACAATTCACTGCGTGCATCATTTCTGAAATTGCGTGGCCTTTTCGAAAGATTTCGAAGCACCGTGCTTACTGCTGGAGGAGTTAATAGCTTTGCTGATTCCCTTAGTGCTTTTGCTCAATCTTTGGCCAAGTAAGACATGTTTATGGGGACAGTTTTCAACTAGAATCCTGCATGTTTTCTTGTTATGTTTCCATATTCTTATTTTGTTGCTTTCGATGGAGGAAAACTGGAGTGCCCCATCAAGTACTGATCTGATTTATTAGAGTGAGGGAGAGAAAGGGATTGCCAACTTTTGTTTTATTCTTCCCATCTAATATGAACGGGAGGTGGGGAGGAGCCACTAATTTTTCAAGTGAATTCAGAGAAGCTTGAACTTTATCGAAATAGATGATTATTAAATGAAGAGCTGTCTTTTACTCTGGCTTATGTCCACAGAATCACCATTGTAGCCTTTTATGTTGATTCAAATTGCACCTAATTTTTTAAAATTATTCCATTGATGATTAAAATTGCAGCAATTTAATTGCCTTTTCATTTGAACTTTCAGTTCCATTGGTGACAAAGACGATGATGCATCTGTTGACTTCCAGAAATGCATCAAGGTTCTTGCAGATAGATCAAGGCACCATGAAGAGCTGCTTGAAAAGTTTCGAAAGCTTGAAGCCGGTAATGACCTGCTTAGGAAGGAATTAGAAGACAAGAAAGAGCTGGTTACCACACTATACAAAAAGCACCAGCTTGAGAAGCAGGTATGCTAGTTTTGCTAATTGTCTCAATTTCTTGGAAAGATACCTGCATGGATACCTTCTATAAGATGTAAACTCTGCAACATGCTTACTTAATACTGTTCAGCCATAGTATGCTCTTTCCCCCCCTCACCTTTTGGTAAGATAGGAGACCTTTGCTTGATTCCCTATTAATTTAATTTGTGATCCGTCCTGGCTTTCACAGGCAAGCAAGGAAAAGATATGTTTTAATAGGTTGGAAGTGCATGAGATTGCTGCATTTGTTTTGAATGCAGTTGGACATTATGAGGCAATTAACCGGAATTGCAGTAACTACTATCTGTCTGCTGAATCAGTGGCCTTGTTTACTGATCATCTTCCCAGCAGACCTACCTACATTGTTGGACAGATTGTGCACATTGAGCGGCAAATAGTGAAGCCGTCACCTCCTCCCACAACTATGTCTGAGCATGCTAGGAAACAACAAGTGGATCTTCTAACATCTGACCCGGGAAATGACAGACAGACTAGGAATTTGGGATCAACTTCAAACCCTTATGGTCTCCCTATTGGTTGTGAATTCTTCATAGTAACAGTAGCTATGTTACCTGACATGGCCATTCGTACACCACCTCCTTCCTGAACTGGACAGATAAGAAGTGATGGAAGACACTAATTGTACATATATAACAATGAGAGATAAGTGACAGCTACTTCCCAAGTGCCCTTATGTTTCTTTCTGTACATATACGATGGATTCAAGTTTAAGCATATCCTTCTTGTAAATACAAACTCCTCTGATGATGATGTACAAAAACTGTGAATATTTGCCCATTTCTTGAGCTTTGGTTGATCTTGCTCAGGCTCTCAAGTTACATTCCTTTTCATACATACACGTCAAGTAATTGGATTATCATTCACTTTGAACTCGTTTCTGCAAATGGTTTGTTTAGTCCCATCTCTTGTGATCATTCAAAGTTGTTAAATCATTAATCTGGAGCAATTATGCTACAATTTGATGCTATCCATTTTCATATTTTGATATGAATTAAGATATAGTTTTGTTTTGGAAAGCACACAAGTTGAATTAAAAAAAAAGGCAAATCTGTTGGAGCTTTGTTAATTATAAATTACTGACAAAGAACAATTTGAACTATTTTTTAATTTATGAATAATTATAATTAAAAATACAATTTTAAAAATCGATTATGAATAATTATAATTAAAAACAATATTTTTTCTGGTGCATGCATTATCCAAAAATTCAACGTACTAGTTAATTATCCTTAATCATCCTTAAGTCTCTCCAAATTCTTGCTTATTTCACTGTACATGAAGCTCTCTGCCTCTATATATTCACGCACAGAAGGTTTTGCTTCTTCAGACTCATCCTAAAAAAGCCCGAGAATGTTTCTAATAGTTAATATCGAAACAGCCAGATTGTTGAGGAAGAATCTGACAAGTAACAAGCTTTATGGGGTGGCGTTTTGGCTTAATCCTGACGCTCGAGGTTCGACTACGGTTGCAGCAGAACCAACCTGGGGAGAAGAATATCGACTAGAGTTGAAACCGGACCAAAATTGCAGGTTTCTATACATCGAAGTTCTGAGCTTTTCTCGTCCGGCTGACTCCGACCCAGGAACCTCCACCGGAGTTGCCGTCGTGGGTCGGGTCCGGATCCGTCTACCGAGGTTGACAGGGAGGAAAGAAGGCGGTGTATATGCACTCGTGAGGCTTGAAGGTGACGGTTGCATTGAGAGTGGGAAAGTCTTGGTATACACGAAAGTGGTAGGTGATGATTTTTAGAAAAATTTTTTTTTTGGTGATTAGGTAATTTAATTAGCTTATGTTAAAATAATTATAGAATTCGGGGCCGTTTGGTTTGAGCACGAGGTTCGTTATAGATATGGGTATAATAGTAGAAGAGAATGAGAATGGGTATGAAAAATAAAAAAATGACTTGTGATTTGTAACTTGAGTTTCTATATTAATATCAATAATGTTGTTTGGTTTGATGTATTAATGGTAATATAATACTATTTTTATCTTCGATAAAAGTGAAAATAATTTGTTCTTCATATGTTTATTGGGGCTATCTTTATTTAAAATCAAATTAAAATGAGGGATTTTAGAAAATATACCTAGAGGCACAGACCAAAAATTCTTTCTTTGATGAGACGCGATAAGGCAGGATAGGAGATCGTAAGAAATTGAGATGTGATAAGGAAGTAAAGAGGATGGTAGGGTAAAGGCTGGGGATAAAAGTGTAAAAAATAAACGTGATAAAAACTTATATTATAATGAAAACCCGATACCCATCCCCCTTACTGGGTTTAGTAGATTCTCACATTTAATGGGATAAATCCATTCCCCTAGAATTGAAAACCCCAAAGTAAACACTGTTTTTTACAATTATTCCATTCCTTCATCCCCAAACCTTCCAACCAAACGTCCCCTTAGTTTGTGATTAGTTTTGGACTCCATTTGGGTATCAAAACAAGTGTTAACTTATTATCGTTATCACGTTTAGTTCGAAGTCTCGCAATGAAGCGAAGTCTGAAGTCTGAAGTCTGAAGAGGTCTGATAATATTTCCTATATATTATGGTTTTTATTCCTCTAATTTCTTTGTAATTATCATTTTTGTTAAATTATCTAATTTTTTAAAAATCAAATGAAAATTAAACCAAAAAACTAGAGAGTTAAAGTTTAAAAGGTTCAACCAGTATTAGATCGCTATAAAACTGGCTAAAGATTTAATAAAATTAAAGAATTTTAAATATTAGTGAAAAAGATTGTCCTTAGAAAAATTAAAGTCTAATTAAAAAGTGAATATTAAATAAAAATTTATTTATTTATTAGAAATTATTAATTAATAAAATTTGACCGATTAATTAATAAATTGATTAGAATTTAACGGAGAAAGTTATTAAAGTAAATCGAAACGAAAATTAAAAGCTGAACTGAAAAATTGAACGATTTAAAATTTTTACGGTTGATCCAGTTAAATCGGTTGAATATTTTAATCATTAAAATTTTCTATTAAAAATTTATAAATAATCAAAATTATTTTTATTTAATAATTACTAATGATTCTAAATTTTTCTCATTTTCTATTTATAAAAAACATATATTTTATAATATTAAAATACCAAGGCTTAGTCATGTAATTTGTCATTCTCTTTATATAATATGACTCTAAAAGAAAGTTTAATTTGTTGAAATTCCTATATAAAGTAAACTATATCAATTATAAATAGCAAGGCTTAGTGATGTAATTTGTGTCATTCTCCTTGTACAAAATGATTCTAAAATAAAGTTAATCTAATTTGTTTTAAATTGCTATACTTAATCACACCAATTTTTTCTAAACAAAACGATACCCGAAATCTAATTTTTTTAAGCATTTTATTCAGAAGAATTAGACTTTGAGTCGATTTAGGCTTGAACCTGATCTATGAACGAATCCATTAAAAACACCTTAATCTAAGTCTATGATCGGTTAATTGTCATCCCTAATATTTTGCATAGAATATTAAGTATAATATATAATAAAAAATATTACAAGAAGAGCACAAATTAAACTCCAATTCAAAACAAGAGATTAAAGACACATTTTAAGTTTTTCAACTCAATCATCTTAAAATGATCATATTCACCATAATCTTCAACATCTTTGTCTCATGGACCGGGACGAAATTGGATTGGATCTACAATTAGTACATCTGTTACGAGTTTTATCTTTGAATGTAACTCACTTTATTCTTGTATCTCTTTTCAATATGAATTACTTTCTTTCACAAGTAGATTCATTCACGCTAGACTAGTTCTCTCTCAACCTATGGTTCTTACGAAATCATTTGAGTCACTTCATGAATCTCTATTAATCGGATTTTGCCAACCTAACTTTAATATTAATGAAGGGTTAATGAGGCCCGGAGAGAAATTGAACTAGATCTAAGTAAGCGCATATATAACTAGGATATTATACCTTATACTAAAAACTTTAAAGCAGTAAGTATTTCATTCTTATATCTCATTTTGACGTGAGATTACTCCACTTGTAAATTTTCAACGGCTTTGACCTACCACCGCGACACCGCAGGAGATTCCCGGTACGACTCATTCGGGTGAGTAAGTCTAATAACTTCCATGTACAGCTTATGCCATATCAGTTTCTTCTCTGAGGAAATGTCTTCTTCACCATCAACTGCCATAACCAACTGTTGTAGGGTTTTGGGTTCTTATTAATACACAAAACCTCCATTATCTAGATATATCTACCTCGAGATGAGTATGAATTCTTATGGAGGAAGTTGTGTATCTGAAAAAGGAAAGAAAAGAAGTTCGAATAAGCATGAACTTGAGAGAGTTCTGGAATGAAAAAGTTCAGTAATTTGCAGTCTTATCCCTAACTTTTGCAGTCTGGGTACTAAGCAACTGCTAATGAAGTTGCTGTAAAGGTATCTGACATTGATTCAGAAGTAGCCAACGTGAGATTACTTGAAATAGCAACACCAGATTCTCTAATACCAATTACAAAGCGAGAGCCCCTATTGTAATATTCTACACTGGACTATGCTGTCTGGGATTCTTCATCAAAACAAATTTCTGAAACCCATAGCTCCCCAAGACACTTCTTCAGACACTACATATATAACACATCCTAAACTGAACGTAACTCCAATATTCACAAAGAAGCATGACATGCATTATCTAGTTTGAATGTCACCCACCATGTCTCTTCACAAAGAACCATGACATGCACCGTCTAGTTTGAATGTCTCTCACTATCTTCTACCTTGACCACCACAATCTTCCTCTGATACGTTAAAGAACATCGTTGGAAGAGAAGCGATTCGAGGGAGATGAAGCATCAACTCCCCAAAAGAGTCTTTCCTTGACATGCCTGGTGCCTGCTTGCTGACAGAAACCTCCTTTGCAATTCCATCAGGTTTTTCATGGTACATTTCATTGGTATCGATCACTTGAGATTCCTCAACACAACTTTCATCATTATGTTGCAAGTTCTGGTTTGCAGATGGGTCATTCTGCAGAAGGCAACAAAGAGAATTGACCCTCGACATCAACCTTTTCTCATCAGACGACATAGTTAGTTGAGTGTCACTAAGGAGGTACTGGGCAACATCCTCTAACATTACTTGGCATTCTGACCCATTTGCAGAAAAGGGCAGATTTCCAGAGGTCACCTGTCCTGAAATACAATTTTCGATGTGATTCATGAGATCAGTCATTGACATAGATGGGTGCAATCCTGGAACTTTTATCTGATTCCAATCCCTTTGTCCTCTTGAATTAACAGCTTCACAATTTCCACTCCCTTCAATAGCACAATTGTCCATCACTAATAGGATAGGTAATTCGATAATCAATTAAGACTATAAGGTAAGACAAGCAACCATAGGACATAGCTTTAAAAACTCTGTATTTGAAATTTTTAGAAGCACAAAAATAAAGAATAGGTAGAAGGCTGCAATAACTAACAAGAATGCCACGTTATTGCATAATACAATAATCCAAACATAGCAGTACTAAAGAAAATAGAGAGTACCAAGGGCAAGGAGGAATCCTATCCCTTAGTTTTTTCCACATTCATCGACGTAAAAACAAAATACGAAGAGTATAAAACAAATTAAAAAAAAAGAAAATGTAAATAACAATTCGACACACCTGATATAGGAGAAGGGGCTTCTTGTGACGCATGCTCTAAAGTTGAACTGGTAAAATCCCCTATTTCATTTTCCAGAGAAGATGAGTGAGCTGCAGCTGATGATCCCAAACCATGGGAACCTGATATAGAGGTTCCTGTACCAGTCTCAATTAGATCTTTTGATTCTACCGGATCCTCCAAACTAGACAGGCACTGATCAAAATATGGTGAATCCAATATTTTTTCTGGCTGATGACTTAGAAAGTTCAAACGCATGTCACATTGTATAAGCTTTTCAAAATGCTTGTTCAGCAACCCTGGTTGACACTGCAGAAAATGTTGCCTACAGAATCCCATTATAACATTTCAGGGTGATCTCCAGATGGCTCAACAAAAGATTTTCAACTTATTGAATTAATCGAGGCATCATTGAAGGAAATAGCTAATAGTCGAATCTAGCATCTGATGTATCAAAAGAAGGCTTGGCTCAACATAGTTGGTAGAAAAGCCTAAGGAATCATAAAGATAGTTTCTCGTCTTATATGTTAATACCAGTATAGATAAGATGAGTTGTTAATAAAGGGGATACACGAGCTCAGATATTCTACTGGATTAACTATTTAACGGCTCATATAATAAAAAAAATTACCACCAAAATTAAATATTTCACAACCAGATATTGGAAACCACCTAACAGCGAAAGAGGGAAATCAATAATGAAATAACCTGTGTATGCTAGCCTGGCCATTTGTAAAATCTGCTGTGGCCTGCCACAATGTATGCTTCCGGGGCTGTGGATTAGTCTCCTTGAAGAAAAGAGGCTGTCGAGCCAGCTGCATCACAGAAGAAATCACCAATAAACGTTCATGAATAACAGCCGCAATAACTAAGTTAAAAGCAAAACTCGGACGAATTGCAGGTCACTAAATTACCACAACGTTTAATGTCCCATATCCATCATCGGGGCAATTCGCCTTCAAATCCATAATATCAGACCATTGGATTTCTAGCTTACTCTTAAGAGTACCTTCAAGAATTTCCCAAACCAGTTTATGCTTTGCAAAATAACACTTGGCCACCAAATCAACTTCATTCTTTGCCTTACGCTGCCAACAAATAAAGCTTCAGTAACCCCACGCCAATTAATCACCACGAAAACAAACTAACAGAAAGAACCAAAAGTATCATCACAAACATACTTCCCAGCTCCCAATTCTCAAGATTGAAACAGGAAAATTAGAAGCCTTTAGCTTGTCAGTTGTGCCAGAGGGAGCTGCTCTTTTACTCTGTTTCTTTGATATCAAATTATGACTTTCAGTCTCCTGACCTCCACTTGCTGAGACACTCCCCTGAGTGATATTCCTCTGGATCAAGTCTAGAAGCGATGGGCTCTTCCGCAGCCGCAAGCCTAGTGGGCTAGGGTCGTCAAGAGGATTGTACTGAAAACTAATTGCATTAGCACCCGCACCCCACTGAACACCAAAACCAAAAGAAAAAAAAAGAAAAAGGTCAACTCTTGCAAGTAAAATCTCTATACCTAGCCAGCGAATTTCAAAATTTTAACAAAATATTGTATAGACCAAACGGAAAAACAGTACTGAAACACAGAGAGAAGTTTGTTTCTTATTTGTACTAATCAGTACACTTCAACACAACAACAAAGAAGCTCACTTGCGACGTCTTCGACCGCTTGTTGAGAGTCCCGTGTTCTTCCTCCAAGTGATCGTCCGTGATCTCCCGCTTCACCGTCAATTCGGGTACCGGTTCGGGTCCCGATCCGAGATTTCCCGATTCCCTCATCAACTAAATCATAAAATCGAGCTCCAATACGAAAGGAATAGCAACGGCAAGTGTACTTCTTCAATTTGCAAACGAATCAAGAAGGCGAAAGCCCTAGAAATCGACGAGAGACGAAGTCGGAGAGTGAGAGAGACAGAGTGTGCGTATCGGTCGGTGTTGACGGCGTGCACATGTTCATATTTATCGACCCGCGTTTTGGAGCCCTTGCACTTGTCGTTTTGACCGCCTGAACATAAAAATTTACGGGAATGTTCTCTCAGCTCCAACGACGGGGTGAGGGCAGTTTCGTCTTTTCATAGGACCGTTAATCATATAGCTGACAAAAAGCAGCAGCACGTAAGCGCACCAGTGGATAGAGGTGGGACCTAAGTATTTAGTAATTGAGTAGACGGCGGCGTTTGTTTTATTAGGCACGTGACTGAAGACAGTGATTGATTTAACCATACCTAAGCCCGATCGTGATTTTGGTAAGCCCGAATCTGCATACAAAATGTTGAACAGGTCCGTCTAGGGCCCGCCCATGTTTCGGGTTTCAGGATAAGTCAGATTAGTCAAGAAACATCAGAGGCACAGGTCTCAGTAAGAAAGGGAGTGGAATGGAGGTTGTAGGTAAGAGCTTTTGCTTCGCCAACCTTGCTTCTCATTCCCATCTGAACAGAAGTCGCAGAAACTGGTTTACTTCGCCGCAAGCCAAAAAAAGAGAACTTTCTGGGAATTCTGGAACCCGTCAAGCACCCATTTTTACACTAAGAGTTCCAAGTCCAGTTCTTGCAAGATCTGCCATTACAGTGTTTGGATTGGGGTTCATTGATGCTGGGTAATCAGCATCTTCTCTGAGCTTTATTTGTATAAATATACTCTGTTCTTGTTCCTCTTCTGGTAATAACAATAACATCTGATTAACTTTCAGGTATAGCGGAGATTGGTCAAGGATCGGTGTGATATCTAAAGAGGTCGAACACTTGCTGAAGATTGCAGCTTTTTTGGTTATTCCTTTGTGCATCGTTCTTGTAGTTGCAATCTCAGAGGAAGAAAAGGCTTAAAATTCTACAGAAACTTTGGAATATGACTTCTGAATTTCAGTGGCTTTTGAAGTTCTGAGATTTGCACAAGATGTGTAACTTAAAGAGTTCATAAGATTAGTATCTTAAACTTATACTCTTGGTCAAGAGTTCGATAGGCTGACTTTCTGAGTTGGTTCGAAGTACCATTTAGTACAAGTTGAGTATGAAATGTTAGTTATAACACGAATTTTAATTATGAAAACAGGATCAATCACGAACTTATATGAACTCACTTCTGTTTTGCCTTAAATTACATGATAAAAAACCTTAACAGCTATTTATAATAGTTTTATTAGGGACTAGATCTTCCGCACCTATTACCTTATACTACTCCTGTTTCATACGATCCCCTCCATACAAATATGTGGAATTTAAAGAAATATGTGGAAAGAATTGTATGAAACGAAGTTGGTATAGAATTATGAGTATAGAAGATTTGACTCCGTCTTATTGGGTCTGTACGTCACAAGTCCAATACATAAGGGCCTATATTGATTAGAATTCAAGAATAACAACACAAGAACCACCTCTTACAGACAATTTTGTCATATTTTAATTTGATGAACGTGATTTTTCTTCTATAAACTTTGCAAAACGATATAAAAATTAGGAAAGAATAGGCAAGAGAAACTTTGCAATTATGGGGTATATGTTAGCGTGTTATTGTTCCACACTTGTTGCTTGAGCCAACAAGAGATAGATACAGAGGTTAGAAACCGTGCAAGATCCTCCATTCCTGGGAAGCAGAAGCTTGACGTAAGCTCTTTCTGAGTGTTTCTAACAACATTGTTCTTATTTCGAGCTTGATTCAATTATGATTGGCTTCAAATTATTTGAAAGTTTCTGAAAAGGTGTTGTAGTTTTGCAAAATCTAGTACAATTAAAATAGAGAATCGTACACATAAAAAATCAACATCAAATATTTGCAACACAGTCCAGTACACCTTGACTACATTTGTGGAGCCCTCACCCAGCTTGATACTTTCACTATCAACAGTAGTTTTGTCCATAAGAGTACGATTTCGTCTCTCTACAATCCCATTTTGTTAAGAAGCGTCAGGCATGATATATTACACTTCAATTCTACAATCCTACAAGTGTCTAGCAAAAGGGCTAGGGTTTTTACCAGTTTCATCATGTCGACCATAATACTCACTACCTCTATCAGATGTTATACATTTGATCTACTTCCCAAATTGCAATTCAATAACATTTTTCAGTGATTTAAAAGCATCCAAAGATTCCGATTTCTCATGCAACAATTTAATCTAACCATATCGAGAAAAATCATCAATGAAGGTGATGAAGTATCTGTAACCTCCCATGGCAATAGGAGTAATGGGTCCACAGATGTCTATGTGAATTATCTGTAATAGTTCCTCCTTCCTAGTCATTTTCTCCTTTCTTACTTTACTTATAAACTTCCCTTTTATGCAATCATCACAAGTGTCAAAATCAGAAAAGTTCAGATCATGTAAAATAGTGTAACATCTCGATACCCATGTTAAGGTTAGAATAGTAATTTATGAGAAAGTATTGTGAAATTAAGAAAATGCACATCATGCATTAGTTAATTGTGACATACACACTTATTTTGCACATTCATATGATCGTACTTGCATTCATTGACATTTCCGGGTAAATTGGTTTATAAATGAAAATTATAGATTAAATTGGAGTGTATTAAATGTGATTTGACAATTTTTGTATATTTCGGGTATTTTAAAATTTTTTGGTGAATTATTTTGAGCTGAAAATTTGTTTAGAGAGTCATATTATTAATTCGCAATTCTGGTGAATTTTAGGAAATTTATGAAATTTAGGATATTTTGGACCTAAAGAAAGAAAGAAAGAATAAGAGACAAATGGGAGAGTGAAAAATGGCTTTATGTATGGGTGACATGTGTTGTTGGATTAATAACCCACGTTGTCACATATTTCTGAAGCTTTTCTTTTGCTCTTCACTAAAAAGTTCCAACCCCAAAAAATGCTCCCTCCTCTCATCCATCACCGAAACATTTGATACTTGATGCATTCTTAACAGTCCAGAGATTGGTCTGTATCAATTATCTTTGCTTTTCCTTCCATTCACCGAAAGCTTTTCTTCAACCTTACTGTTGGAGTTTTCACTGGAAAGCAAGTAAGTGAGTTTTAATTTCTGGTTTTGGTAATGGATTGCATGGATGTAAATGGATGTATATTTGAGTTGTGTTGAGTGAGTAGTTATGAGGATTTAAGTAATGAAGGAATAAAATAAAGAAAATGGGTGCAGTAGAGAGAGAGAGAGACAGCAGAAAAATTCGTATATGAGTTTTGGTTTTAATGTTTTGTAATTAATCGTGAATCTTGAGTTGTTTTAGAGTAAGTTGAAGTATAAATGCAAAGAGTATACATTAGGGATGATGGGGAAAGTGGAAAGAGAGGAATTGCAGAAAGTGTTGTAAACAAAGGTTGAAGATGATGAATAATATTGAAAACTTTCTTGTTTTGGTATTTATAACTAATGTTGTATTTTAAGTTGTTTTATCATAAGATAAGTTACAAATGAAGGAGTAAAATAATAAAAAAAATGTGGGCTGATGTGAAAAAAAGAAGAAGAGAAAGGTGCAGAAGTCATATAAATACAACAGAGGGAAAAAGTGAAAGTGAGATTTCTGATTTTTTATGATTAAGTATAAACCTTGCATTTTTTGATTTGTTATGAGTTGTTGAGCTGAAGGAAGAGTAGGAAGTTGGTTTATGTAATGAATATAGTAGATATAAAGTGGAAAAGTGGAAAAAAATAAGGAGTTTTCGGTGGAGAAGGTGAAGTTTGCGTGCTAGAGAGAGAAAATGTGATAGTTTATATGTATGGGTTAAAAACTAGAGTTTTTCATTGAACAGCCCTAAGTCTTTTACCTATAACTTTTTCATCCGAACTCCAAATAACTTGAAACTTAGACCAATAGATTCCTAAGACATTTTCATTTCTATACATAAAAATTTAGAGTTATCTGAATTGATTTGAAAGTGATTGATAGGATGAAAGTGTTGAAGACTGCTAAAATATTATGACCTGAAAATTTTCATGATCATGCTTCGATTTTCTAATTATAACTTGAGATGTAGACTTCTGAATGAGTTGATTTTTGATTAATATTAAACTAGAGACATATTTCTACAAATTTTGTGAGAAGTTGAATTTTAATTATGTATCTATGATTTTCAAATTTGGCATGGAATTGAGTTTTAGCTTAGGCTGTAGCACTACCAGGGACAGAAATCATGTCCTATGGTTATTGAATAAAATGTATTGATTTGGAACGAATCAGGCTGAGTTGTCTTCATAAAAATTGTAGCTTATTCTCTTATATTTAAATTGGCATAAAGTTTGAAATTTTTGGATGTCTGAGCTGAAAGAAATGAGTTGTACAAATAGAGGGTATGATCATGTACTAACTAAAAGTTCAAATGTGTATAGTCTATGGTATTTTGTGCATAACTCATTGAATACTGGATCAAATTGGATTATTTTGGAGTCATTAGAAACTTCAGACACTGTAGAACAACTTTCCAATAGGAAGTGTTGCCTAATTTTGTCATTTACCCTACCAGATTAATTATGCAAAATTGACCTGAAATCTTATGGGTAGAAAATTTGAAGTGGTCAATTTCGTTATCAAATTGATTTCACATTATTTTATTATAGTCCAAATTATAAGTACCAAATGATATTAATGAGGGATTTGATATCTGATCGCTTTGATGATGATAATCATAATAAGATACCCGGAATTGTCATTGAATATACATTGTGCATACTTTCTATACATTGATGTACATAAAAGAATACTTGTACATTTGTGCAAAAATATGATATTTATGAATGTGATGTGTATGTTTTAGAGGAGCACATCGGACGCCAGTTAGACATTGCCAGACCATCTAGGCAATAGCTTCTTGGAGCGTGCTGTGAGTCAACCTAGATGATTTCCTAGGATTGATTTGATTTGAATTTAATTTAATTTATTACACTTCCAATATTATTGAACTGTTTGTGAGTTGTTTCTGAATTCCGGACTTAAAGTCCGAGGAGTCTATATTTGGGACTGTATTGAAAGTGTTCTGATTTGTTTAATAATTCTGATTGTATTATGCTATGTGAATTCTCAACGAAAGTTGAATGCCGGACTTAGATCCGATGACTGTGAAATCTTACCTGAGCATTTGTATAAGATTGTGATATATGAGATTTTTTGAAATTGTTGCATTTCATAAAATGCATGCTCAGATAAAGTCGTTGTGACTTAAGTTCCCAGTATCAAGCGCTTGCACGTAGAGCTTTGCTTCATGATATATGATTTGACACGTAGAGCTATGCTCCGTGATATATGTTTCTGACTAAGCTCAATGGGTCAGTATTTGTATATGTGATAGGCACTCGGTCATAACATTAATAACGAATGTGGAGTCTCATATGCATCTCTATGTGTTTATATATAATCTGATTCGCATTGATAAAATAATGTGCCATGATAGTGCGAGTATTTGAAATATTCATGTTCTGTATGTAATTTGTGTATGTGAATCCGGTGAAATCATCAATGATGGCTCACTCATTGAGTTCGCAAAACTCATAAAAATTGCAATGTGATTTTTCAGGTACGAGATAGGAGATTTAGTGTTTATTCAGGATTAGAAGAACATTTTGGACTAAGTTATGGCTCAGAGGTCTGTCAGTTGACGTCAGAGAGTTATAGCTTTATGTTGTAGTTTTTGCTTGAACCTGTATGAGGTTTTGCAAATATTTGTCTAATGGAGACAATGTAGACTTTATGAATGAATGGTTTTAAAATTTGATGATTTCTGATTATGTTAGATGATACCATGTGTAAGTTGGATATGTTTTTGCTCTAACATGCCATTATCATAGGATATGTACTTGAATATTCTTGAATATTTAGGTACGTACCTTGTGGTAGTGGGATGTTGCAAATAGTTTCTTTAATCAATCTCTCCATTCTCTCTTTAGCGATATGTCCCAACCGTTTATGCTACAACATAGAAGATTTTTCAGTAACTCTTTCACATTTCTTTCCAACAATAGCATTAATATCATCATGTGGTCGGTCAAAACAAGAAGAATTAGCAATTAGCATAAACAATTCATCATGCATAATTGTTGAACCAACAACAGTAGAATCATAGTACAAAACAATACTATTATTGATTATATGGAAAATGTATCCACAACTGTGTAAAACAGAAACTGAAATCAAATTCCTTCTCATAGAAGGCACATAAACATTATCTTTAAAAACAAATCATGTCCACTACTCAACTTCAAGGAAACTACTCCTATGTGCTAAACATTAACATTAAATCCATCTCCTAATTGCATCATTAACTCTCATTTATTTGGCCTACGCCCGCTTCTGAACTCCTGTAATGAGTTTGTTACATAAATAGTTGCATCAGTGTCTAACCACCATGAATTAGGAGGAACATCAATAAGATTTGATTAAAAAAAGACAAACAATTGAGGCATCTACAAGGTCCTAAAGATTACATGCTCACTTACAGGATCCTTGATCATCTTGAGGTGATAGGTTATTCTGATTTTGATTATGGTGGTTGCCCTCAGGAACGGATCCAGAAATTTTTTTAAGTGGGGAAAAATTTTAATGGGAGAAAAATTTTTATTTTTTTATGGGATCAAAACTTAAAATAATAATTTTTTTTAGAGGTAGTTGGATCCATCCTTAGCTGCCTTGACAATCACAATCCATATCAAGATATATCTTTATGGTTGTTAGAGGAGCTGTATCTTAAAAAAGTGTTAAACAAACACTTACAATAACTTCAACTATGTAGCTAGAGTATGTGGCTTGTTACGAAGCTACTCAACAGGTAATATGGTTGAGGAATTTTATTTCTGATCTTCATCTTATGGAGAGTGTTTCCAAACCTCTAACCATATATTGTGATAACTCTGCTGTTGTAACATCTCGTTACCCATGTTAGGACTAGAATTATGATTTATAGGAAATTTATGAAAAATTAGGAAAATGCACATCATGCATGAGTTAATTGGGATATGCACATTCATATGATTGTACATGTATTCATTATATTTTCCGGGTATAATTGAGTTATTAAATGTGATTTAGTCATTTTGGTGTATTTAGGATATTCTGAAATTTTTGGCAAATTTGAGGACAAATATTGATTTATAGATCAATGATAAAGTGACACGTGACAATAAGAGGTAGATGACAAATGGTTAATTAGTATTTGACAAATAACTTAATTACTGCGTGATAAGTGTAAGTCATGCAAGACTACACGTTGCTTATGTCTACGCGTGGTTTATGCTAGGACTAAAAAAGATCACTGTAGCTTCTGGTATTCATTGAAAGCAGACAGCAAAGGGCTTTGTTTTTGTTCATCACCGAATATTGGTTTGTCATTTTTGTTGGTTATCTTTGAGTTATCCTTACTATTGGGAATATCTGAATTAGGTAAGTAATTTGATGATGTGATTACAGTGTAAAAATAAACATGCATGCATGGATTTGAAAGTGTGGTTTCGGTGATAAATGAACTAGATGAAAGAATTGTGACATAGAAATATGACATAGGATTTGTGTTAGTTTGCCAAAAAGTATGGAAGAGGGCTGGAGAATTGATGAATATATATATAAATATACTCTATTTTAGAGAAAACCGAAAATAGGTTGTTGTCATTATATATGCATGAATCTGTTGTGTATCAGTAGAAATGACTTTAGATGTAAAGTGTGAATTTGGGAGTTTTGACTTGTGTGTGTTGATGAGCTAAAGATGAGTTAGAATGGTTTTGAGTGATCATTTGAATTAATTGGTGTGAAAATTAACGTTTGAAAAATGACAGTAGAGAGAGGATGAAAATATGGATATAGTGTTATTTTAGTTTTGAAGATTATTAGTGATTAGATGTTGTAGAAATGAGTTTTGGAGTTTGAAATAGCAATAAAATGGTGTATAGGATAAATGTAGAAAATTAAAGAATGAAAAAGTGGTATGCTCTATTTCTTGTTTTTTCACTATGCATGTAAATATATATATGTGTGTATTTACGTGGGTAAGTGAAAGCTTTAAGGATGATCAAGAAAATGGTCTTTAAGTTCAAGAGTAGTTGTAAAATGATGGTCTGAAATGGAAATGAGTGATTAAATGGAAGTTGAGAGGAAACATGGAGATTTAGGGAAAGTTGGAAATGCAGAAAGTTGACAGAGCATGAATAGGTTGAATATGAATTTTTGGCTTTTGATGATGTTTTATTTTTACTTGTATATTTTAAAGTAGTATGAATTTATGGTGAATGAGTTGTTTAAAATAGAGTAGAAAAACTAGAAATAAAAATAGTGTTGAGTTTTTGATTTGAAACTTTTGTGAATTTACTGTACTGGTATAGGCAGATTTCTATAAAATGGTCTTCATGAAAGTTTTATATCTTTCTTTTATCTTTCCATTGATATAAAGTTTGTAAATTTTGGAGTTTTGGATCAAAAGTTATGGAGGTTTGAAGTTGTGATGTCAGTGAAGAAGAAGAAGCATTCGTAGGTCCAGTGAAGTATCGCGGTTGTGTATGCGCACGATCGTGACCTCGTAGGACCACCCGAAATGTCACGGTCATGCATGTGCACGATCGCGACTTCGCAAGACCACCGGAGTGTCGCAATGGTGGATGTACACGATCGCGACTTCCATATTTATCCAAAGGAGGTTATTTTCTGAACATATTTTGATCTTTTTCTTATAACTTCTTCATCTTATGTCCAAATGACTTGATTCTTAAACCAAAAGATTCCTAACACATTTTCCTATGTCTCCACAAAAATTGGTAGTATTATAAATTATTTTGAAAAAGATTGATTGAACGAAAGTTAGAGAATCTGTTGGAATGGTATGAACTGGTGTAGTTTTACTGAATATACTTCGGTGTTTTGATTATATCTGGACCTATAAGATTCCAAATGAGATTATTTTTTATTTTTAGTAAACTAAAGAAATAGGGATACAAATTGTGTGACAAAGTCTAATTTTGATTCAGTCTCTAAGATGTTCAATTTCTGGGTGAAAGTTGTACATAGTAAACTGTTTTTGAATAAGAATAGTCAGAAAAGTTTTGAGGTATATCTTCCAAATCACTGAACCAAATTGAGTGATTTTGGTGTCATTAGAAACTTAAGACATTGAAAAATAACTTCGTAGAAGGAAGTGTTGCCTACCATTTACTTTATTAGATTTATTATGCAAAGTTGACCCGTATTTATATTGGAAAAAAATCTGAAGTGGTCCGTGAAGTTGTGTAATTGGTTTCACATTGCTTTTTATTGGTCCAAATTATAAGTATACTTGACATTAATGAAGGCTTTGATATCTGAATGATTTGTTCATAAGGATCTCAACAAAGTACCCCAGAATTGTCATTGAACATGCATTGTGCATATTATATAAGTACGTGTACATTAAGGAATATTTGTACAATTGTGCAAAAGTGTGATATTTGTAAATGTGTTTTGTATGATATAGAAGAACTGATTGGACGTCAATCGGATATTGCGGGACCATCCAGGCAATAGCATTTTGGAGCGTACTGTGAGTCAACCTAAATGATTTCCTAGGATTAATTTGATTTGATTTGTTTAAACTGCCTATATTATTAAATTATTTGTGATTTATTTATGAATTCCGGACTTGAATTGTCCGAGGAGACCAATATTTGGGAATGTATTGGAAGTGCTTTAATTATGGTTTTGATTGCTATGAATTTCTGAATGTTATGTAAATTCTCAACGAAAGTTGAATGCCGGACTTAGGTCCGATGATTATGAGCTTTGTTTAAGTATCATATGTGATTGTGATATATGACATGTATGTATTTGATGCATTTCATAAAATACATGTTCACATAAAGGCGTTGTGACTTGGGTTGCTAGTATAAAGCGCTTCCACTTTGTGATTTCTGATTCTACACGTAGAGCTATGCTTCGTGATTCTATTCTAACTGAGCCCTATGGGCCAGTATTTGTATAAGTATGTGATAGGTACTCAGTCACAACAATAAGAATGAATGTGAGTCTCATTCATATAGCATTCATATAAGACTGAAATTCTTTGAACGATTTGAAAAGCTGAAATAAATGATCTTATGATATGCCATGTTATATGAGTATCTGAATAATAAATGTATGCTTAGAATGAATAATTATGCAATATGTGATGTGTGTTTGTCTTCCGGTAAAATCATCAATGATGGTTCACTCATCGAGTTCGCAAAACTTATAAAAATTACAACGTAGCTTTTCAGGTTTTCTAAAGGTTTCCAAAAAAGCTCCGAGTAAGAGTTTCAGGTCAGGATCAGTTTGCGCCTGCATACGTATTTCTATATGTTGTATTGATAAGGGTAGTCTTAAGTGTTATGCAATGTATAAGAAAATGGTTTTTGAAATGTAAGGACATTATGAATACAAGTGTTTTGTTCTGTACTGGGCCCAAGTGATTACTGAATTTTTGATGTATTCAATAATCTTTGTAACTTTTGTCATTAAAATTGTTTACAAATCAATCAAGCTGAAATTGATTATCGATTTTTCACATTATGCGTATATTGTTTAAGAAAACTTTGCAATAAGTTTCGTTCATTTACTGTTTCAGCATGCCACTATCGCAGGGCACAAACTCGAATATCACCCATAAATGTCGGGTACGTGTCTTGCAGGAGTGGGGTGCTACAGCTGTGGTGGGCTTATCTCAAATATGCAAGAACTCCAAGCGTTCGAAGCATTTTGATACAAAGTGTATGTTTGTTAGAGAGAAGGTTAAGGAATATCAAACCCATATAGAGCATATACCCACTGATCTTATGGTGGCAGACCCTTTAACCAAAGGCTTGACTATTAAGGCTTTTATGAATCATGTAACCCATATGGGTCTATTTAGATCTTTGGATGTCTTGGATTAGTGGGAGTCTGTCTTTTATGTGAATTTTTTATAGTAACATTGTATTTGACTATTTTGTTATTCAGTCTAGAGAGTTTTGCTTATAATTGTTGCTATTATTATTATTGCCATATACTTTCTTGATATACTGCACAAATACGTTTAAATATTTGTATATATATGGCCTTTTGTTGGAGACATTTTTTACACACTCTCATTTTGTTGTTCTGAGATATTTTTTTAAATCTCTATTGGTATCTTGGGTGGATGCTTGGGCCATTTTGTTTGAACTTGCACAAACGGATCACCATTTTGTGTACATTTTCTTATGACACATTTTGTTTAGGTCATCGAGGTATGAATATCTTGCATATATGTTATCAGTGTTTCTATCGGGTTTAATTTCTATATTGTTGAGGTACTTGTATCTTCATTTTAGACTTATGATTGAGAGATTGTTAGCTCTACTTTGACATCGTATTGTGACCACATATTGTTATATTAATCTGAGGATTTGTTTATGTTGTTCATTGATATTAGTTATGCTATCCAAGTGGAAAAATGATAGAATTTTATTATTAATTTTGTGGACTAGCATAATAAACAAAAAACATAATTTTGTACAAACCCCGATTAATTAGATGTCAAGATAATTAGGCTTAGTACTCCTCTCATACGTGTCATTGGACCTGTGTTAACGAGCTTACTATGATAGGTAAGCTTAGCCCATGTTTGAAGTGCATAGGAGGCCTTATTGCTAGCCAACCTTAAATACAGTCACCCTGTTGAGAATTGTATGTGGTTTTTCACGGTTTAGAATATCAACGGTCAATCATTTGCATCTTTGTCGCTCCTCTTCATAGACAACAACAATGGACTCAATTGTTCCTTAATTTACAGATATTTGTCCATCCAATTCTTAAATCTAGCATGTTGCAATTATAGGGTTAGTCTAATTGTATTGATTAATCACGACATTAATCAATAATTTTGTTTTAATTATTCTTTAGCTTCATCAACTGAAAGTATGGGAAGTGGTAGAACAATATATGTTGTGAACTATTGAGAAGAATCACGATCAACCCACCCACAACAACATCAAAAAAACATCAATCGAACAAACGTTTTATCACTGAAACGTCACATAAAATACAGCTACAATAACACACATCTCCTAGACATTTTTCATTCAAAAACCAATATCTGGGCAACCCTGAAAATCACGCAACACTACAAAAAACACAATTATTTAAGATGTATAGAATCACCAAAAATCAGCTGCCAAAGATAGCTCAATATTCCTGAAAATATAACTGCAAAAATCACAAAAACTTCTAGAGTTTTCACACATTACCACACCAAAAAGACAACCGTAAAGTCACACATAATAGCCACCAACCTAACACTTGATAAACACCAAACTGGCTGTAGAAAATCACACAATTAACCTAAAAATACATCCCCAAAATCACGTGAGCACCACCAAAGAATAGCTGCCAAAATTGCCCTCAATAGTCTTTTAAGAACATAAAAGAACATAGCTTCTATCAATAATTACGCAGCCTAATTTAGTCACGCAAGAGCAAAGGAAAACGTAGCAGCTACACTCTCACACACCATCAACCAAATCACGTTAAACACACATTAAAATAATGACAATTTTAGTAAGAACACAACACAAAAACCTTTAGCCAAGAGTGACGTGATTAGTGAAGAAGTTCGCAACAAATGGACTTCTATCTCAAATTCTCAACTCAATCAACAATATCACTTTAGTATCCAGCTGCCATAATCAAATTAAAATTCCAAAAAATCACCATTATCTCACAATAAGATATACATACTAATACCATCTTAATTAGGATTTTAAACTTTTCAAACTTTTCTTGAAATAATCCTACGTAATCACAACTAGGTCTAATTATAAAATAATATTCAAATTAAATGATAAGATATAATCACATACATCTTAACATTAATCTATACTTTTTTAAATTTAAAATTGAAAGGCGTTATTTAGGAAAAAATGTAGGTCACAGTCCATATCTCATACTCAAGCTCGACCTGAAACTTAGCTTAATCAAATTTGACTCGTTAAATTTGGACTAAGTAGACTTCGAAAATTATGTCCTTTTGAGCGTAATATTTTCTTAAATTTAAGATTAAAAAGACATTATTTCAAAAAATTGCAATCTGTAACCCAAACCTCAAACTTGAATTTGATTTAAAATGAAATAATGTTAATATAATTAATTAAAATTACGATATTTTAATAATCAAAATTCGAGTTATTCAAATCTTTAAATGCAAATTTGTCCTAAAACTTAATCAACTCGAATTTAACTTAGTGCCTGTTTGGATGGGCTTAAATCAATAAAGCTTTTGACATAAGAGCTTTTCCTAAAAAGAGTTTTTCTACAAAGTCAGTTGACTGCTTGGCTGTCATTTAAAAGAAGAGCATTTTTGAAAGAACTTCGTACAATAGATTGTTTGACAATATAAAAATAAAAAGCACTTTTAATTTTAACTATATTTTATTTTGTAATAAAAATTATTT
>JANSVA010000217.1:1420717-1433097 GCA_025504915.1 Erythroxylum reticulatum
CATAATATATTAATTATTATATAATTTTAAACCATATAAAACATAAATAAAAATATATCTAACTAAATCTTTTATATAGATTATAATATAAGTAAAACTCATATAAAAAATAAATATTAAAACATAAAAAGTCAAATAATATTATATGAATTTCAAAATAAACATGAAAATGTGTTTGTGAGTGTTGTGAGAATTATGTGTAAAACATAAAAATAAAAGGGACTAAAAAATAGGTTTATTAATTGATCTGAAAAATCTACCTGAAAAAGTACTTTTTTGAAAAGCTCCAAATTTGAGCTTCTCAAAAAGCTGTATTTTAGCTTCCAAAAAAGCCATTTCTATGAAAAAAAGTGTTTTTGGATTTTTCAGCCAAACATTGAGTTTTCTTAAAAACAGCTTTTGCGGTAGGAAAAAGTGCTTCTTCACTCTCTAAAAGCTGAACCAAACAGGAACTTATTAATTTTAAGTTGGATCGGAATACTAATTTTTCCTAATTTAGCACATATTAATTTTTGAAGTATTCCTTTCTTCCCCCAAATGATTAATGAATATTTAGACCATTATAGGACGATTTTAGCTAAGAAAATTGTAAGATATTAATATTTTTAAAAATATTTCAATTGTATATTTTTTTCTTAATCTTTACATTAAAACTTTTTTGGTTACACGTATAATTTCTTTGTCTCCATCCTCCTCAATTAGATATTTATCCTAAGATCCAAAATCAGTATGGAGACAAGTCGTTTACTCTCTCAACTTCAAATCCAATTCACTTACGTGTTTGAACAGATTGCTAAACTCCAAACTATTAGGAGACCATTCAAAACCCAATCTGACTCACTTATGCTTAATTACTTCTTGTAATTAGGCTTACAAATTAAGCCCGATTTATATAAAATTAACGGATTAAATCTTAATCGATCGAATTTCGAGAAGAGTTCGAACTCTTAATTTGATATTACAAAATAATATTATTTTATTTTAATTTTTTTGGTAACACTAAAACAATAATGTTTTGAAGAAGAGATCAAATCAATCCATTGTTTTAAGAAAAAGTAATTCATACTAACAAAGAATTAATACACTAAAACATGTGATTGAATTGGAACTTACGTGTTTAGACCCGGTTGAGCTCATTCTGTTCAACTTTGCCCGTAGTCTAGAAAATATGATAAACAGTGACAGGAAGAGAGAGGGGTAATTGCTAGCCTTACATTCTTGCAAGTGTGTGTGCGTGCTTGTGTACAAGGAAGGCCTTTGGCTTACCTTATCCTATCCACCTGTCTCTCTATCTCTATCCCCTTCTCAGGTTTCTCTATATTCTCCTCCAGTTTCTTCTCTGAATTCCTCACCAAGACCTTAAGGAACACCTCCATCTCATTACAGACCTTCTTTTCTTTACTTCCTCCGATTACGTCTGATATATTGTATCAGAAGATAGCTTGGGATTGAACTGGTCTCTCCCTAACTGGTTCTGATAGAGTTTTACAGATTCTTCTGGTTTTGCTTCAGCATTTGAAGACAAGTCTCCAATTTCCCGGACATAGTTTTGTATCGTTGATTGAAGAAGAGGGCAGTTTGTTTATAGTTTAAACGGCAGGTTTTTTGATGCTCAATGGCCCCTAAAACGGGAAAGGCTAAACCTCATAAAGCTAAAGGAGATAAAAAGAAAAAGGAAGAGAAAGGTCTCTTTCTTCTCACTATCTACCTTCTGCTTCCTGTTTTCTTGTTTGGCTGCTAAGAAAATGGATGAAACTGCAATGGCCCAAGTGAAAATTTTCAGTCTTTAACTTGTTTTACTAGTTCATACTTACTCTTTGAACTGAAGATTTCAACTTTATACTCAGCTTAGTTTCTGTTTTTATTTCACCATCATGTTGTGCAATAAGGTACCATTCCAATGTCTGAAAATGTATGGTTACATCATCTCCATTTTCTTATCCTCTTATGTTGTCTGTTCTTACACAAACATAAATTCCAAAGTTGTCGTGTTTGGTAAATCAGTTTCTTCCCTTAATGTGCAGTATTGCCTACGGTTGTCGAAGTCACGGTCGAGACACCGGACGATTCTCAGGTGACCCTCAAGGTATGCATCTACATAAACCCTTCCTTCTTCTTCTTACCACATTTCCTGCTTCTGAGTATAGTACAAATAAATAAATTTTCATAACTTCAATAAATATTATATGTTGTTTGAAAGTAATTAATATGGTATATTCTATTATTCTTTTTGATATATAAAAATAATTTTTTTTTGTATTTGAATGAGCATTAAATGTTGTCTGATAGTAATAAATAAGTAATATTAGTACCTGGTTGGATGAGCTTATATCAGTAGAACTTTTGTCAGTAGAGTTTAGAGTTTTTTTAAGAAATCAGTTGACTGTTTGATAGTAATAAATAAGTAATATTAGTACCTGTTTGGATGAGCTTATATCAGTAGAGCTTTTGTCAGTAGAGCTTTTCTAAAAAGAGTTTTTTTAAGAAATCAGTTGACTGTTTAGTTGTCATTTAAAAAAAAACTTTTTTGAAACAGCTTCATACAATAGACTGTTTGGCAACATAAAAATAAAAATTACTTTGAATTTTAACTATATTTTATTTTGTAATAAAATTATTTATGTATATAAATATTATTTAAAATATATTAAACAATATGCAAAGCACAATATATTAATTATTATATAATTTAAAGCCATATAAAACATAAATAAAAATATATCTAATCAAATCTTTTATATGGATTATAATATAAGTAAAATTAATATAAAAAATAAATATTAAAACATATAAAAGGTCAAATAATATTATATAAAATTCAAAATAAACGTGAATATGTGTTTGTGATAATTATGTGTAATACATAAAGATAAAAGAGACTAAAAAATAGACTCATTAATTGATCTGAAAAATCTATTTTAAAAATTACTTTTTAAAAAAACTCCAAATTTGAGCTTTTCAAAAAGCTGTATTTTAGCTTCCAAAAAAGTTGTATTTTAGCTTCTATTTCTATGAAAAAGATAATTTTAGATTTTAAAGTTAAGCACTTATTCACTCTGCAAAAGCTGAACTAAACAGTCATTTAATCTTTCTCATAAAAAATATAATTAAGTAGCTCATTATTATTAGAGATATTAATTCCATGTTAAATATAAAAGACCCATTTGTTTGGCGGTAATTAAATGTGATGAAAAGTCTTTTTTATTATATTAGAGATAAGGTTGTGAATCATTGGATCTCTCCAAATCTTGCGTATTAGAAGAATTTTTATTATGTTATTGATGTTGTTGTTGTTGTCGTTGCTGTTGTAAGAGTAATACTAAAAAAATAATTAATATTCAAATAATTACATAATGATGATTGTTATATAGTAGGAAAAGAGATGTTAAAATATTAATCTTTCAAATTTTATCTATTTTTTTAGTAAATAATGTAAAAAAAAGAGAGGAAATTTAGTACATTTGGAATGCTAAATTCCTTTTTATTCCTTTTTTGTTGAAAGTAATAATTTGATATTTATTATTTTTTGATTGGATGTTTACTATTGTTATATGAGAAGGGTATCTCCACAGACAGAATCCTAAACCTGAGGAAGCTTTTGGGTGTTCATGTGGAGACATGCCATTTGACCAACTTCTCTTTATCTCATGAGGTAAGCCCCCAATTTCTATCTATTTTCATTTTGATCCCTATACTTTTTTTTTCCTCTTCTAAAATTATTCAATTAAGGTTGCGCGTAGGTATGATAACGAGTCGGGGTTAAATTGAGAATTCAGCTTAAAATGAAAAAATTAAAATTGACATGTTGAACAAAAATTATCAATTTATTGAATTTTTTAATTTGATTATAAATTTTTAAATATTTTTAAAATTTTGAGATTCGTGGTAATTTTCTTAAAATTTGATGTTTATGATAACAATTTTTTTAAATTTAAGATTAAAATGATGTTATTTTAAGATAGAAATAAACGGTTCGGATCAATTCTCTAAATTTGAAGCTCGATCAATTCAAACTTGACTCGTTAATTTTAAGATGAACAGTGTCGGGTTCCAACTTATTTGTTGTTTGATCATTGGATGTGAATCTTCCATTCCATATTTCTTAATCAAGAACGTTGGATGGGCGGGGTCCATTGAAATCCAACGGTCTGATATGATTGCATGCATGATGTATTTCCCACTTCCGAAACGACGACGCATGTTTATGAAGTGACGCTGACGTGTAAAATAACTGCTTAACGGTCACAGGTACGAGGATCTAAGCTCAAAGACTCCGTAGATATTGTCTCTCTCAAGCCATACCACATCACCATCGTTGAAGGTATAACTCCCGCCAAATCCAACGGTCATAAAACCATGTAACTTTAAGCTGCAATTGTTACTTTTTTCTACCTTTTTTTCAGAGGACTATACCGAAGAGCAAGCCGTCACTCACGTCCGGCGACTCCTCGACATCGTCGCTTGCACAACATCGTTCGGCCAGTCCTCGCACAAGCCGTCCGGTCGGAGCAAGGAGTTTGTTCCAAAGGACATCGAGAGCTCCGCTGGCACCGAGAACGCTGGCGATGATGCACAGAAATCGACCGATAAGAAGAGCAAAACAGGGAAGGGTGGAACCATGGGCTCGACGGAGAAGGCGGATACGGCCGCTCCGGAGTCGATGTATCCCCCGCCGCGACTTGGGCAGTTCTACGACTTCTTCTCGTTCTCACACCTATCGCCGCCGGTTCAATGTACGTTCTTGTCACACTTGCATCGTTTTCTCTAAACTTCCTTCTTTTTTTTTAGTTTCTGAAAGTTTCAAGGTTTACAGACATAAGGAGATCTACGCGTCCTTTTCATGAAGATAAAACGGAAGATGATTTTTTTCAGATCGATGTGAGAACTTTCTCTTCTTCTCCTATTCAGTTTATCTGTACATATATGTATGACTCTGTGTGTATCAGTTGGTTGATATGAAGGAAAATGTGTAAATCACAGGTGAAGGTATGCAGTGGGAAGCCGACAACGATAGTGGCTTCAAGAAAAGGGTTTTATCCTGCCGGAAAACGTGTTCTTCTCTGTCACTCTCTAGTTGCTCTGCTTCAGCAAATAAGCAGAGCTTTTGACTCTGTTAGTTTTGATTCCTTTCTCCTTTCATTCTTAATCTGTCAAAGTTTACTTTGAGCGAATCCCTTTGGGTTCCTGGAACTGGGTTTGTTAAGTCATGTCTTCTTCCTTTCTTCTCTGTCACCCTCTGCTTATCCTGCTTCTGCAAATAAGCAGAGGTTTTGACTCCGTTTGTTTCAATACCTTTCTTTCATTCTAAATCTGTAAATATTTACTTTTAAGTGATTGTTTTCGAGTTCTGTAACTGGGTTTCTTTAATTATGTGTTTTTCATCTGGCAGGCGTATAAAGCTCTTATGAAAGCTTTCACAGAACACAATAAAGTAGGTTTCGGTCTTTCTTGCTCTGTTGTACTTTTTTATGTTCTTTTATCTCCGTACTTTGCGTACATGTTTGAGGATTGATGCTATATTATGATTTGCTTTGGTACAGTTTGGAAACCTTCCTTATGGTTTTCGAGCAAACACTTGGGTTGTTCCTCCAATTGTTGCTGATAACCCCTCTGTTTTCCCATCACTTCCCGTGGAAGATGAGAACTGGGGAGGTAATGGAGGTGGACAAGGAAGAAATGGTGAACATGATCACAGGCCATGGGCAAAGGAGTTTGCAATTCTGGCGGCTATGCCATGCAAAACAGCAGAAGAGAGGCAAATCCGTGACCGAAAAGCCTTTCTCCTTCACAGTTTATTTGTCGATGTTTCTGTTATGAAAGCTGTTGCTACAATCAAACGTATAATTGAAGGTAGTTTATGTTCTTTGGATGGTACTGCACAATCACTTCCACATGAGGAGAGAATCAGAGATTTGACCGTTACGGTGAACAAAGATGTCGCGGATGCAAGTACGAAACTGGATTGTAAAAGTGATGGGAGTCAAGTTCTTGGAATGTCACAGGAAGAACTTGCTCAGAGGAATTTACTCAAAGGCATAACTGCTGATGAAAGTGCAACAGTTCATGTGAGTAAAGTCATTGTTCTTCCTAATCATTATATTTGATCAGAAGCAGGTAGATTGAATTGCTGAAGACTTCTTTGATCTTGTAGGACACTCGTACTTTAGGTGCTGTGATTGTTCGACATTGTGGCTACACTGCAGTTGTTAAAGTTTCTGGCGAGGTTAGCTGGGATGGGAAGCCTATTCCTCAGGATATTGACATTGAGGACCAGCCTGAAGGAGGTGCTAATGCCTTGAATGTGAATAGGTCAGTGGAAGGCTTGTGCAAAGAATCAATGCAAACCTTGTATTGTAACTTATGCTTATTAGGTTATATGCATAACAATGTAAGTGATAGATTTGTGTCTACGCTTGAATTTACCTGTCAGCTTGAGAGTGCTGTTGCACAACTCGTCTAGTCCAGTCCAGCGGGTGCAGAGCGGAGATTCCGAAAACTTACGTCCTGCTAGGCTGTTGGTAAGGAAAGTACTAGAGAATAGTTTGCTGAAGTTGCAGGAAGAACCTGGCAAAGATATTAAGGCTATTAGATGGGAGCTAGGAGCATGTTGGGTTCAACATTTACAAAATCAGGCTCCAGGGAAAACTGAGTCTAAGAAGGCTGAAGAAACAAAGCCTGAACCTGCAGTTAAGGGCCTTGGAAAGCAAGGCGCATTGCTAAAGGAAGTTAAGAAGAAATTTGATATCAGAAACAAAACTGAGGAGGTAAAAGATGTTTCTTCAGGAACCAACCTTGACATGAGCAAGAAATTGGGAACTTCTGATCAGAAAGAGTTGGAGGAGAAGGCAGAGGAAATGGCGATATTGTGGAGAAAGCTGCTTCCGGAAGCAGCATATTTGCGCCTCAAAGAATCAGAAACAGGTCTTCATCTCAAGGTAAGCACCATGTACATCTGTCAGAGTATGTTCCTTTTCGCATCAAAACCTGACCTTCTGAACCTGTAGATTTACACTAATCTTTCTTTTATAGTCTCTGGTGTAATTCAATGATCCATATTTCGTTTGATTGGCATCTATTTCACAGTCACCCGATGAGTTAATCAAGATGGCACATAAGTATTATGCTGATGTTGCTCTTCCAAAACTGGTCAGTTACCACTCTACACCTTCCTTGATCTTGAACTCTTTCCATGCTCTAGTTAACATATCTGCTTGGTGTGACCAAACTTCCAGGTAGCAGATTTTGGCTCACTTGAACTTTCACCTGTCGATGGAAGAACATTGACAGATTTTATGCATACCAGGGGTCTGCAGATGTGTTCCTTAGGACGTGTGGTAACTTCACTTGAGCTATTTTCTACTTTTATGGCATCAGACTTGAATACTAATTCAACTTCAAAGATTGTCACCTTAAGAACTGTGACGCTTTGAAAGTCACACTTCTGTATTCGATCTTTTTAGGTTGAATTGGCTGACAAGCTTCCTCATGTGCAATCTCTATGCATACACGAGATGATAGTTCGAGCCTACAAACACATACTGCAGGCTGTAGTATCAGCCATAGATAATGCTTCTGAGTTGGCTGTATCAATATCATCATGCCTAAATATCCTGTTGGGAACACCTTCAACCAAAAATGAGGATGCGGAAGTCATAAAAGACGAGCAGCTTAAATGGAAGTGGGTCGAAACATTCCTTTCTAAAAGGTTTGGCTGGAGGTGGAAGCACGAAGGCGACCAAGATCTAAGAAAGTATGCCATTCTTCGAGGGCTGTCCCACAAGGTTTGATCATATGACTTTAGGTACTCCTAGAGTATCACTGGATTAGTACACTTAAGGTTACAAGGAATAATCTTTCAGGTTGGACTTGAGCTTCTTCCACGGGACTATGAGATGGAAAGTGCTTCTCCATTTAGGAAGTCTGACATCATCAGTATGGTCCCCGTCTACAAGGTAAGATCCTGATTGCTTACCTTAGAAATAAAGCATGTCAATCACTCCTCTCTCGATAAACCTGAAGGGATTGTTTGTGCAGCATGTTGCATGTTCATCTGCTGATGGCCGTACTTTGTTGGAATCATCAAAAACTTCGCTGGATAAAGGAAAATTGGAGGAAGCTGTCAATTATGGCACCAAAGTATGAGTTGGTTATTACTTATCATTGTCTTTTTTGTTCCCGTATATCTGCTTCGGCATTCAGAAGTTATCTGAACATGTCTTGGTGAATTTTGAAGGCACTCTCAAAACTGGTATCAGTTTGTGGTCCTTATCATCGAATGACGGCAGGTGCATATAGTCTTTTGGCTGTAGTGCTCTATCATACTGGAGATTTCAATCAGGTATGTGCTTTCAATCAGGTATGTGCTTTAATAAAGCTAGATGCTAATTTACTTCTAGTTTCTGAAATATCGGTCAAATTTTAGTTGGATATGATGATATATCTCTATCTGATAAGAAGTTTTCAATATACTGACATCTTTTCACTTCATCTAGGCAACCATTTATCAGCAGAAGGCCCTGGATATTAACGAAAGGGAGCTTGGTCTTGATCATCCCGACACAATGAAAAGCTACGGAGATCTTGCCGTGTTTTACTACCGTCTTCAGCATACAGAATTAGCCTTGAAGTACGCCTTTTTCCTTGGATGCATATCATGCCATTGTGGCATTTCTTATTTACCTGCTGTAGCTTCTACTTTAATGAAAGGTTTTGCTTATTACCATCTTCATGGACCCTCATGATCATTCATGGCTACTCTAGGTATGTCAATCGTGCGTTATATTTGTTGCATTTAACATGTGGGCCATCTCATCCGAACACGGCCGCCACCTACATCAATATAGCAATGATGGAAGAAGGATTAGGAAACGTCCATGTTGCTCTTAGGTACCTCCATGAGGCTTTGAAGTGTAACCAGAGACTACTTGGAGCTGATCATATACAGGTAAGTAAGCACATAGTTATACAAACAAGGAACCACACAAAGACCACTTGAGGTGATAAACATAGATAGAAGCTTGTATCCCTATAAAGGTTTGACAATTTTCTGGTTCCTACAGACTGCTGCCAGCTACCATGCCATAGCAATCGCTCTCTCCTTGATGGAAGCTTACTCGTTAAGCGTTCAGCATGAACAAACCACTCTCCAGATACTGCAGGCCAAGCTTGGTTCCGAGGACCTGCGAACACAGGTATGTATAAGGCTAAACATCCATTCTCCACGTTAAGCTTAATTCAAATCTGTAAGCAACAACCTTTTTCCCAGGATGCTGCTGCTTGGCTGGAGTATTTCGAGTCCAAGGCTTTGGAGCAGCAAGAAGCTGCACGCAATGGTACTCCAAAGGCAGATGCCTCAATATCCAGCAAAGGCCATTTAAGGTAATAACCCCTTGATGTTCCATATATTCGTCATATTGATCTGAAATGCTAGGAGGATTGGGATGTTAATGTGTTCAATCTTAAAGATTACGTTGAACGAAGTAGAAAACTATATTCAGATTCGGTTAGCTGCAGATTCTGACTGTTAGCTTACCCACTAGCAGATATATGTTGAGGCTTCTTTGTTTTTATTTGTTTAGCAACTAAATACAACATTTCTCCTCATGCATCAGTGTATCAGACCTCTTGGATTACATAACACCTGATGCAGATATGAAAGCAAGAGAGGCTCAAAAGAAAGCTCGGGCAAAGGTTGGACTTTGACCTGTATTTGTTCTGGTCTGTTCTTGAGGTTGACTTGTGTTTTGTGAACCAAGTTCCCTTTCATTTTACAGTTTAAAGGTAAGCCAGGCCAAACTTGGGAAACTGCTGCAGATGAATTTCAGAAAGATGAAATCCTGTCATCAACTTATCCTGCTGTGGAAAATTCAAGCGATAAAGAAAATAACTCCGAAGCTCAACTAACAGAACCTAGAAATGAAAACGTAGATTCAAGCCTCCCAGATGAGACAATATCTAATAAGAGTGAAGACATTGCAAAAGAGGATGAATCAGATGAAGGGTGGCAAGAAGCAGTTCCAAAGTGTCGTTCACCTACAGTTCGCAAATCGTCTGCTTCAAGGAAGCCGAGTCTAGCAAAGCTAAACACTAACTTCATGAATGCGTCCTCGTCATCAAGGTTTCGAGGGAAGATCACTAATTTTACATCTCCAAGAACATCACCAAATGATATGAGTACCTCGTCTGGACCCAATTTACCTGTCTCCAAAAAGTTTGTTAAGAGTGCTAGCTTCAGTCCGAAAGCAAACATGTCTAGTGCCACAGCCAGTGGAGCAGAGAAGTCCAATAACCCGAAACCAGTCCCAGCTACCCAATCTTTGACAGATCAAGTTGGCAAATCAACTTCAGTGTCAATTCCAATCAGTGTGCAGGCAGCTGGAAAAGTGTTCTCATATAAAGAAGTTGCTTTGGCCCCCCCAGGGACAATTGTGAAGGCTGTTGCGGATCAGTCACCAAAAGGACATGTGCCCACGGAACTAAGTCCTGAGGTGAACCATGAGACAGTTGCATCAGATGTCACCCATGATAAAGAGCCACAAAAAGATGCTGAAGAAAATATTCAGAAACCTGATGTTGAGAAACGGCTTCAGGTTTCTGAGGAAAGTCTTGCACACAAAGAACAGGAGAAAGAAATTGAAGGTGCAGTTATCCCAGAAGCTGTGGGAGAAGCTAGGAATTCTGATATTGATGATAAAGAAGCAAAAGGTGAAACAACTAAATTTGAAACTTCTAGTAACGAAATTACGAAAGTTGAAGCTGCAAATGCTATAGATTCAGGAAGGGAGAACTTCAATGGTTCCAAGGATGAAGATAACGTTGAATCTAAAGTGGATAGTGATGCAGCAGTTTCTTCTGCTCTTGAACCTGTACCTGGTGCAACTGAAAATGCAACTGTTTTACTGGAGAAAGATTCCTCAATTCCTAGTCTGGCAGAAGATAATCCTCAGGATCTATCCAATAGCGACACAACTGTCAACACATTGGTGGCTGAAGGAGAAAAGCAAGATGAAACAGAAACGGGAAAGGAAACAACCAAAAAACTTTCAGCAGCGGCACCACCATTTAATCCGTCTGCGGTTCCAATTTTTGGTTCAGTTACAGTGCCAGGATTCAAGGATCAAGGAGGAATTCTTCCTCCACCGGTAAGCATTCCTACGCTTACTCTTAATCCTGTCCGCAGATCCCCTCATCACTCAGCCACAGCTAGAGTTCCCTATGGCCCAAGGCTTTCTGGTGGCTATAATAGATCGGGAAATCGTGTTCCGAGAAACAAAGCTAGCTTCCATAACACTGAACATGTTGCTGATGGAAGCCACTTCAGCCCTCCTAGAATCATGAATCCACATGCAGCTGAATTCGTTCCTGGTCAGCCTTGGGTTCTCAATGGCTACCCTCTGTCACCAAATGGTTACTTGACTACCCAAAATGGTATGCCAGTGTCTCCAAATGGTTTCCCAATGTCTCCAAATGGCATCCCAGTGTCACCTGATGGACTGAATGGCAGCCAAGTGAGTACAAATGGGTTTCCTTCATCTCCAGTTAGTTCAGTAGATTCCATAGTTTCCGAATTTAAAAGCGAAGTTGCTGCGGTGGAAGATAGCGTAGGAAGCTGCTCAGGAATGGTAGAAAACCAGCCAGAAGAACAAAAGATTACGGAAGACCAAGATAAGAATGAACATTCTGAAATTGAAGAGAAGCTTAATGTAGCTTTCGCAAGCGAGGAGAAACCAAGCAAGTGCTGGGCAGATTACAGTGACAGCGAAGCTGAGATGGTTGAGGTTACAAGCTAAAGATTTAATATACATTTTATTAGTTGCAAGTGATCTTCTTGCACTTGGTGCTGCGTAGGAATGAGAAACGGAATCATGGTAAACATTCAAGTACAGGAACGCTCCTTTACATATTGGAGAACAGGACCTGACCCAACTTTAGAACTTGGATATGTGAGTATCTTCCGATACTGTTTGGTTTTGCTGCAAGAAAGAGGAATTGTTGGAGTTGCATGCCATAGGAATATACCATGACCATGAAAGGACTTGTTGAGTAGCTCTTGAGTAGCTTAGAATCATATGTCATTGACTTTTTTGTTCTTCTTTTGCTGTATTCTTTCTTTGTTGTCAAATTAAGATGAACTAACCTGAAGAGTTCATATTTCGAGGAACAATGACCAAATTGAAGGTCTGGAGTAATACAAGTTTAATCAAGTTCATGTAAGACTTGTTTTTGATATAACAAAATAATATGAACTATAGAAAAATAAGACAAGTAGTAGGGTGGAAGAATGATAGAATGGGCAAGCCAAACTCTACTCTATATCATTGCAATAAAGATTTTCTTAATAGTACATAAACTGCAAGCCTGCAACAAGAGAAAGAGAAGAT
>JANSVA010000217.1:1435492-1448292 GCA_025504915.1 Erythroxylum reticulatum
GATTTCATCGAACAACAAATCGAACCTTGAGAAACTTGTGATCAAGCTGCCCAACTCCTTCATCTCCATACAGCTCATAACAGTCAACCAAACAAATACCAAGAACCCCACCAAATGCCTACACACACACAAGAACAAAGATTCCATTTTTCTCAGCACCCAACAAAGAGAACAAACAGAATATGACAAATTTACTTCTAATTATAAAAACTACGTGCTTTACGCTTACGTCCATATATTGAGAGTCTCGTTGTGCCAAGAGAAGATGCTGAAGATAGCGTCTTTTAACGGCCACTCGCAACGGTAGTGATCCAATATGTACTCGTTGTCTTGCAGATACTCCGGCAAGTCCTTATACTTCACCAACCGTCTCTCGAATCTTTTCTCCGTCTTCTTCTCCTCCGGCGTTTCGGCTTCCGACGAGGAGTTCTCCGTTCTACAACGATTCATCTTATTCTTCTTCTTCCCCTGCATTTTCTCCTCAAAATTGGCCACTCCTTTTTTCATGTTACAAGTATCAAACTTAAAGAAGAGTAAGCCTCGCCGGAAAGTTATCGTCGGAAAATGCAGTATCCGGCGAAGCTCCCCGGCTATCTCTCCCAGGCTGAGAGCAATTTTCTCACCTCTTGTGTATATATATGCAACCAAGGGGAAGCGCGTGAGTCATTTAAATCCTGCAGTAAGCCACGATTCAGTGCGCCAATCCTAGAGTCTCTTATGATCTTGAAACATCAAACATTTGATATCTTCATTGAAGGGCAGATATTAGGGGGGTGTAGTACCATAATAATGAATTCGCGCGTGGTCGATTGTTGCTTTTCTAGACGAACGGATTTGACCTTTAGAATTCAAGGTTGGCGGAAGGTGAGAAATGTAAATTCGGTGACCAATAAAAAAGGTAGGAGAGACGCGAGTACGGTTTTGTGTCCTACTCGCTTATTTTAGTTGACAGGTGTACATTTTCAACTTGTTGGTCACATGTCCACTTGGAAATAACCCACATGAATAGGGGGCAAATCCTCTGTCCTCAAATTTGTGTACTAATCCTGTTTCATTAGATCCAAACCATCCATCTGTCCCCAAATTTGTATACCAACTCTGTCCCATTAGATCCAAACCATCCATATATATGGATGGTATAGATGGTTTGATCTAATAGGACAAAATTGGTACATAAATTTGGGGACAAAGGATTTCATCCCCATGAAGAGAGGCATTAAAAAAATTTTAGTTGGCTCCCCATAAATTATTTAATAATAAAATTAGGAATTAAATATTTAATTTCTAATAAACAATTGTTCGTGACAACCCTTTCATGATTAATTAAGTACATTAAAAATAAGGTTGAACCAATGAGATTAGGGCATGTAACATATATTCGGCTGATTTTTAGATTTGTATTAGATAAATTTTCGGATTAACGCAATAGCCTGCAAATCATGTCAACCGGGTACTTTACACTATACAAATCCTTTATGACAGGCTCAATCGAGAAAGTGTAGGTAGGGAGATTCGAATACAGAACCTATTATAAACATAATTATAAACTTAAGTAAGCTTCTATCAACTATCACACAACATAAATTATCTTATTCATTATAATTATCTTTAATAAAAATTTGTAATTAATAATTTTTATAATTATTTCAAATTGAGATATATAATTAATTGTTGGTCTCAAATAATAATTCCTTTATGTTATAACCATAATTATATGTATGTTACTCAAGGTTATGTAACATACATTTCATATTAAGAACACAATTATATTATAAAATTTAGTAATCTTTAAACAATTATCACACATCAAAAATTAGCTTACAATAATAACAACACTCGGTAAAAATCTCGCAAAGACGTGAGATTTGGGGAGGTTCAGTAATATATAGTCTTAACTCTAACTATTAGAGATGTTGTTTTCAAATGACCCACATAAATAAATAAAAACAATAATAATATGTAATTACCACTGAGGCTAACTATAAGGGGCAAGAGCTAAAAGATAAATGAGAACTATCGAGATCTCTTTACGAAAGATCATTTACGTAAATTCTAACATGTCAAAGTTTTCTATTGAGGGTCACACTTCATAAACTAGCTTCTTTGAATTAATTGTTTATTTTAGAATACAAACTTTTTTATTAATAATTTATTTAGACAAAAAAAATTAATTTAAATTATGATTATTTTAGATTGCACTTTTATCATTTAATTATATTATAATTATTATCAATGTTTTCATGTTTGTTATTAAAAATCGATTGTTTTATTAAATAATAGACCAAAATTTCTAAACTGGTCAATTTTTATAAATAAAAATAAACTAGTTAATTTTCATTGAATTGTCTATTTTTTAATTACATTTTAAATTATTCAATAAGTAAGCATAATCTTTTTCAATTATTTTTAAAATTCTTCAATTTTATTCAATATTTAATCGATTTTATGACAACTCTAATCGATTAAACCTTTTAAATCTTAAATTTTCTGTCTTATCGGTTTAACTTCCTGTCCGGTTTTTAAAATATTATTTATTATACACGAATAAACCTTTTACTCGTTGAGATAATACAAATTTGATCATATAATTTGCATGATTGATCAAGAATTAGGTAAAATCCCTTTATGTGAAAGGCAAAAGACTCTTTCAAACTTGTCAAATTTGATATGATGTATAAATCAGGCAAGTTCTGCAAGCACCAACATGAAGAAAGAGTCATCTCTCTTCTTATGGTACAAGTAAGAGTAAAAAGAAGGGATATACATCACATTGACAAGGCATATTGATATGTAGGGAGACAAAGAGCTTGCTTGTGAACAAAGAAGGGATATATTACATTGACAAGGCATATTGATATGGCTTGCTTGTGAACAATACACTTAAATTTCCACAAAGCAAAGAGTGTAGAATTTAAGGATTAGAAAGAAAGTAGAAAGGGTTGTAAGGAAATGGGGGGGTTCACCTAAAAACGGAAGTTGCATTGGTTAGTTTAGTTTCTTGGAGACTTGGGCATGTAATGATCAAAGAAACCATTGAAGGAAAAAAGTATCATAAGAGATTTGATTGTGTAATGAATGAGGTCATTGGCGTGAAGTGCGTTGTGCTCTTGACATGTCTCTCAAACTTTGGGTTTGGCCTTATCATGTGCTCAAAAGGGCTTAACCAAGATGGAGCAATGCACACGTTTACACACGTGGCAATGAATTAAATAATTGAATTTTGATTAATTTTGTCTAGTTATTGTTTGATAATTTTTAAAATTAATATTATTCTAAGTAGGAAGATCGGATTATTTAGATTGTTCATATGTTTTTAATATTACTTTTTACTATAATGATAAAAAGTTAATTTTAACTTAAAATTAACGTATTAAATTTAACTCGACATGATTAAATATATAAAAAAAGAAAGTAAAACAAAATTTAAATAAATATTTACTTGAAATATTTTTATATTATAATTTAGTAGATTTAGATTTGAACATAAAACTACCTATTTGAAATATTTTTGAATTATAATTCAAATTCAAATGAAAAGAATTTAAAATCTTTTTTAATAAAAATAGTTTAATTTTTTTAAGTATAATGGGTTTTAAATTTAGCTTGAATTGGAATTGGACCTAATGATAGGTAGAGTTGCATTGCATTTCCATGGAGTGTGGCCCATAAATGTCAAGGATAAGATCAAGGGCTAGATCAAAATTCATGTTCATTTAGTTTAAGTGAATAATTCATATTTAATAAATTATTATATATATATATATATACTATAAGACTTATTTAATCTAATCAAGTGTTATATTTTTTCAATATAAAAAAGGAATGAGAATTACTAATTAATATTTACCAATATTTAAAAAATTAGAACAAAAATTAAAATGGTAAGAAGTAAGGTTTAACGTTTATTCGGCATTAAACCATTGTAAAACTAATTAATAATTAAATAAGATTAAAGAATTTGAAATATGATTGAAGGAGATTGTTCTTACTTATCAAATAAATTAAAGTTTAATTGAAAAAGAAAATGCTAAATTAAAATTTATTTATTTATTTTGATTTATAAAATTTAATTAGTTTAAAAATTGATTATTTAATTAATAAATTAATCGACTTTTAATAACAAAAGTTATTAAAATAACTCAAACTAAAAAATTGATCAATTTAAGGTTTGTACAATTTAAAGTTATAAATAATTTAGTTACGATAGAAAGTGTGGACATAAAATATTAGGAAGTTAGTGCAAAATTTATTCTTTAAATTTAGAAATTCTCCTAATAAAAAATCATTTAATTCTTTCGATCATATTTTAAAAGTTCTATTAGATTTTGACATTAAATGAATCTTAGGGATGAAGTGTTATAGTTCATTTCTTTCTTTGAGTTTTCACTTGGGGTTTTGTTCTCAGGATCGCTCTTTTACTAGCCCTTATTGTAGCTGCTGTTTTTGCTTGTTTTATTCTCTTTGTCGAAAAAGGTTGGTTCTTGAGGTAACTCTTGTCGAGGTAATAACAAGTAAGTTTTTCTGTGTTACTTTCCCTCTTTCTTGACGCTCTTACTCTCATCCTTCGGTTGGCGTTACTGTTATTATTATTATTATCATCATCATCATCATCATTATTATTATTATCTTTTTATTGAGTTTATTAGTAGAAGTAGTTTTATCATCATCATCATTATCATTATTGTTATTACTACTAATACTACTACTATTATTATTATGTATTTATTGTCATTTTATTTACTTAAATATTTTATTTGACATTTTTACTTATTTACTTTTTTAACCTGCATCACCATTTTCCTGTCACATCTACATGTGGGTCTATCGGAAATAGCCTCTCTATTATATAAGGGTAAGGTTGCGTACTATCACACCTCTCCAGACCCCATTTCACTATGGAATTTCGAATTGAGTGTGATGATGATGAAATTAATAACTTCAAAATAATAATTAATTTGAATCACTTAGGCTATGCTTAGTTGGAGGTTTATTAATGGAATGAAATCGAATGCAATATTATTCCATTGTTTGAGATGAGAGTTTATAATGGAATGGAACGGAATGAGATGGAAGAAGACGGTTTCGTATTACATTATATTTTATTCTAAACAGTAAAAATGAAAAATTCCGATTTTGAAGGTTTAAGATGGAATGTAAAATGATAAATAACTTTACACTATATTATGAACCCTTCCATCCCTTCCAAAAAACAATTTTTTAATATTACATTAATTTATATTCTATTCCATTATAAATTATTCCATTTTATTAAAAATCTTACATCCAGTCAAATATAACCTTAATGAATTAAAAGTAAATTTTATTTTTTTCAAGTCATTAATAATTATTATTAATGAGTTGGAATAGTTTTTATTGTGATCTACTTGCAAATAATTTTTTTTATAAAGGAAATACAAAGCAAGTTACAAAATGTGACGCGGAAAGCAAATCCCAGCCATGTTCTCTAAGAGGAATGGAAGGCACCCTATAGATATGGTATTCAGAATGGAAATGCCAAGGTCAAAATGGATGGCTGTGTTAATGAGTCAATTTGTACATCGGTTGCCTTTTTGATATATATATGTCGAGTCTTAACAACCCAGTTCCGCACGAGCATCTCGTTGATTCTTATGATGAGGAGATTGTGCGACATTGTCCTTTTAGTACAAGAGGATAGAATAGTGGCTATCACGAGGGAGTCCACCTCGAGTTCAATTCGGCGATAACCAAGATCTCACACAAGCTTAAGGCCAGATAAGATTCCCCAGAGTTCTGCAAAATTGGAAGAGCAACAGCCAATATAGTGGACAAATCCTCCAAGTCAAGTACCTGTACTATTTAGAATGAGACCTCCTGTTGTTGCCGAAGAGGACAGTCTTTTGTAAGCACCGTCCTTATTCAATTTTATCCAACTATGGGAAGGTTTAGTCCATCCGATGAGATGTTCTAGTCGAGGTCTATGTCCCAATAATTAACTAACCAAGGAGAGGTGAAAACAAGGAAAAGCAAACATGGTAGAGAATCAAATGGTTCGTTCCTAATCATCTTCTAAGTACATAATCATGGGCTTGTCCTCCTAAAATCATAATTCTTCCATAAGACAACATGTATTAATAAATGGAATATTATATATATATTTAAGATCCTTTGCATGCTTTAATATGATTTATTAATTTTAAATTAGTTATTATTAGGCTTGATTATAGACCATACCGAATTTGAGTCCACCCGAGTCTAAATTCGACTTAAAATTATGTATCTAAGTTTAGGCCCGATATGAAATTTTGTGTTTAAGCTTGTATTAGATTTAAAGTTTGATTAAATTTTTTAATTTTTAAAGTTAAAAAAATGACAGTATTTTATTTAAAATTTGAACTTTAAAATTATAATTTTATTAATTATAATTATAAAATTATAATTACTGTAGTAACTTTATTCACTTGCTAATCCAATTTGTTTGGCTCTTATGGAGGGCAAGGGTCCGAAACCAAGCACAGATGTGTCCTCTTTTTCATACTTTCCAAAATATACCTATTCATCAATTAATCTGCCCTTTACTAATTAAATTAGCTTGAAGCACAAATTGTACGTGATTTTGTCTGCATTAGGGTTGCTTAATTATGTCGGTGATCATACTTACAAGTATATGATACTCTACATGCTAACCCTCTTTAAGTTTTGATCATCATCACAATATTCCTTAATTATTACTAATTAATAATTAAGGAATGTCAATTATGGATAAAGGAAATACCTTAGTAAAACTACGGTGGAGGATAATTACTGAATAAAAAAGTCATTCGGGTTTAATTACAAAAATCTCGAGCTGTCTAATTTTTCGGTTCAGTTTTTAATTTCTGGCTCAATTAACTTTAATAACTTTTAATGTTGAAAACCGATCAATTAAATCTTATCAATTTATCATCTTATCTGGGTTTTAAACATTGATAAATAATAATATAAAGTAAATTTCGGTGCAAAAAATTTACGTAACATTCCTTTTTATTTTACAACGAGACTGTTTTCGTGACTTGAATATACCGATCTGAAGTTATAAAACATAATTCATCAATGATGGGGTTTTCAATTTCTTCAATCCTTAGTTTTTGTCATAAACCAAGTTTAATAAGTACATTTACTAATCAACAAAAGGGTCAGAATGTTTTATTAAACAAATATAAAAATTGTGTGCTGTTACAAAAGTCCATTCGACTGAGGCAAAGTAGAGCCCAAGCCGTTTGATACTGATAGTGATCTTTCTGTTCTTCTTCGATCGATCAAGTTCTCGAAAAAGCCTACCACTTTAAGCACCGGTTGATATAAACTGAGCCGCCTAAGTTCACAAACCAGCAAACATAGGACTCATGCAACAATGCTAGATCTCAAATTTTGTCTCAATTGCTTTTAATTACTATTACATATAAATTAAGACAAACATACTTTTAGCTTTTTCATATTTTAATTATTTTATTGATACCAATTTTATCTTAATTATACAAAAAATTATTCATATACTTTTTTTTTTGTTACAAAGGAAAGACAAACAACGAAGAATCTAACGAAGGCACGGCTCGGCGGTACTCCGTGCCAATCCTGTCCTAGTGCAGAAGATCTATAGTGAGTATCGGAGGGTCCCGAAGAATGTGAGTGCCTGGGCTTGCCATCCCTGCAAGGTGGGTCAGGTGATCCACTCATTGGTTCCCTTTACGGTGCACATGCGTGATTCGCATCTTTTAATCCCGCAGAAGAAGACCTCGGGTACTTGTAAGCAAAAAGTGAGGAATATCAATATCGGTGTTGAGAAATGAAAGAATATTAATAACTTTCAGAGAGTCCATTTCTAAGATGACACGACGATAATCGAGGGACCATGCCAGTGTGAGGCTCGAATGGACACCTAGAGTTAAGCTATAATAGGTTGTTGTGAATTAGAAGTTTTTCATACTCATACGTACTAAATCCTACAATACTCATTAAAGTTATGATGCTCGTAAGAGATGACAAGAATATAGACCCTCGTTTTGAAGAACAGCCCAGTAAAGATAAAGAGACATTGTTGACACTATTTGATTATGAATCGATCCATTGATGATGAAGTTGTCAAATGATCAATTAGCAAATAATTTTAAGATGAAAGGAAATAATTGAATAGCTAGAATCATCACCACATTCAATCTTAAGTTTTGCAATGAAGCAGAATCTGAAGAGGTTTGATAGTACGAGATTTAGCAATAAGCATAAATGAAATTAACATACAATTTGAAGATGAAAGAGTGAAATTAACATACAATTTGAAGAACAGCCCAATGAAGATCAAGAGACATTGTTCACACTATTTGACTATGAATCGATCCATTGATGATGAAGTTGCCAAATGATCAATTAGCAAATAATTTTAAGATGAAAGGAAATAATTGAATAGGTAGACTTAGCATCGTGATCATCACTACATTCAGTCTAAAGTTTTGCACTAAAGCAAAGTCTGGAGAGATTTGATAGTACGTAATGTTATCCGTGTACAATACAATTTTAAGATGAAAGAGTGAAAATATGTTGTATGTTATATTACACTTGATGACAAATGTGAATACAGCAAGGAAACTGATGTAATGAACAAAAAACAAGTTTGGCAAAAGTGATCAAACCAATTGGAAGAGAATGGTATTAACACAGAATATGGATAAAAGACAAGTGAGAATGGAGCATTCAAGCCGCTTGAAGACGGCCACAAACAGCTCCAAAACCTAGCCGGCCTTCGACTTATTTTCCTCAACTCTTCTATCCGATTTCTTTATAAACTCACTTTGGAGGGCTCAGTCTTTATCACCCTTTTGATCTTTATTCTCTTTTTGTTTTTTTGATCAGTCCTCATGGGGAAAGTAACTCCACAGAAGCCGAAAAGCTCAGCGAGTAACAATATTGACGTGAATAATAATGGTGGGAGCAAGGTTAAACGAACAAGGCGAACTGTTCCTAGAGACTCTCCTCCTCAACGTAGCTCCGTTTATCGAGGAGTCACAAGGTGATGAACAGTTGATGTTATTCACAGATCGTTCAATCTTCATACTCATGATGGTATTTGATGTTTCAGGCATCGATGGACAGGACGATATGAAGCTCATTTGTGGGATAAGAATTGCTGGAATGAATCACAGAACAAGAAAGGAAGACAAGGTTGATCATCTCATAATTACGATTTCACTCCTTCTCTGCTTTTTTCCTTTTTCCAGTAATACATTTCTGATAAACTAACATTACAAGGCAAGGTAGTGACATTCATTTTCCACTTCCTTTACATGATCTTCTGATGGGTTGGCGCCAATTTCCTGGAATGCAGTCTATCTTGGTATGTACTATCCGAATGTACCTCCGTAACAGAGTTAGTCATATTGAAAAGAACAGTACTAACAGTCTTTGGATTCTAAACAAACCTGTGTTTTCAGGTGCATATGATGATGAAGAAGCTGCAGCTCATGCTTATGACTTAGCAGCACTCAAGTACTGGGGCCAAGACACCATTCTTAACTTTCCGGTAAACCTAAAAGATCAGAAACAGAGACTTTGAACATTTCTGATTCATTAGTTTCCTAACAGATACAAAACTGAAATCCATGTTTCCTTCTGGAAATTGTACGTATATAGTTGACGACATACCAAAAAGAGCTGAAGGAGATGGAAGGTCAATCTAGAGAAGAATACATTGGATCCCTGAGAAGGTATTGCATTATAAACTTCTACATTTGTTTACTTTGTTAGATCATATCATTAGATAACTATTTGAGTTTGGATTTAAAGGAAGAGCAGTGGATTTTCTCGAGGAGCATCAAAATACAGAGGAGTTGCAAGGTACTACTAATCATTCCAAAAATGGATTGGATATGTATTTCCGGATTCTTATGCCACTAATTCAGTATTAAACCAGTGTTTATGACCCAAAAAAGATTGATAAATCATATTAATGAACAGACACCATCATAATGGAAGGTGGGAAGCTAGGATCGGTAGAGTTTTTGGTAATAAGTACCTTTATCTCGGAACATACGGTAAGTCTTCTTCGATATGTCCAATAATATCTTTTGTCAAGTGTAAAAACTAATAAAACCGTGGATCTTATCATCGTCTCCAATATTTTTATAGATTCTTCAAAACCCATTAATATATTTGATTAGATAATCTAAAAAGCTGAATGGATTGTGTATGTTAGTCATTTTAGTTATGTCATTGATCATTATCTGGTATAGGTTCTTATGCTTATGATGCAATGGTTGCAGCAACTCAAGAAGAAGCTGCCACCGCATACGATATGGCGGCTATAGAGTACCGTGGACTAAACGCTGTCACCAACTTCGACCTCAGCCGTTACATCAAGTGGCTGAAACCTGGCCAACCTAACGTCAGTAACACTAACATCGATAACGACACTAACCCAAACCCTACTTTGATCACTAGATCAAGGACTGCCAAACCTAATCAAGAACTCGGATTGAGCTTCCTTCTCAGCAGCGAACAACAACAACCACCCTACCAACCTTCTCAACCGACTAACAACGAGATCAACTCGGTGCAGCCACCGCGCGCGGCCAACGCCACGTCGGCGTTGGGCCTACTTCTTCAGTCGTCCAAGTTCAAGGAAATGATGGAGATGACAACAGCAGCGGATTGTCCATCAACTCCTGCGGAGTTAGAGACACCGCAATGCCACTTCCCAGAAGACATAACAAACTATCTCGAATGCCAAGACTCCAGCAACTATGGAGATGGGGAGCACTCCATTTTCGGCGACATAAACTCGTTCCTGCCGCCAATGTTTCAATAATGCGACTTGGAGTCTTAAAATAAAAAGTACGGTAGGTGCTTTTGTCAATATTACAGAACACAGAAAAAAGGTCACCGGCCGGCCACCCTGAGACGTGGTGAAGAGTGACAAACCTACAATATTCAGTTTTTAGATTCTGATGATTAAATAGTCGAAAGAAGAGATCAGAACAGGTGAGACATGCAACTCTAGTCATAAAAGGACTCGGATATTTGTTATTCAGATCATCTTTTTGTAGATCGGAAAACCAAAAATAACACAGTTTTATCACCAAGAATCTTCCACTTTTCTTATAATAAGATGTAATTTTCATTTTCTAAGTAATAAATGCATTCTCTGCTGTCTCCGTTCTTTCTGTCTTCGTTGGATGGTCATGTTTGGCATGAATAACAATGGAAATGCTCTGTACACTAATCCTAAGAATGCATATTTATGTGTATGACGAAGTATCCTCTGACCAAGTAACTCTATCCAGTCTATTCTAATTATTCATTTGTGTAGGTAATTAGGAGTTCCACGTAAATAGATGGTTGAGATGAATTGGAATAGAATTGGGCCAGAATTACTAGAACAGAGAATCCCTCCTCGTTTTGGAGATAGTTATGTTTCTATTAGGTTAAGGAATAAAGTTTGATTTGATCGAAATTGGATTCAAGATAACGCATGATAGCCCGACAATGACTCGAACCCAAGTTTACATCTAAAATATGACTTTCTTAAGATTTAGATCGAATTTGAAGTTATCAATTAAAAATCTGTATTAAGTCTTTATATATAAAATTATGATTAAAAAATTCACGAATTGAACTATAAAAATTTTGAACCATCTAATTTTCGGGGTTGATTTTCCTTTTTTCGATTCGATTTATTTTAATAACTCTTGTTGTCGAAAATTGATCAATTTTCTTTTACTTAATAAGTAATTTGATATCATCATCTTTAAATTCTTTAATTTTATATGACGATCTAATATCGTCGGACCTTTTAAACTTTAAACCTCTTGTCTTCGGTTCAATTTTTAAAACATTCCAAACTTTCAACCAATCTCAAGGCTCTTGAACAATCTTAATTTCTTAAGTTTCTTTCTCAAAACAACAAAATTTTAAAATTTTAAATTAAAATAATATCATTTTAATGCGGCTCGAAGAGACTTATGTCAAACCCGAGCCTCCTCAAGAATGTAATATCTTTTTATACCAAAATTAATAAGCTATTCTACAATACCACATACGTATGGGGAAGAGATGTGTGAAGCTCACAAAGTATGTTTATATATTATTTAGGTCTCTAATTAAATAATTATGTCAATGAACTATGCTCTTATCGACTTTCTAGTCTTCTTCGCTTCTTTTATAAATTAAGTGTTTGCAAATTTTAAATCATATCTTTCTCTAAAAAACAAACTAAACCGGACAGAGCCAATAAATTAGTTTGATACTTTCACGTTCAGAACTATGCATATATAGTTAATACTTAACTGGCAAGTAGGGTTTGTAGATATTAGCTTGCGAGTGGCAGTTCATCACATTCAGCTCATGTTAACAGACCTATATATACTTAACTGGCAAGTAGGGTTTGTAGATATTAGCTTGCGAGTTATGACCTGTTAACATGAGCTGAATGTGATGAACTGCCAATTTTATCAAACAAAGCAATGCCTTTTATAGGCTCATTATAACAGAAAATAGAGAAATTCATAAATGATATAAATACCGTACTAAATTTGGTATCAGATTAAGTTCTGGTATGATTACTGTACTGATATAGGTCAATATCGGGTACCATTTTGAAATTTTCTTTAAATTTATAAAATAACTCTTGAATTTTTTAAAAATTACAAAATAATTCATTGTCATATTGTAAAGTTGTAGATTATTTAATTTAGCTTTTTTTGTTTATATCTTATTCATTTTAGTTTATATATATCTTTATTATATTCTAATTATTTCTATATATAATAATTATCTAAATATAATAATTTATT
>JANSVA010000217.1:1473682-1492051 GCA_025504915.1 Erythroxylum reticulatum
CACAAATATGCTTTGTAGTTTAAGAAATTTTTTAAAAATTTTCAAATTTTTATAAAATATTTTCTTTTAAAATAATGTTGAAATATACGAAGAATCAACTCATTTTTTAATTATAACAATTTATTAATTTAAATCAAATTTAAATAATTTGAATTGATATTAATATTTTAATTGAGTTATTATATTAGTGACATTTAATTAGTTTTCGTTTTGCAATTTATACTTCATTTATTTCGTTGTTATAAATATAATATGATATTTCATATTTCATGTAGTAAATATATAAGGTCAAAAGTATATTTTGAACCTCAATTTTTACAATAGAATACTATTGGTTTTTTATTCCACGTTAGAACTAGGTGAAAGTATAAGCTTCATTTGCAGCTATATAAAGAGATATATGCTTAAGGTTTTAAATATCCCAAAATCTCTTTCTCATAACCTTGTGTGTTAATTTTTGGTGTGGATTGTGAGATTTTCCTTTTGTAATATTTGTTTTCTATAGTGAAAAGTTATATATTCTTGTCTGTGATTTTTTCTTATATTCGTTAAGGGATTTTTCACGTTAAATCTTGTGTGTCCTTATTACTTCAATTTCTTTTATTGGCATGTTTGCTCTATCTAGATGGAGTCCATCTCCTATCAGTGGTATCAAAACCCAAGGGTTTCTCAAGTATGCTCTGTGGTCACAGTATAGTTTGATTTTTTGTATCAAAAAAGAGTTTTTCTTTGGTATTCTTACGGGTTAAGGGTGGTTATATTCTCGAGTTCTTGTTGTCATTTTTAAGGCATTTTTTACTAGTATTTGAGATAATTGAGTACATGTCTAAGAAAAGCTCTTTCTAAGGAGACTGGGTTTTAAGTAGGACCATTTGTGACCCCTCCAACCTTTCTTAAGAACTTTCCTATTATATTAAAGTCTTATTACATACTAAGTGGAGGCAACTCGGGCGGTTTCCCTTTTTAGCGTGAGAGAGTGGTAGTCAATTCTTGTTGTTAGAGATAATGTAGAGATAATAATTAAACACCTGTTATTGCTCATCACTTATCTTCTGTTAAGTTTGTTAGCTATATCCTAGGATAACATTATCATCTAGCCTTTACTGATATTTCGAGAGACTGTTGTAACAACTTAGTGTATATATTCATACCACGGTGATCAGTGATATTATTGAGGAAATCATTCCAACTCTATTATCTTATATGGTATCAGAGCCTATCATGGCAACTCAAGAAAACCAACAATCCTCCTCTTCTTCTTCTTCTGCGACTGCAGATACATCTCTTTCTACCAGAACCTTTTATCACAAATTCAACAACCAATGCTTTAAACACAAATCCTGTGTATTTGAAATGGATGCAAGAAGACCAACTACTCTTAAGTTGGATCTTATCATCTTTAACAGAAGAGATCTTTCCATATGTTACTGGCATCGATACTACCTTTGCTGCTTGGCAGTCCCTTACTGAATCATTTGGTGCAGGTAATAGTGCAAGACATGTGCAATTACATATGGCCTTGCAAAATCTATCTCCTGACGATAAACCTATGGCTTAATTCCTTTGTGAAGCCAAATCCATATCTGATGAGTTAGTCGCTACTGGAATTCCAATCACTCTTGATGAGTTCAATGCCAACATATTTCTCTTGCTACCTATAGAATATCATCCCGTGGTTGCTTCTTTATCAACCAAGAAAAATCAGGTATCCTTCTCTGATCTCTCTAGACGGTTTATTGCTCATGAAATTCTGTTGAGCAATACTAGGAAACCATCTCCCATTGTTGCCAACATAGAACGGCAGAACACTTCAGGCAACAAGCCATTCAACTCCAATTTCAATAATCAAACCAGGGGCAACACCAATAACAATAACAACAAATGTAAGAAACCATGGTATGCAAATCCCTGTCAGATATACAACCTCAATAATCACCAGGCTAAATGGTGTCGTAAGCGCTATGAGCAAAATTCTGACAAGATCACTGCTAATGTGGCCACTGCTTCCTCATCCTCTACCAATGATTGGTTTCTTGATACTGCAGCTTCTCATCACATGACTCCTGACTTGGCGGCACTTCAAATCTCCAAGGAGTACAAGGGTCCTAACAAAGTAACCATAGGTAATGGACGTGGTTTAAGTATTCAACATGTTGGTCATACAACTCTCACCTCTGCTGAAAATAAATTTCACAAGAAAAATGTTTTGCATGTTCCTGCTTTGAAACAATAATTACTTTTGGTTAATAAATTTGCTACCGATAATCACTATTTATTTAAATTTAATTCCAATGGATTTTCTGTAAAGGACTAGAGAAGTAACCAAGTCTTATTACATGGACCAGCAGAGGATGATGTTTATAAGCTTCCAGGTGCAGCATTACATTCCATCCTTGTCAATAGTTGAGCTTTTCAGGTAGTCAAGCATTCGGCTCCAGATTGGCATTCACGACTTGGTCATCCACAATAATTAACAGTTTCTTTCATTGTTAAGCAATTTCCATTACCTAGTAGGTCCATACATGCCTCTACCAGTCTATGTGAGGCATGTTGTTTAGGAAAGTACAGTAGGATTCATTTGCCACTTACTAACTCAGTAGCAAGCAAACCCTTGGAATTAATTCACAAAGATGTATGGGGCCCCACTCCAAATCAATCTTTTTATGGTGATAAGTATTTTGTTCTATTTGTAGATGACTTCTTTAGATATTGTTGGTTGTTCCCCATAAAACAAAAAAATGATGTTTTGCCAACTTTTATTGAATTTCATAAACTTGTGGAACGACAGTATAATGCAACAATCCTGACATTTCAGTTCGACTGGAGTGGGGAATTTAGATCAATTAATAGTTATTTTAAAGATACAGGGATACAGCATCGCATTATCTGTCCTCATACATACGAACAGAATGGAGTTGTGGAGAGGAAAATCAGGCACTTGGTTGATACCTGCATAACTTTACTTGCTCATTCTGCAGTGCCTTCAAAGTTCTGGAATTTTGCTTTGTACATAGCCGCCTTCTTGGTTAATCGTCTGCCTACTCCACTCTTGAATCAGTCTACACCATTTGAGAAGTTACACAATGTAAAACCAGATTACTTTATTCTTAGAGTGTTTGGTTGTACTATGTATCCATTGTTGAGGCCATATAATGCTCACAAATTCTCTTACAAGACTGCAGCTTGTGTTTTTCCTGGATACGCAAAAGATCATTATGGTTATGTTTGCTTTAATCCAGATGATAATAAGATATACTTGAGCAGACATGTTCGTGCAAATGAGACAAGGTTCTTAACTTCCTTCTTCAACAGGTTCGGTATTGGGTCCTCATCCAGAGTCGTTTGATAGTGGTCCCTGGCTTATGCTTTTAGCTCCATTTCCCACTATTGCCCCACCAACAAATCATTTTGTCTCAACCTCTGATAGTGCTTCACCTTCAACTTTAATCACCGACACAGAGACAACTAATTCAAATCCTGGCAGCCCATCCATACCTACTGTCATTCATGAGTCCCCATCAATGCCTTAGATCAATTCAACTCCTAATCCGCACCAATAAGGCTGAACACACCCAATGGTGTTGCGCCCCAATCCAAAGCCCAAAAAGCTAGCCTACATGTCCACTATGATCAGTTCACTTGCCATAGCAAATAATGCCCTTAAACCTACTTATTACACTAAGGCGCTAAAGGTACTAGAATGGAGAGATGCCATAAGTGCTGAGATAACAACATTACTTCAACATGGAACATAGGATTTGGTTCCACGACCTCACAATGCCAATATTGTGGGTTGTAAGTGGGTGTTCAGGGTCAAACACAAAGCAGATGGGAGCGTGGAGCGTTACAAAGCAAGGTTGGTGGCTAAGAGCTTTAATTAAATCGAAGGAGTTGACTACGATGCTACTTTCAAGTTACAAACTTTTTGTGATGCTGATTGGGCAGGCAACAAGATTGATAGACGCTCCACTGGTAGCTTTGCAGTATACCTGGGCAATAATTTAATTTCATGGTCTGCTAAGAAGCAACCAACTGTGTCCAGATCATCAATAGAGGCAGAATATAGATCCGTAGTAAACACTACTACAGAGATCATCTGGATACGATCACTTCTTCGAGAACTCAAACAACCTCTGAGCACTCCAACCATCATTTGGTGTGACAATGTTGGAGCTTCATACCTCGCAGTGAATCCGTGCTTCAAGGTTAAAACTAAACATATCGAAATAGACTTCCATTTCGTAAGGGAACAAGTAAAGGAAGGCACCATCTCTATTCAATTCATCTCATCAATGGATCAAATCGCGGATGTATTCACAAATCCGCTATTCACAAGTTGATTTCAGAGCGTCAAAAGCAAGCTAAGACTCCTTGACAGGGATTCGGGGGGGGGGGGGGGTTAGAGATAATAATTAAACATTTCTTATTACTCATCGCTTATCTTTTGTTAAGTTTGTTAGTTATATCCTAGGATAACATTAACATCTAGCCTTTACTAATATTTCGAGAGATTATTGTAACAACTTAGTGTATATATTCACACAAATATGCGAGACTGAAAAAAATGAAAAATAGTAAGACTTAGCATAGAAAATAGAGCTAGTCAAATCTCTTTGTACAGGTTGACTATGAATGAAACCCACACTTAGGTCTATATTCAATTAGTGGTGGTCCAACTTTTAAGCAATTAACTGAACTTCAGCACTATAAACAAGAAAAAGTAATCAGCTTTCTTAATTTCTTTCTTTTTCATCACAAAGTAATTAATAATAAAGGTCATAGAGATTCTAAGAATTGTTTACTTGCTCATCACGCTTTGATTTCTCTTAGCATAAGACTCATTAGTCAATCTAGATATTAATGAAAGGTATAGTAATATATTGTAAGAAGAAAAATAGAAGTAACCTTTTGTAAATAATTTGAATTGATGTTAATAGTTTAATTGAGTTATTATATTAGTGACATTTGATTAGTTTCTATTTTGTAGTTTATACTTGATCGATTTCGTTGTTATAAATATAATATAAGATTTCATATTTCATATAGAAAATATTTAAGGCCAAAAGTGTTTTTTGAACCTCAATTTTTACAATAAAATACTATTGGTTTTCTTTTCTACATTGAAAGTGGGTGAGAGTATAAGTTTAATTTGAAGCTATATAAAGAGACATATGGTTAAGGTTTTAAATATCCCAAAATCTCTTTCCCATAACCCTGTCTATTAATTTTTGGTGTGGATCGTGAGATTTTTCTTTTATAATATTTGTTTTCTATAGTGAAAAGTTTTATATTCTTTCCTGTGAGTTTTTCCTATATTTGTTAAGGAATTTTTCACGTTAAATCTTGTATGTCCTTTTTACTTCAATTTCTTTTATTGGTGTGTTTGTTCTATCCGGATGGAGTCCATCTCCTATCAGTGGTATCAAAGCCCAAGGGTTCCTCAACTATGCTCTGTAGTTATAGTATAGTCTGATCTTCCGCATTAAAAAATAAGTTTTTCTTTGGTATTCTTACGAGTTAAGAGTGGTTATATTCTCGAGTTCTTATTGTCATTTTTAAGGCATTTTTTACTGATATTTGAGGTGATTGAGTGCATGTCTAGGAAAAGCTCTATCTAAAGGGACTGAATTTTAAGTGGGACCATTTGTGACCCCTCCAACCTTTCTTGGAAACTTTCCTGGTATACTAAACTCTTATTACATATTAAGTGGAGGTAACTCGGGCGGTTTCCCTTTTTAACGTGAGAGAGTGGGAGTCAATTCTTGCGATATAAGTAATGTTGACCAAATCTGACATTATAAAGTTTGACAGGACAAAGTTCTCGTTATAGAATTGAAGATGAAGGTAGTATTAGTAAAAGATAACTGCTTGGAGGTCATCAGTGCTAGGCTGGTGGATTTTCACATATGACGTCAAATGGAAACAATTAGATGGCTTGGCCATGTCAGATTTGCATCTTGGTTTATCATATGATATCTTGCAAGGTGTAGAGGAAAAGAAAACAACCAAAGAGATATGAGATCGTCTCACAAAGTTATATGAAACTAAGCCTCTTCACAACAAAATTTTTTTGAAGAGGAGACTCTACATACACTGAATGTCTGAATCTACTTCAATAACTGAGTATATCAATACTTTAACCTCTCTATGCTCTTAACTTTCAAAGTTGGGACATAATGTAAATCCAATTGAACATGCGAAGATTCTACTTCAAAGTATTCCAGATTCATATGACCTACTCATCATTAATTTAACTAATAATATCCTCACAGATATTTTGGTATTTGATGATGTTGCTAATTCGGTTCTTGAAGAAGAAAGTAGATGCATCAACAAGGAAGAAAGGTTGAAAAGTTCACATAAAGCGGAAGCCTTATTGATGACTAGAGGATGGTTAATGGAGTGTGATTCCATTAGGAGTCACAAACAAGGAAGGTTGAAATCGAGAAGTAAGAAAAATCTCAACTGTTACAACTGCAGTAAGAGAGAACACTTTAAAAGTGAATGTAGATTCAGGAAGGGTGGAGACAAGGCCCCTGAAACATCAACCTTTCAGGGATGTGTTGCCAATGGAGAAATCTTATACAGTGAAGTAGCAATGGTGTTCAAGGACAGAGTAGAGCTCACTGATGCTTGGATAATTGATTAAGGAGCAACATGGCATATAACTCCTTGTAGAGATTGCTATCACACTTATAAATCTATTTTTGTAGGATCTGTGTACATGGCAAATGACCATGCCTTGGAGATTGTTGAGATTGGCACCATCAAGTTGAAGATATATGATGGTACAATTTACACTATTCAAAATGAACGACATGTGAAGGGCTTGAAAAAAAATGTATTATTTGTAGGACAATTGGATAAAATTGGGTGTAATACCTCTATTTAAAATAGAGTTATGAAGGTGATCAAAGGAGCGCTTGTAGTAATAAAGGTGGAAAGGATAGCTGCAAACTTATACAAGCTTATGGGAGAGACATTTATAGAAGCAAATGCATAAAGTTCTGCAGAAAATGCAAAAAAATTATATCACCATAAACTTAGCCACATGTCAGAATAAGGATTGAAGATTCTTGCTATGCAGAAACTACTCCCTGTTCTCATAAAGGTATCATTACCCTTCAATGAGCACTGCGTTATAAGTAAGTAGCATAAATTGAAATTTAATGCATCAAAATCGAGAAGTAAAGATATTCTAGAATTGATTCATTTTGATGTATAACAAGCACCGATTAAGTCTCTGGGTGGAGCAAGGTACATTGTAACCTTTATTGATAATTACTCCAGAAGATGTTAGGTGTATCCTATTAAGAGAAAGGGAGATGTATTTCCAACCTTCACAACATTTAAAGCACGAATTGAGTTAGAGACGGAGACGAAAATCAAATGCCTCAAGACTGATAATGGTGGAGAATATACTGGTGATGAGTTTATTGATTTTTGTAATCGAGAAGGCATCAAACGTCAATTCATAGTGCCTCACACTCCTTAACAAAATGGAGTGACAGAGTAAATGAACAGAACTCTAATTGAAAGAACTAGAGCCATGTTAAGAACTACAAGTATGACAAAGTCTTTCTAGGCAGAAGCAGTGAAGATCGTCTGTTATGTGATTAATTGATTACCAACAAGATCAATTGATCTAAAGACACCGATGGAGATATAGACCAAAAAGCCAACAAACTATTCTCAGTTACACAATTTGGAAGTCCTGTGTTTATGATGTATAATACCCAAGATATCACAAAACTAGATCCAAAATCCAGAAAATGTAGATTTATGGGGTATGCTGATGGAGTCAAGGGGTATCGACTAGGATCTCACTACCCATAAACTCGTCATTAGCAGAGATGTCATATTTACAGAAGATAAACTGCAAGAGAAAGATCAAAATAACACGTCTGAAGAAAACTTCGAAGTTGTAACGATTGAGAAAGAAAGGAAGATTGAACAGAAAGATTATACTGAAGCTATATCAGATCATGAGGAGCAAGAATCGGTTAAATATGAAAATACAAAAATTCGACGATCAACTCATGAAAGGAGAACCCCAACCTGACAGGTTGATTATATTATGGAGGGCAATATTGCATATTGTCTCCTAATAGAAGATGCAGAACCATTAACATTCTGAGAAGCAACAAATAGTTTAGACACATCACTTTGGATGGCAATAATGCAGGAAGAAATAAAAACTCTTCATAAGAATAAAACATGGAAGCTTATGCCGCTACCACAAGAGAGAAAGCCCATTGGCAAAAAATGGGTATACAAGCTTAAATGTAACAGTGATGATTAGGTGGAGCGGTATCATGCAAGTTTAGTGGTAAAAGGATATGCTCAGAAAAAAGGTATTTACTTTACAAAATTTTTTTTAGCTGTAATTCATCTTAATACAATTCGGATTGTCCTAGCTATGTGTGCTACATTTGATCTATATTTAGAGCAGTTAGATGTAAAGATTGCGTTTCTTCATGGACATCTTGAAGAAGAAATTTACATGCATCAACTAGAAGGTTTTGAAGAACCAGGGAAAAAGAATTCGATTTACAAGTTGAATAAATCTTTGTACGGTTTAAAACAGGCACTAAGATGTTGGTACAAAAGATTTGATTCCCTTATAATTAGGCGTGGATTCAACAGATTTAGTGCAGACCGTCGTGCATATTTTAAGAGGTTTGGTAATAATGATTTCATTATATTATTGTTGTATGTTGACAACATATTGGTTACAAGCCCCAACAAAGAATATATTCAAGATTTGAAGGCTCAGTTACTTGGGGAGTTTGAAATGAATGATTTAGGGCTAGCAAACAAGATTCTAGAGATGCAAATTTATTGAGATAGAAATAACATAAAGATTTGGCTTTCTTAGAAGAAATACTTGAAGAAAATCTTACGACGCTTCAATATGCAAGATTGTAAGTCAATATAACGCTCTTCATGTTAATTTTAAGTTATCCTCAAGTAAAAATCCTAGCAGTGAAGCAAAGAGGAAGGAGATGTCTCGACTACTGTATGTATCAGTAGTGGGAAGTTTAATGTTCGCTATAATTTGCACAAGACCAGACATTGCACAGTAGGAGTGGTTAGTCGTTACCTGGAAAATTATGGTTGAGAACACTGGTGGGTTGTAAAGAGGATCCTAATATATATTAAAGGGACCTCAAATGTTGCTCTATGTTATGAAGAATATGTTAGAAATAACGATATGGAGATTGATTAGTTCTCAATCAAATCTCCAAGCAGGAGATTGTTGGTTTTCTATCTCATATTGGAAGTGGGTGAGAGTATAAGCTTCATTTGAAGTTATATAAAGAGACATATGCTTAAGGTTTTAAACATTCCAAAATCTCTTTCTCATAACGTTATGTATTAATTCTTAACGTGGATTGTGAGATCTTCCTTTTATAATCTTTATTTTCTATAGTGAAAAGTTTCTATTCTTGTTCGTAGTTTTTCCCTATATTCGTTTAAAGAGGTTTTCCACATTAAATCTCGTGTGTCCTTTTTACTTCAATTTTTTTTATTGATGTGTTTGTTTTATCTGGGTGGAGTGCATCTCCTATCAAATACAACTTGAATCATATCGTCTTGAAACGTTCAAATTGAAAACTGAAATTTTCATAACATTTATTTGTAAATAAAAAGTGGGTTCTACGGTTATATCACAGTAGAGTTCGTTGTTATACAACTTGTCAAGTGACAATAGAGTCTAAAAATAATATAATTTCATATCAATATTGACGTGACAATTAATTGATAAGAAGTTTACTTGATAAATTTTCCATCCAATTATAAATTTTTAAAATGTTTTACAATCAACAAGTTTAAATATTAAGATATATTCTATATTTTGTTGTAAACAATGAGGTTTAAAATATTCTTTTTGCCTGCCAAAAACATTATACATGTTAAGAAGGAAGGAAAAGTCTTGATACATGTATGTCACACGTTGTCCACACGCTCACCAAATATATGAAATAAATAATTAAAAAAATGATTCAATTATTGGGATATTTTAAAATTTTAAGTAGGCCAAGGACTGGTAGCAATGAAAACACGTTTTGCCTTGCCTGTCCATTTCACTTTATCCAGACTCTACGTGAAAAGATTAAGTATATAAAATAATTATTTGACTTTTTTATTAAACATGTTTTAGGTCATCTAAATAACCCGTGATCTTACATGGATTAAGTATAATTAAGATATGTATTCTTTTATTTTTATATATTTCACTTTTGATTTAAATTTACATAAAAGATATAGAGAGCAAGTACTCGTGTTTTTAAATTATTATAAAAAATTATGAATTTATTAAAAATATTTTTTTGTTAAATTTTTTAATTAAAATTTCTAATATAAACATAAATGGCAAATTTTTTGTAAGGGTTGAAATTAATAATTAAATGCTTATATTCAAAATTCTTACAATTGAATTATTTAAACTGATTGACTATTTTTATTCCAAACTTGGATTGACTATTTTTATTTTTATTCCAAATCTTTGATGTCAAAAATAATATTCCTAATCCTGTTTTAGTAAATTTTAATCGCATATTTTGATTTTATTTTAAGAACAAAGATTGAAGAGATAGACTGGAATAGAATTAGAATAACATTATGACTCCATTTGATTGGCGGGAAAGTAAAGTGAATTTAAAATATGATTTCTCGGAAAATAAATATATAAAAAGTAAAAATATTCACATATTTTGATACTTATAAAAATTATAATAAGAAAGTTGGGTGGATTCCTATTACAATGTTTGGTATGCAACAATATTTTATGGAATGTAACTTAATTTTAACTTGTGTTTCTAATTATATCCCTACAAATCGAATAAAAATTGAAATCGTTAAATAAGAAAAAATATGAACCTAAATAGCAAAAATATTCAAAATCCAAATATCGGCCGATACAGGAAATTTTAAAAAATAGGGGAACTTTTTGTAAAAATTTCAAAAAATTTTAAGGTTTTCCTCCCTCCCTCTTATCTCTCCTTCCCCCCTTTTTTTCAAAGTTTTTTTAATTAGTTATTTTATTTATTTCAACTTTTATAATTATTATAAATTTTTAATTTTTGTTTTAAAAATAACAATAACTATTTTTATTACTAATAATAATTATAAATTAAATAAAACTTACAAAATTACTCTTATTTAAATTTATTTTAATATTTTATATAATATTTATTAATAAAATATTTTATTTTTAAAAATAAATAATTTCAAATTATTATTTATAAACTAAAATTTATTTTTTTATATATTTTTAATTATTAAATCAAAATTTATTTGAAATTTATATATTTTAAATTTGTAGAGTTGAGAGAGAAGGAATGGTTAGATTGACCAGTATAATTTTTAGATTAAGTTCTTGAGGAAAGTAATCTAAATACCAAAGAGGTGTTGTGATTAGAATCAAAAGAAAGTACTATTATTTATCTTAAATTAAGAAAGTTTTTTATTTCCTAACTATTTAGAAAAATAAACCAAACATAATAATTTAAAATTAAAAAACGATTATTTTTTTATTCAACAATCCGTACCAATCAAACGGTTTTTTCGAGTTGCCACAAGGGAAGCTCCGCACCCCACCATGGATTTGATGGAATATATGCCATCGCGTCTTAGTAAATTCCACTTTCTAATAATTTACCCTTTTCCCTTGCCTCATTGATATGAAATTATGGAGTGTTTAGTGTCAATTTATGTTTCCTGGAAACTCCATTTTTCTTTCCAAAGATTTCCACCACTTTCTTCATAATCATCACCACTTAGGATTTTAGTTGACAAAGATTAGACATCCCATTATTTTCTTAGATATTATATAATTTAATAAAATTTTAATACTTTATAAATTTAAAATATTTAATAAATTGTAATTTAAAATTGTATCTTATTAAAAAAAGAGAAATAAATCCTTTATAATGTTATTATATGTAGGGTGAATTTTATTATTTAAACATGTTTTAAAATATGTAGAAATACATATTTGAAGTATAAAAATAATAAATTAATATAATATATAATATGTTAGTCTCTCTACTAATTAAGAGTCGAGTTGAACTTACCTATAGATAAGAATATATTATCACCTTTAATTAAGAATTATCTTATACTTGCACTCATCTATAGATAAGAATGTATTATATATGTGATTCACAACAAACGTTGTCCATATGCTCTCATTCATACAATATAGAAAGTCTCATTCATAGGCAACACGATTTCTTTTTATTTAAAAAAATGGTAAATAAGCCACAGGGCACAGAACATGTTTGTCATGTTCATTTCTCCACTTCATAGAATAAGTGAAATGATTAACTAATAATATATGTTATGTGAAGTCGATTAGAGTATCTTATAGCGACCAAACATGAAAATGTTAAAGGATTTATAAGTGATAAGAACAAACTATCTAATTGACTAGTTCTAGTTATTTTGACAATGGTTGATCTAAGCTTAATTCTTGTTAATAGGCTTTACATTCTAACTGTATTAAAATTTTCTAATATGATATCAGAGCAGGTTTGGTCTAAATTATTAATTTCTCGATTGTCCGTTTAGATGTCCAGTCCCAATAGCTTGGTCCAGTTACCGCTGCGTTTATTTCAACTAAAAATTGGATGTCCAGTCTTACATTTAAGGAGGAGTGTAGAGTATCTTATATTGACTAAACATGAAAATGTTAAAAGATTTATATGTGTTAAGGATCAATTATCCAAATAACTAGTTCTAGTCATTTTGGTAATGATTGACCTAAGTTTAATTCTTATTAATGAGCTCTACACTCTTCTCATATTAGAAAATTCTAATAGAAGTGATGGTTTTGATTGTATATTTTAATTATATTTTGGATAAATCATATCAATTCAATTACGATTCTGTTTCAGTTATTCTATTCCCACCCTTTTTTACACATAATACGATGTTGTTTTGTTGTTAAAACGACGTCATATTGGGCGTGGAACAGAGTTATTAGAAGTCTAACGTACAAAACTATATTCTTAACTAACAGAGAGATCGGTACTTTTACATTCTATTTAGGGTTTTACGAGTATTGTCTTTTTATAATATTAAAATTATATTTGAATATTTACCTTTTGAAACTTAAATTTCTAATTATTTGAAATCAAACAAAAATAATTAGGAGATTAAAGAATTTAACACAACTCTTATCTTTTTCTTTTTTAATCAACATATTCCGAGCTTGAACATTTATCCCATCAACATGCATGAAGCTTAACAGAGCATTGGTATATGCTGACATCTACTCTACACTCAAACGCATAAAAAGGGACTCAAATACAATGTGCCTCTAACCTCTCATTAGGAAACTACAGTATTCACACTTCCGTACTCAACAATCCTGGGCTTGGAGGAACGCCTAGATCATTTGATAGCTTTTTACACAACTGCAAGCACCATATGATGCAAATGAAATGTTAGAAGTTTGAGATAAACTGATAAGATTGGCAAAATGAGTTCGGTTGGTCTGATCTAAAGTCAATAGATTAGGTTTTAATTATTCAAATTTCGGGTCAATCTCGGATATGAGAATATAATTGACCTAGATGATGTTATTTCAATCGATTAGGTCAATTGGGTCTGTTTTGAACGTTTTGAAAATATTTAGGTTTAATTTGAATATTTCAAAACATTAAGATCTGTTTTGTATTCTATTATAAACATTGAGGATCAAAATGTAACTTTAGCATAATCAATTTAATAAAACAATACTATTTTTGTAATCTTAAATAAATAAAAAGAGTTGTCAGAGATTATTTTATATGGAGATAAGGTGAGAGATGTACCTGTCGATAAGCTGAAGTATCTCCATAAGACTTTCTCAGTTCAACTACATACAAAGATGGGCTTATCTCGAATACCTGACAAAGTTTTGGAGATTCTATAAGCTTGGCACCAGAAGAGTGAAGCACAGGTTTTTGCTTCAATGGAACTTACCTCAGCAGCAACAGAGAGGCTACCTGAACTTCTCTGCCCCTTTTGTTCTTGCAACACTTTCAACTACAAACACGAACATTGCAATCAAACTGTAGTTATAAGCATGACCAACTTGCCAAATTCCAGCATTTTCAGGAAATATGAGCAAGTATTTTTAGATACCTTTCCATTTTTCTTCAGGACACGATATCCCATTTCATTCACGATACCTTCAATCTTTACGAGCAAATCTTTCAGGGAATGATTAGTGGAAGTAAACCTGATCTTTCTGTCGGAAACATCCTGGATTATTAACACAAAATATTAAGAAATTGGAATTCTGAAAGTAAAGAACGTTAGAAAAGGTACTGGTGCAATGTCTATGTCACCTCTTTCTCAAAAAAACCTGAGAGGTCAAGACAGGAAGACATTCCGATTAATTGAAAAGCATTGATGAGTGCAGGTGATTCTGGACACCTTTCCCCTTCAGATAGCTACGACAAAAAAACAAAGATTCCAGTTAGCGGTTAGTGAGAAACAAAAGGGACTTCCATTGACTTAGAACACTCTTTAAGTTCATAAGTACCACTTCATGCACTGCCAATGCTTCTTCATCAACATACACATCTTCATCTTCATCTGCAGGATCAGCAGGCGTATAGCCTTCCTTGAACCACTCATTCGCTTTAATACCTTCAATTGTAATTCTAGTGCCTGGGTTTGGATCAAGAATTCTCCTGATCAAGTTTTTTGCACCAGGCGTCAACCATTTAGGTATTTGGCAATCCCCCTTGAAGATCTGAGAAACCACTGAAAAGAATCAAACATAACATGCTTGCCAAGCGTTGACATTGAGAGGAACAGGAATGAAATTCAAATACCTTTTGGTAAAGAACAGCAAGATTTCTATCGTCGAAAGGAAGATATCCGGTGAGAATTACGTATAAGATAACACCACATGACCAAATATCTGAAGTGGCACCATTGTAGCCTCTATTCATAAGGATCTCAGGTGCAACATAGTTAGGACTTCCGCAAGTAGTATGCAGCAGACCATCATCCTTGGATTTTGCAGAAGATAAGTGTTATATAATGAAAGGAATCATTCAACGATTAAACCAAAATATTGATGAGAAGCATACCCTAAAATGTTGAGGCAATGCACTGAGTCCAAAATCAGTGATCTTAATGTTCCCCTTGGTATCTAGAAGAACGTTCTCTAGCTGTTGTAACACAAATCATTACAAATGGTACACATCCGAAGTGTAGCAACTACGAGTTTTACCGATACAAATGAAACAAGAAAAAAGGGATCTAATAGCAGAGTAATACCTTGAGATCCCTGTGGAAAACACCTTTGTTGTGACAGTAGCTAACACCATCAATCAACTGCTGGAAAAGCTTTCGGCCTTCAGCTTCTGAAAGCCTTCCGCTTGACGCCTGGATATGGGATGAAGAAACAAGTAATGTATCCTGGTGATTAGTTGTTAAACCTTACATTAGATTGACAAAAGTAGTAATAACTCCTTACAATTCTATCAAACAATTCGCCACCAGTTACATACTCTAGTACCATATAAATTCTTGATTTGCTTGCCAACACCTGCAAATCATCAATACATCATTAGCAGTTGACCAGAAATAGAAAAACATAGAAATAGGCTTTTGGTTAGAACCTTTAGATTAGTGTTCTAGTTCTGCTGGGTCAAAAATAGTGAAAATTAAAGTGGTGATAGTACTGAATAATTAGAGATGACATTTAGATCAGGCCCAGTCTAACCTGAAGTCAACAGATTCGGTCCGAATTAATTGGACTTCGAACCAAGCTCAAGACCTTTTTCCCCCTAATTTTTTAGCTTCAAGCTTGGACTACTCAGCTTAATCAAGCCCAACTCTCAAAAATTTTAAGTAAAAACGACATTGTTTTATAATCAGACTAGGCATTAATTTTCATCAGACCAACTGAATTTGGTGAGAATTGCTGGTGCTAAAAACCTTCGTTCTCCTAGGCATGACAATCCAACCTCGAGCTCGGTTTGTCCTAGACTCAGACTCGAACTCGAGCTCGCATAAAGTCAAATTAAATGCATAAAGAAATCCGAGCAAAGGGTCATCATCATCTCGTCTATTATCATTCTTCTAATGTTATAAATAAATAATATCATAACTTATTCAGGACCAGGTTTCGTTATAAAAATATCTAAATTCGTCTTTGCATTTTCTTATAATAAATTAGACACAAGAAACGAACAGCAGCCACACAGAGAAATCCCCATTAGACTTTGAATTTTCCTTTCACGCACTATGATTCCTTGAATACCTCGCAATTCCAAAGATGCGACAAAAGCAAAGTCAGGAAATGAAAAAGTATTAAAGAGACCTCACAAAGCCTGACTCCAATTAGGCAGCCCCACAACCCCACCAAACACCCAGCTCTGTGAATGTGTGGCCCTAAACAAACTGTTTTTATATGTATAAATGTACTTGTCTGTTTCAATGAGGACAAAAAGTAATATTAATATTTTTATCAAAAAGACATTATTTAATTTAAATTGATATTAATCATTAATATAATAATTCTATATACCAATATTTTAAAAATAAGACCGAAAGTAAAAAAGAAAACTATTTTAATAAAAATTAATAGATAAACTAAATAAGAACCGAAAAATTGACCGATTCAAAATTTTTACGATTAAATCAGCCGGATCGTTTTAGTTACGTGTTTATACACTTGTCTTTACCTATTTATTTATTATCACATCATATATTATTTATATTACTGAATCAAGTTGACCATATAACGTATTAAATGCTTCTAAATTCATCAGTCAGTCCATAGGCACCACCAATCACGTTTCAGATCACAAGGAACGCCTCCCATCTAACTAATCGTTAATAAATTAATATTTATAACTCTTTTAAATAACATTAATTTTAATATTTATAAAAAAAATAAAAATACGAAATATAACGGAAAATTGTGTTAAAAAAATTAAAAAAATATGAGAATCAGGGTAGAAATATATGAGTGGATAGAATTTAATGCATTTAATTATGATTTGAAATTTAGGAAATTAAACGACGTCGTAAAACGGAACACGAATGAGCGCAGAGAGGGAGGGAAGTGGAACCGACCTCGTGTAGCCTGACGATGTTGGGATGTTTGAGGAGCTTCAAGGTGGCAATCTCTCTCTTTATCTGCAATCAATTCATTTCCATTCCTTTTTTACTAATTACTAACACATAAGCGATTAAGAAGAAGAAGAAGAAGAATAAGGGAAATTTGCCTGATGTGTAGTCTTAAGGTCGATGATCCTTTCCTTCTCAAGGATCTTGACAGCAAAAGGAAGACCAGAGTCGATGTTCTTAGCCAACTTCACTTTCCCAAAATTCCCTTCTCCAAGTGTCCTCCCAAGCTCGTATTTACCCAGTCGCATTCCCGACTTGTTCAGATTTTGATGCCTTCCTCCTCCTTCTTCGATCTCCTTCCAATTATTCGTCCCCACCATTCACTGTTCCCCCACAAACACCTGATGATCACTGCCTGACTTTCGCGCCTCGATTCCACAACAAGTCAACAAAATGCTTCAGACGTTTAATTTGCAACCCGCAAGAGATCGTCTCTTCTCTCCCTTCCCTTTCTCCCTCTCTCTCTCTATATATATATATATTGCCTTTTGCAGAAATGGAGGAGAGGAAGAAGAAGAAGCTGTAAAAATGAGAACAAATGAGCTGGGGTGGGCTGGAGGGAGGTTTTTAACTTTTCTTTATAGCTGATTTGTTGTCCTAATACCTTTCTCTGTCAGGCTCGGATATCGATGGTTAATTACAAGTAGACATGTTCCCTTTAATATTGAATAAAACTAAATTTTAATTTTTTTAAAAATAAATTACTATTAAATAAAAATTAAGTTATTTGTTTTAATAAAAATTCTGTTTAATTAACTTTTTTAATAATAAAGTTATTAAAATAATGCCAAATTTAAAATTTTAACAATTATATTAACCTACTTAATTTTTTTAGTAATTGAATAATAATATAAAAAGTCATTTTTAAGATTTACTTAGAAATTAACTTATTATGGATAGGTTCTCCTTACTTCAAAGGTCAAACTTCAAACTATAGATAGTACAGTAATTGAGAAAATGTTAAGATAGTGCTTAAAAGATTAAAATCCAATTTATTAAAAAAAAGTAATGAAGTTTTAATAACTTATTACAACGTTAAAAATTCGACTGATTCACGAGATCTGAGTATTTATTTACACTCTTGATCAAGCTTGTTGTATAACGCTTGCCTAATATGAAGTACCCGATTAACCTGATTTATAAATTAGGCACCTTCTTGTAATTCCTCTAGGCTAGGGGCTACCATAAGTCTTCCATCTTTCTCAATAGGGGGGTTGTAGACTA
>JANSVA010000217.1:1521895-1533180 GCA_025504915.1 Erythroxylum reticulatum
ATTAAATATAGTGTCGAAAATTAATTTTCTTCAATAAATTTGTTGCTTAAAATTAATAAAAGTACACTGTAATTTGAGTATTTGACTCCCAAATAGAATTAGTGTTTAATTTTATGTAATTCCAAATCAATTAAGTTAGATTTTATTCATTTGGTTGGTGTAGAAATATCAACTGCGGCCTAGGCTGATTCGGACCGACATAGGCTAGGGTGCCTTGTGGTCTAATAGGTCGGGATATATTAGTCCATAGCTCAGCCCGATCATGAGCTACCCCTGCCCATGGTCCAATGAGCCACCATCTTTTAATTTTTTTTAAAATGTAAAAAATGACCCTCTTTTAAAAATTTTTAAATGTCAAAAATGACGTAATTTTTTAAATTAACGATTAGGCTACGGGACAGGGCAGGGTCAAAATTGACATCCCTAAGTTAATGAGATATATTTATCAATGTTTTAATATATTTTATTTTTAAAAATAACATTTAAATCAATTTTAAAAATTAAATTAAATTATCTAAATTAAAATATTCATAATGTTAAATAGTATATATATATATAATTTTAAATTAAATTATTAAAAATGCTTATTAATAATTAATAATTAATATTAAATATTAAATGTATTATCTAACAAAATTATATCTTATATTAAAATTTATAGTGAGAGACAAGGTGGCGATATTGGTTTTCATATGTTCAAGCAAACATCTGTTGGCTCACATTGATCGATTTCTTTTCACGCGGTTTTGACAAATTATTCAAGCTCGATTGGACCACCCATGGCAGCTCTCAATAACGAGGGGAACCAGCTGAAACAGGGATGAACGCGAAAAAGAGAAGCGGAACCGCCGGACCGCCCAACGCTATCGTATAGTGCGGCCATAACAGGTGCTCGGGTAGAAACAGTCATTGTGGAAGAACAGAGCTGGCCAGCTAAAGCAACAATAGAGCTAGAGGAGGGGGACATAGTGCAGCTAGCTGGCGGAACATGGAGGAGGAATTAAGCTCTCCCAAACGTTCAAGGACAAGTTAGATAATCAGTGGACCAAGGCAGTCGTAGTGAAGCTATTGGGACGTAGGATCGAATACCAAGCACTCAGCTCTCGCCTGTGAGCCCTACGGAAACCATTAGGTTCACTGAAAATAGTCGACCTAGAGTAGGAGTTCTTCCTCGTTCGGTTTATGGAGGATACTGATTATTTCCACGCCTTGACGGATGGACCTTGGCTAATCTATGGACAAACAATTTCAGTCCAGTGTTGGGTGTCGTCATTCCGGCCAAAACAAGAGAAAGTCACTGGGGCAGCATTGGGAAATTTAGTAGGCAATACTGTGAAAATAGACAAAATGACTTTGCTGGCTCATCAGGGACGTTACGCTTGCATTGCAGTGGATATTGATCTCAACCTACCGCTAAAAACTAGTGTTGGATGGCGAAATCCTGCAAGTGGAGTACGAGGGGCTCCCTCAACTATGCTACTCCTATGGGAAGGTTAGACATGCTACTGCTGGGTGTCCGCAATGCAACCGCGACGCTGAGGAGAGAATAAAACCAGCTGAAGGAAGGTCTGAGAAGGCTTCGTCGTCAGCAGTGACAGCTGGAGGAGGGACAGGCCTCACCACTGCAGCAGACCAGCCAATAGTCGGAAACAGCTATGGACCTTGGGTTCAGGTCCAACAAAAACCCAGACCTTCAGTGCAACGGCTCTAGTAGAAAAATATCAACACCATATCACGTCAGTCGTACTCAGGTAGAAATAACGAGTCCATTCACAAGATCGGTTCCAGATACTCTGCTCTGTCAGATAAAGAGACAATGGAGGTGATAGAGGATATAGCAGAGGAGGCCCCACAACAAAATTCCTTAATGGGCCTAGGCCATCGAATGCAACTTACAGAAGTTTTGGGCTCTGGCAAGCAAGCAAGTACTAGACTGATATTCAAAGCTACTAGGCCCAAGCAACATGCTAGGACGGGGCCTAGAGGACAAAAAGGCGTCCAAACTCAATTAATCCGAGGTGAAAGCTCTCGGGCCAGTCCCACCTCGGAACATAATTCGGTACTAACCCCCCATATCCAAATCCAACCCAACAATTTGGACAAAAACATAGCAATCGTCCTCTCTTCACACACGGAAATGATATGCGATCACCAGGTGTTAAAGGACCGTGAGATGGACGTTGAGGAGAGACTACAACTAATGGAAGGGGTAAAGGCACAGGAGGCTCCAAACCCCCCCCCAATATAGCAGGAGAATCAAATATATCGGAAGTCATGGCACCGCGTGGGAGCAACGAGGAGTATGCACTGTAGCCCCTGAACGATGGAATCCAGGACGCTCCTATGGGAAGTACAGAATTCGGTTAATTTGCTTTTGTTATGTCGATTTAATTTGGAATTGTCAAGGGGCAGGGGGAATAGATTTTGAATTGTCCTGCGTAATTATCTTTGTCACTATAATCCGAGTATCCTTGTTTTGTTGGAACCCAGAATTAGTGGAAATAGGGCGCACGAAGTAATTTGTACTTTAGGCTTTGATTATTCTTCCATAGTGGAAGCCATAGGTTTTGTGGGTGGGATTTGGATGCAATGGAAGGGGGATTTTACTATCTCTATAGTGTTAGCCCACCAGCAATTTATTCATGCCACAGTTAAGTATGAGTCTTACTCGTTCGATTTCATTGCAGTTTATGCCAACCCTCAAACCTCTTCTCAAAAGCACCTCTGGCCTACTTTAGAATGGACCGATAGATCCCTAAATGGAAATAACTAATAAGCAGGGTGGTTTGGTAGGGCACAGTCTCAGATCCTTTTAGCCCCTCACAAGGGATTAGACAAGGTGATCTGCTCTCGCCGTATCTTTTTGTCCTATGCATGGAGCGTCTAGGACATCTTATCTCAAGAGAAGTGGGACAAGGTTGATGGGGACCGATAAAATTAAGCCCTATAGGGCCATCACTATCCCACCTTTTCTTTCTAGATGACATGGTTCTGTTTGCGGAAGCAACGGATTCCCAAGCCCACGTAATCGCTAAGACTTTAGAGGAATTCTGTCAGGCTTCTAAGCAAAAAGTTAGTACAGGTAAAACAAAGATTTTCTTCTCCAAGAACGTTAAGACGAAATTGTACGTCGTATCAATCACGCCCTGCACATTAAAAGTACAAACAATTTGGGCAAATATCTAAGCGTACCTTTGCTCTATGAGCGTATCACACGGAACAGGGTGGCGCGCAAGACAGTTATCGCTAGCGGGACGTGTCACCTTAACTCATTCTATGATCTCGGCCCTCCCATATCCACAATGCAAGCATTGCAACTGTCAAGACAACTCTGTGATGACTTAGAACAAATCATGCGCAATTTTTTCTAGGATTTCACAGAAGAGCAGAGGAAAATACCCCTTGTTGATTGAGATTTAGTGTGTCAACCCAAAAAGGACGGGGACTTAGGTATTAAGTGCATTACGTCTTCCAATGATGCTTTGTTAACAAAGATGGGCTGGGCTCTGATTACACAACCTACAGCCTTATGGGTCAGGATATTACGGGCTAAATATCGTATGGACCCATACCACATCCCTCCTACGCTAAAAAGGATAGGAGCATCGAGTTTTTGGCGGGGATTTGCAGCAACTTGGCAGTATGTCCATAGAGGTATAAAATGGAAACTAGGAAATGGTAGATACATCTACTTTTGGTTGGATAATTGGGTGAAAGATTGGGGTCCGCTACTCTATGTGACGACCCCTCCAGTACTAGAGGGAGACCTGTACGCTAAAGTTGCGGACTTATAGAATGAGGATGGAACCTGGAAGTGAAACGTGTTTCAGCAATACCTTCCATCCTCCATTTGTATGGCTATAGTGGAGATAACCCCCAGTGCAACTAACACAACGGAAGATACCATACGATGGGGCCAAACTGAGCATGGGAGATTCACAATGGCGTCAACCTATGATTTAATCGAGGGGCACACCCCAGGAGTTTCTGCTAGTCCCTAGGCCTTAACTTGGAAATGGCCAAAATCCCAAAGGATCAGAGCTTTTCTTTGGCTCATGACCAAGAACAAGCTTCTGACGAACCAACAAACAGTGGCGCGACATATTGCAACAAATAGTAGTTGCCACATCTGCGGACAGAAAGAGTCCACATTACATGTCATCCAAGACTGTCTGCGAGTGCTAGCTTTTTAGAGGAAATTTTCCTCGTAGATAGTCAATACGGAATTTTTCTATTAGGACGAGGAGGTCCGGGTGAAATCCAACTTAATGAAGCACTCAGGAGTCGCATGCTGGATGCTTTAGATGTGGCAAAACAAAATTCTTTTTGAAGAGGAGTTTGTTTGGACGGAAGATGGTACGAAGGCAATTATGGAGTACGTGGAGTGGATAGTTAGGGCAAGAGTAGTAGAAAGCTGTGTGTTTTCAAACCAGGGCCTATCGATAGGCAGTCTAGTGGGATGGACAAAACTGCTAGAGGAATGGGTAAAACTCAACACGGATGGAGTGTTTAAACAGGGAGTACACATTGCTACCGCTGGTGGCTTAATTCGAGACTGGCACTACCAGTGGTGTGGAGGGTTTTTCCAACACATTGGAAACAACTCATCATTAACAGCTGAACTCTGGGGAGTCCACTCGGACTTCACGCTAGCTTGGTCACTTAGGTATCGCCGGGTTATAGTAGAAGTGGACTCCTTAGAAGTCATTAACATCCTATCCTTTCTCATAACTGTGATTGATATAAATAATTTCTTATTGACAGGCACCCGTGGCTTACTCCAAAGAGATTAGGAGGTGCGAATTTAGCACGTGCATCGTGAAGGGAACCAGTGCGCGGATAACCTGGTCACCCTTGCACTCATGGCTAGCCAGGAATTTATATTCTTCAGGAGCCTCCACTGTCAACCCTGGACCTTTATCAGAAGGACAAGCAATGAGCAATATACCACAGAGCATTACGATAGTTTGATAATTCGTGTTTAGAGGTTTTCACTTATATATTAAAAAAATTAAATATTAAATTAATATAAAAATAAACCTTAAATTATAAAAATTCAAGTCTCCGTACCAACTAAAAGCCAGCAAAGTGCTTGGACTCCATGTTTATCGGCTGCTCCAAGCTCATGCACCAACTTCACTACAATCGCACCTTCATAGCCGCCAAAATCAGATGGGTTCGCGACCCATATTTAGTCACGGTACTCTCTAAAGAACTGAACCTTAAACAATTCATTTCTCTCAAGAACTAGATTGTCTTCTCCCCTTCCAAGTTCCTCCCTCTCTCTTCTCTTTCCCTTCTTAAACGCTCCATAAACCTTCCCACCACTGCCCACAAGTTCTTCAACAAGTACTCTTCGATTTTTAGCCAATTCCAGCTTGCTCCTTCTCTCCCTCTCCACGTCAAGCTCACCCCTAAAGCCTTCTCCCTGCACAAAGAAGAGCAGGACATTCACGACTCGCCAAGTCATAGAGATGATACTGTGAAAAGGTTAGCTAACCTTTTGATGCTTGCTAAAGGAACAAGATTGCCTTTGCATGTTATTGATGGGTTCAAGCTTGATTTGGGTTTGCCCTATGATTATGTAACTTCTCTTTTGTCAGATTATCCTGAATACTTCGATGTTTGTTACATTGATGGGTGTCTTTGTCTGGAGTTAGTTGCTTGGAAAGATGAATTGGTTGTGTCTGAAACGGAGAGAAGAGTTGCACATGGAGATTTGAGGAATGTTCAGAGGAGTCTGGATCTTCTGACTATTTTTCATGTACCAATTTTGTCTTATTTGATTTCACCCATCTATTTTTATGAGACTCGCATCGATGGATAGTTAAAATCAAATGAACAAAATCGGTACATAAAAAATGGTACAAAGATTTGGGGCTGTTCAGAGAGGGGAGCGTATTGGGTTTTCTTTTAAGTTTCCCAAAAGGGTTTGATTTGGCGAAGAGAGTTAAAGACTGGGTTTTTGAGTGGTCAAAAACCCCCAAAACCCAGTCTTATAGATACCGAATAGGTTTATCAAGTCAATAGAACAAGTCCCTTGAACCAGTTTAGCAGAAAACTGCGCTGATTCAGGCATTAGATACATGCGTATGGATCATTCTAAGCCGCTTGGTTTTGCTTTACTAATGTAGATAAAGCAGAAAACACCAACTCAATACAAAAATTCCTTTCCTTTATCACTCAGCCGTATATTTCTAACTGACACTGTATTTACTTGTTCGACCCGTTTCTGTGTGTATTCCCGATTTCCTAACTGAGCGTTTCTCAGTCCTATGAACTCCCTCGACTCTGGGGGTCCGCTTGCCAAGAAGGGGAGGACGAGGAAGAGGGATGAGGACCCTCCCCTCCCCAAGTCCTCTTATAGCCAGGCGGTATCTGGCGGCCCCTCGCTGGGAGCTGCAACGGTGGCTGCAGCGTGGTCGGAGGAGCTCCCAGTTGCCATTGAGGACGGGGACATCACACCAGTCGCCGGGGAAAACGGGGGAAGCATCAAGCTATCCCCCCAGTTGCGAGCTAGGCTGGACAAACAATGGGAGCTTGCAGTGGTGGTGAAAATCCTTGACTGAAGGGTGAGCTACACCATGCTATCCAACCGATTACGCAGTATCTGGAACCTCCGACGTCCTATGAAGCTCGTAGACTTAGACTACGACTTCTTTCTGGTGAAATTTCAGACGGAAGAGGACTATCTCCACGTCCTCACTAACGGTCCTTGGACTGTCTTTGGACAAATGGTTGCTGTCCAACGATTGGTGCCCAGCTTTCGTCCCTCCCAGGCCCAGATATCCCATGTTGTTGTGCGGGTTCGAATACCGAACCTACTTATCGCCAGGTACCACCCGGAGATGCTGATGGCTTTAGGCAACCTGGTTAGCGCAACAGTCCAAATCAATGAAGCTTCATTGCATGCACAGAGGGTTCGATGTGCGAGAATGGCCGTGGAGGTGAATTTGAAGGCACCGCTGCGATCCAATTTAGAACTTGATGGGGAAACTTTGTTGGTCACGTATGAGGGCTTACCCCAGTTGTGCTATTCCTGTGGGATCGTGGGGCACTCCCCCACTGCTTACGCTAAAGCCATGCCTGCGCCAGCAACTGCCACTCCACCATCATCCAGTTCTGTTGCAGGGGAGAGTGGTCCAGATGCGACGTTGGCATCTGTGGAGGGACGTCAAGGTAATGACACGTCCAACGACTATGGACTATGGACGAAAGTGCAACGCAGGTATCCTCGCTCCAGTGTGAAGGGACAGCTCCCTTTTGACAGCTGTGGGGCTCGTGTAGGGCCAACGTCCGAAGGAACCAGGTTTGGGGTGCTTCGCTCGGTGGATTTGGAAGGAGACGCGAATGCTGGGCCGCGAGCTTCACTCCCACAACTACTGCTTACTGGGCTGGGCCGCAGGTGTCATGTGGACTCTTCAGGTGGGCCAGAGCCATTGCCATCCCCTGCAGCCAGGCCGAAGCCTGTAGCTAAGGTCCCATAGCCTCTGAAGGCCTCTAAAGGCAAGGCTGCCCTGATCCCTTCCCTGCTCCGAAAGAAAAAGGGACAGGCTAGTGGGCACCAGGCCCAAGCCTCCACTGACTCCCTTCATATCCCCTTACAACCCACGAACCAAGAGAGGCACTTAGCAGTTGACATATCGACACACTCTGAGATGGTATGCGTGAGCCAGCTCGTAGCGGATCCAATCGAGGAGCCTGCAGCGAGATCCCAGCACATGGAAGGGGTCGAGGACCCCGGGACGGGGGACAGTCCCCCAACCTTCCTACCCTCAGAACCTCCTAAAATTCAGATGGAATTGACGGAGCTGGAGGCTCTGCCACATCCGGGCTCAGAGTTGGGTACCAGAATCCCAAAATATGGAGACACAGGAGTTTCGAGTTGAGAGCGGTGCTGAGCCTCCAAGGTAGGGTCCTTCTCTCTTGTTCTTCTTTATGTCGATTAATCTGGAACTGTCAAGGGGCAGGAGGATCCGCGTTTTAGACCCTCCTGCGTAATTACATTCGTAATTACAATCCTGGCGTTTTGGCCTTATTGGAACCCCGTCTTAGTGGCACTAGAGCTCGTAATATTATCTTATCCTTCAGGTTTGACTATTCGTTTCGCGTTGAAGCAGACGGATTCTCGGGGGGTATTTGGCTTATGTGGACGGCGGAGGTCTTTGTGACTATTGTCACTGCATATAGACAGTTCCTTCACACCACTGTCCGATTTGGGTCTGATTATTTTGATCTGACGGTGGTGTATGCCAGTCCGCAAGGGTCCACGCAGGCCCTCCTATGGCTGTCCTAGCCTGGGTTGGTAGTACTACTACGAGACCGTGGATCATGGGTGACGATTTTAATGCTAAATTAGATATTGCTGATAAAAAGGGTAGAGCTACCTCTACCCCTGTCGTTAATAGAAGTTTTCAAGATTGGGTGTAGCGCTGTGGTCTTCACGATTTAGGTTATGTTGGCTCCCGTTTTACTTAGTGACGTGGTTTGCAGCAAGCTCTCCTGGATAGGGTGCTTGGTTCTACGGAGTGGGTGCAGCAGTTTCCCCATACTGTGAACCTGCACCTGCCCTTCCGGGGGTCCGACCATCGACCTATGCTCCTACAATTTCGTCCGACCAAGCCCCGGTCTTATGGCCCGGTGCCTTTTAGCTTTCAAAATGTGTGGCTTACTCACTCGGCCTTTCCAGAAGTGGTTGTGCAACATTAGACCCCTGAGGACGGGGCCATGAGTTGTTCCTTAGCCCAGTTTTCTAGCCACCTTACGTACTGGAACCAGCATGTCAATGGCAATATTTTCTCCTGGAAGAAGAAACTGGTTGCCAGACTGGAAGGGCTCCAACACGCTATGACAACCCATCCCTGGGACTCGTTGCTGGACCTGGAGGACATGTTGAGTAGTGAGCTCCTCCAGGTCCTGTGCGAGGAGGAGCTGTTTTGGCACCAACGAGCTCGATGTGAGTGGCTCTCCAAGGGCGATCGGAATACTAAGTATTACCATACTCTCACTCTCGCCAAGCGTAAGCAGTTATGCATTGAACGACTCTAGGACCAGTCTGGGACTGTAGTGTCTGACCTTGATCTGCTGCGTCGTCTTGTTCAGTAGTATTTTGTCCAGCTGTATACGCTGGGGGAGTAGCAGGCCCCCGTCTTCCCAATCTTGGGCGCCTTCCCTACCCTTTTGAAGGAGAGAAGTCAGGCACTTTCTAGTCCTCTCCTTGGGGAGGAAATCCAGAGGGCAGTCTTTGGCATGAATTCCCATAAAGCCCTAGGGGTCGATGGGTTTAACGCCCTCTTCTTCCAGAACCAATGGGCGACTGTTGGTCTGGCTGTGGTGTCGTTTCTTCAGCGGGTCTTCTGAATGGAAATGTGGGATCAGGAGTTAAATCATACAACCCTGGTGCTTATCCCTAAAATCCCCTCTCTCATCCAGCTCTCTCAGTTTCGACCGATTAGTCTGTGTAATGTCATTTACAAGCTTATTTCGAAAGTGGTGGTCAATCGGTTGAAAGCGCATATGGCTTACCTCACAGCTGAAAACCAATGTAGTTTCATCCCTGGCCGACATATCACTGATAATATTATTATTGCCTAGGAGGTTATCCATTCCATGCATAAGCGGACAGGGCCTGTCGGGTACATGGCGTTAAAGGTCGATCTGGGGAAGACCTACGATCGTTTACGCTGGCAATTTATTCAGGATACTTTGGTTGAGGTTGGGTTACCTGCGAATTTAATCTGGGTCATCATGCAGTGTGTCATGACTACTTCTTTACAAGTGGCCTGGCAGGGGGTGGTTTTGGAGCCTTTCAGACCCTCGCGCGGGATCCGGCAAGGCAACCCAATCTCCCTTTACTTGTTTGTTCTCTGTATGGAACGTCTTAGGCACCTCATATCACATGAGGTCCATAGCGGGGTGTGGAAACCAATCAAGTTTTGGAGTCGCCTGCTGGCATCTATGGCAGTGGCGCAACTGTAGTCTGTTTGAGCCTGATTTCATTTGATCGGAGGAGGGGTCCCGGCTCACTTTTGCTTATGTTGACTGGATTGTGAGGGCCCAAGTGTTGGAACACAAGGTGTTTCCGACTCTGGGGGTTCCGGTGGGCACCATGGTGGGCTGGACTAAACCCCTCGAGGTTGGGTTAAAGTCAATACAGATGGGGCGGTTAAGCTCGGAGTCTCTACGGCCTTTGCGGGCGGTTTGATTCAAGATTGTCATGGGAACTGGTGTGGTGGATTTTAGCAAAACATTGGTCGAGCCTCGCCTTTAACGGCGGAGCTTTGGGGTGTGCTCTCCGGCATCTCTCTGGCCTGGGAGATGGGGTATCGTAGGGTGGTCGTCGAGCTGGACGCTCTCGAGGTTATTAATATCCTCTCTGACCCGCACTGTGGACTAACTGGGGTTACTTTTTTGGTGGTAGGTATCCGGGAGCTTTTACAGTGGCCGTGGGAGCTTCACCTGCAGCATGTCGTCCGCGAGGGGAACCAGTGCGCGGACCGGTTGACGACCCTTGCAGGCCTCCTTCCCCCAGGCATTCGTGTCCTCCAAGAGCCTCCTTTCGGAGTACAAGAGCTGCTTTGAGGCGAGGCAACCGGCCAATTGTATTCTATAGCTGTAAATTGATCTAGGTTTGTTTTTTCCTTTGTAAGCCAAAAAAAAGAAAAGAAAGATAAGCACGTACAACTAAAAAGAGTTTGATTCATTAACAATCAGAAGCAGAAAAGGAAAGCAGTATGACAGATTATCTGTGCTTTGAAGTAAAATTGATAAAAAGATACTGTTTCGTCGCCGTCTTCCTCTTGATGATGGCTACTTCACCCCTTTTCAGATTCTCCGGATTTCTCTGTGCTTGTGGATAGAAAATTTCATCTGCAAAACTTATCCTACTGTGAAAAGCTATATAAAACAAGTTTCATCTAAACATTAATCTTATGGATAAGATCCTGATCCAATTTTAAAATTCTAATCAATACAAATCTATGTATGATACAAATTAATTATTACTAATCCATGTAGTATTTGGAAAATCCATTAATCCATGGATAAGATCTCACCATTTTTCACTAATCGTTACTGATATATATATACCAGTGCTTGGTGGTTTTCAAGAGAAGATCCAATTCTTGAGGTGGGTTCGGGTGGAATTGAGTTGATGTGATTGATAATGGCGAGCAGTCACAATGCAACATGCACTGCGTCCATGAAAGTAACTTCAAATGGAGCTTTCCAACATGAAAATCCTCTGGATTATGCGCTGCCTCTGTTAATACTTCAAATGTGTTTGG
>JANSVA010000217.1:1533280-1550426 GCA_025504915.1 Erythroxylum reticulatum
GAATTAGTGTTTAATTTTATGTAATTCCAAATCAATTAAGTTAGATTTTATTCATTTGGTTGGTGTAGAAATATCAAAGACGGCCCAACCCGACTCGACCACAAACTAGGGTGGCCTGTAATCCGACAAGACGGAATATATCAGCCCATAGTCCGTAGCTAGTAGCCCGTAGCCCTGCCCGATCATGGGCTGGCCTGCCCATTGTCCAATGGGCCACCATCTTATAATTTTTTTTAAAATGTAAAAAAAGTAGTAACTTTTGAAATACAGTTAGGTCACGGGTAGGTAGAGCCAAAATTGACATTCTTAAGTTAATGGGATATATTTATCAATGTTTTAAAAACTTACTAAAAATTAGACAAGTAAAATATAAAATATAACATTTAAAATTTAAAAGATTTAATCATAATTAAATTGATAACTAAAAATTAAATAAAATTATAAATTAAAACTTTTACAATTTTTTAATTCATTATAGGGACCGGAAAAATATGTCCAACATGGACCGTTAATATTTTGATTAGACTCGAATATAAAGTTTTAAACCGAGTTTGATTTTAATTTGATCATCTCACAATTTTTACATAAAATAATATCATTTTAAATAAAATAACATCATTTTTATTTTTTAAAAATTAACAAAAATATTATTTGAATCCAAATAAACTTTAGGCAATGTAAGCTTAATCAAGCTTTAATCCGGTCTAAAACGTCAAATTTGATCAAATTTCAGACCGAACTGTAACTGAAATTCTATGTTAAAAAAATTGATAACAACGAAATCAATTTTCAATATATAATTTAAATTAAAATGTATTTTTGTGACTCAATCTAAATTTTTTATTTAATTTTTTGTTGAGATATTGCATAAATTTAATTATTAGTAAAGTGTTATAAAGGTTGATTTATTAACCAATTGAATTTATTTTTTAAAAATATAAGTTAATTATTATAAATTTTTTATTCAATTTTAATTCTTAAATTTTATTTTTTATTATATTATTTATCCATATTTATGCATCTTGAATATTTGATTAACATGGTTACTACTTTATTCTAGGGTAAAGTAATGTAATAGTTAAATACTTAATAATATTTTAATACTATTTTAAAAAATCACATAAATACAACATACTTTAACATTATTTATTAATAAATATTAAATTAAAACATTTTATTTTTAAAATTAACATTTAAATCTATTTTAAAAATTAAATTAAATTATTAAAATTAAATTATTCACAACGTTAAATAGTATATATATAAAATTTTAAATTAAATTATTCAAAACTGCTTATTAATAATTAATATTAAATAATTAAATTAATATAAAAATAAACCTTAAATTATAAAAATTCAGGTCTATATATACCAACTAAAAGCCAGCAAAGTGCTTGGACTCCATGTTTATCGGCTGCTCCAAGCTCTTACGCCAACTTCACTACAATCGCACCTTCATAGCCGCCAGAATCAGATGGGTTCGCGACCCATATCTAGACACGGTAGTCTCCAAAGAACTGAACCTTAAACAACTCATTTATCTCAAGAACCAGATTGTCTTCTCCCCTTCCAAGTTCCTCCCTCTCTCTTCTCTTTCCCTCCTTAAACCCTCCATAAACCTTCCCACCACTGCCCACAAGTTCTTCAACAAGTACCCTTCGATTTTTAGCCAATTCCAGCCCGCTCCTTCTCTCCCTCTTCACGTCAAGCTCACCCCTAAAGCCTTCTCCCTCCACAAAGAAGAGCAGGACATTCACGACTTGCCAAGTCATAGAGATGATACTGTGAAAAGGTTAGCTAAGCTTTTGATGCTTGCTAGAGGAACAAGATTGCCTTTGCATGTTATTGATGGGTTCAAGTTTGATTTGGGTTTGCCCCATGATTTTGTAACTTCTCTTTTGTCAGATTATCCTGAATACTTCAATGTTTGTGACATTGATGGGTGTCTTTGTCTGGAGCTAGTTTCTTGGAAAGATGAATTGGCTGTGTCTGAAATGGAGAGAAGAGTTGCACATGGAGATTTGAGGAATGTTCAGAGAGGGGAGCGTATTGGGTTTTCTTTAAGTTTCCCGAAAGGGTTTGATTTGGCGAAGAGAGTTAAAGACTGGGTTTTTGAGTGGCAAGATTTGCCCTACATATCGCCTTATGAAGATGCCTTTCATTTGGACCCAGATGGAGATTATGCAGAGAAATGGACTGTAGCGGTCTTGCATGAATTGATGTGGTTATTGATTTCGAAGAAGACAGAGAAGCAGAACTTGCTTCAATTTGGAGATTATTTGGGGTTTGGAGAAAGATTTAAGAAGGCATTGGTGCATCATCCTGGGATCTTTTACGTTTCCAATAAGATCAGGACTCAAACTGTGGTGCTTAGAGAAGCTTATAGGAAGAATTTCTTGGTGCAAAATCATCCTTTGATGGGTATGAGATTTAGATACATTTTTCTTATGAATCATGGCAAGGAAACACAAGGTAAAGTTTATGGTGATGCTTTACGATCTCAGTTGAGAAAGCAGTTTAAGTTGCATGCAACCACTAGACAAGAAACAAATTTGAAAGCTAGAAGTAGACAACGAGAAGAAAAGAAGTTTAGAAGCTCTTTGGTCTCTGAATATGATGATGTTTGATTCCTTGGATTCTGACTTCATGGATATGGGCTCTTCAGATCGTGAATTTAAGGTTACTGATAGTGAAGTGGCATTGAAGATTGAGATTTGAACTAATGCAAGTTTTTGCACGAACTTGATATTAACTAGGGCATGAATTTTGCCTGAAAAGTTCTAGTTTGAGGTTGTTGATCAAGTAAAAGAAGAAACTCAACATGGTCTGGAATGATATATACGGTAGCTCAATTAACAGATGGAGGTTGTTGATTCAAGAGACCTGTTTTTGTTTTTGTTTTTTGTTTTTGCTGTTAAGTTCTTTGGGTGTTAACTCTGTTATCCTTATGGTTTAATTCTTTTAATTTTAGAAGCTTGTTTTGCAGAATAATTTCTGATGTTCTTTTCTATTTTTTCTGTGACTTGTATATTTCAACATGATAAGAGTCTTTATCGAGTATCTGGTGTTTAAAAGCTTGCTCTTACCTGGTTCTTGAAATACATATGATGGATGCCAAACTTACTGTAAGATAGGCTGGGTGAATTTCCCATGACCCTTAACTGTTGTTCCCTTTGTTGCTTCCATATCAAATGGGAAAGAAGGCCTCTGGAATAGCCGTAGCTGGCATAACTTTCTCTTTCATTGTTGGTATTGGCACCTCATATCTTCGCACTGCCACCATTAATAAAGGAGTTCCTCGTGGACCTTTCCTAGTTTTCATAGATGTCTCTCTTTCCAATAGTGCTTTCCTGGTCCTGGCGTGTATACTGGCAGAGCTCAAGCTTTTAACCACTGATTTGCACCATATGGCAATGTCTGCAGCTGCAGTCAATGATGTTGCTGCCTGGGTCCTTCTCGCTCTTGCTATAGCTCTCTCCAACAGCAACACTTCACTTATCTCCATTTGGGTCCTGCTTTGTGGTGCTGGTTTTGTGATAGTTTGTGTTTTTACAGTCAAATCACTACTGTCTCTGATTGCTGGACGACGTTCACCTGAGGGTGCGCCTGTAAGGAAATATGTATATGCATATGTATCACATTTTGTCTAGTGTTGGCTGCAAGTTTTGCCACAGACATCATTGGCATACATGCATTCTTTGGTGCTTTTTAGGTGGGTATTTTGGTACCCAAAAGATGGTCCTTTTACAGGTGTTCTCATAGAGAAAATCGAGGACATTATAACCGGGCTCTTCCTGCCACTTTACTTTGCATCTAGTGGGCTCAAACCAACGTTGCAACCATAACTGGAGGTCGTTCATGGTGTTTACTGGTACTTGTCATATTCACAGCTTGTTCTGGTAAGATTGGCGGTACAGTGGTTGTGTCTTTGTTATTTAAGATTCCGATCAGGGAAGCTGCCGCAATTGGATTTCTGATGAACACCAAAGGCTTGGTGGAACTTATTGTTCTCAACATTGGAAAGGATCGCGAGGTATCTATATTCTTCTGCTAGTATTTTGGGCCACCATTAACTTCTCTTAATCATAATATACTCTTGGTTTGCTAAATTTTTGAATGAAAAAACATGTTTATGCTAACTTCCACAGGTGCTCAATATCCAAACATTCGCAATACTAGTCTTAATGGCATTGTTCACCACTTTCATTACCACTCCACTTGTGATGGCCACTATAAACCTGCCAGAAAAGGAGCACCGCACTATCAAACATGAAGATCTTGAATCTGAGCTACAATTGTTAGGCTGTTTCCATACCAGTCGCAGCATACCAACCTTGATTAATCTGATAGAGTGCTCTTGAGTGATCAGAAAGTGAGGACGTTTGTGTGTATATGCCATGCATCTTATGGAACTTTCAGAGTGATCATCTACCATCTCCATGGTTCACAAAGTACGTAAAAATGGACTTCCCTTTTGGAACAAGAAACACAGCAACACTGACCAAATGGTCATTGCATTTGAAGCCTATCAACAACTCAGCAGCATCGCCATTCTCACTTTGACAGCCATCTCCGCTCTCAATACTATCCATGAAGATATCTGTATAAGTGCATACCAGAAGCGAGTTCCCATGATTATCGTCCCATATCACAAGCACCAAAGGGTGGATGGGACCATGGAGTCGCTAGGCCGCCATGATTATCCTCCCATATCACAAGCACGAAAGGGTGGATGGGACCATGGAGTTGCTAGGCCACTCGATACATCAAGTAAACCAACAAGTCCTCAGACATGCCCCCTGCTCAGTTGGGATTCTTGTGGACCGTGGCCTAGGAGGCACCACTCAGGTCTCATCCGATGATTTCTCCTACAGTATTGTGGTGCCTTTCTTCGGACGATGTGATGATATGGAATCTCTGTCTTATGGTCTCAGGACGGCTGAGCACCAAGGGATCATGCTCACTACTCTAAAGTTCATAGTCTCACCAGGAAAGTCATTGCCAGTTTTGATGAATAAGGCGAAGAATATCGAGGACAGCAGTGGTAACACGACTGGTGAAGAAGACAAAACCAAGAGCGGTGAGCTCTTCTTTGATGATTTCATCAACTATAGCAAAAAGCAAGATTCAGTGACTTACCAGAAAAGAGAGGCAGAGAGCAAAGTTGACATCATTGGAGCACTGAAATCCATCAGCAAGTGCAACCTGTTTTTAGTTGGAAGGTCACCACCAATAGCTGCTTTAATGGAGACGAGCGATAGTCCATCCGTGTTAGTGATTCAACAGTTCACTCCTAATGAAAATCTTAAGCAACTTAGTCGAGGAGGATGACGAAAGTGGAGACTTAATTTCAGATATTCTTGTATGTTTGTTCCGTGACTTCTGTATGTCAACATGACAGAGTCTTTATGGTGTTGAAATGCTATTGTGAGTTTTCTGTCAATGCTTGTGAGATTTACAGGTGTGAAAGTACGTATAAGCTTGTAATGCTTGACTTACGAATTGTAAGATTCTAGTCAGAAACAGTTTGAAGAAACACATTCCAAAGAGGATTGGATCAAAAAGCATGGTATTGCATATTGTATTGAACTAGTTGACTATAGAACAAAGAACTTCCTTGGGATGAAAAAGCTCTTGAGGATGAAGTAACATAGTAACAGGCCATGTTCTGTTTGACAGAAAAAATAGAACTTGATGCTGAGAACTGATTAAAATGTTGCACAAAACAGTTTCACAATAGAAGGAAAAGGAAAAGAAAAGGAGAGAGTCATTGCTCGTTGGACTTATTGTAATCATACGCACAAATCGACCACAGTGGGAGTCGAACCCACGACCTTCTGATCCGAAGTCTGACGCGCTAATCCACTGCGCTATGCGGTCTCACCTTCGTTTTAAGTTTTGCATTTCAATTGAAATCAGAAATTGGGCAAGTCAGCCAACTTCTTTAGCACTCTTTATCATTTTCTAATTAAAAATTTATGAAATTACTATTACTATTATTATTATTATTATTATTATTATTATTATTATTATTATTATTATTATCTTCTTCTTCTTAATTTTAAGATAAAAAGTTATGATAAAATTCTTTTATTACTATAATATTATTTTTTTAATTTAATTACTATGATATTATTAGTTAATTAAGGGTAAAATTGTCCACTTTTAAAGCTTCAAAGAGATCACATTTCAACAGAATTTTTATTAAAATATTATTGTTTCTGCTAAATTACTATTGATTTGAAAATTTTATAGGCTTAAAATAATATGCATATCTTTTTCTTAACTATTTTATATATATATACCATTAATATAAAATAATATGCATATCTTTTTCTTAACTATTTTAATATATATATACCATTAATATTATTAATGGTATATATACACATACCATTAATCATGTAAACTCACCTCTCTGCACAAAAGTTGTAGTCTATATTTCTCTCATCCAAAAGAAAACCATAATGCATGATCAAAACCCAGCTCTGGAAAACTACGATGATAAGGCATACCCCACTGGTTGGAGTTTCTTGCCAACTGATGTAGAAACGATCTACTGTTACCTTAAGAACAAGGTAGAGAACAGACCGTTGCCTGCTGTCAACATTAAGTAAGTTGATGTATACAAGTTCAATCCTCAAGACTTGGCAGATAGGTATAAGCCTAACTGTGATAGACCTAAGGAATGGTATTTCTTCACTCCAAGAGACCGAAAGTATAGGAATGGCAAGCGACCAAATAGGAAAGCAGGAGATGGGTTTTGGAAAGCTACTGGAGCTGATAAAGAAGTGAAGATGAAAGGTAAGGTTATTGGGTGGAAGAGAGCTTTGGTGTTTTACTATGGAAAATCTCTTGAAGGCGAGAAAACTAGTTGGATCATGCATGAGTACATGCTCAAACATGCTTCTCCTTCTTTAACCATTGATATCAGTAATTAATCTTCTTCTTGTTATTCTTTCTTGCAGCTTGATGTTTGTATGTTGTGTAAGATATACAAAAATACTAGAAAATCTGATACTGAACAAGAACAGTACACATCTCAGAGCCACTCTCTTTATACATCCCAGAATCAGAAGTCTTCGTCTTATCAATACTTGCAGCATCGAGCTCAAGCAACGAGGGTAAATAGTTTTCAGAAACAGCCTTCTCCACCTGTTCAATACAAGCAATTTGGATATCAAGGAATGAGTGAAAGTAATTTTCAGAGTCAGCCTTCCTCATCTCATCAATCCTTTCAACCTGGAGCTCAAGCAACGAGTGAAAATAATTTTCAAAGTCAGCCTTCCTCATCTCATCAATCCTTACAACCTGGAGCTCAAGAAAATATTTTTCAGAATCGGTCTTCTTCATCTTATCAATACATGCAACTTGGAGCTCAACCAACGGGTGAAAATAAGTTTAAGAGTCAGCCTTCCTCATCTCATCAATCCTTACAGCTTGGAGCTCAAGAAAACATTTTTCAGAATCGGCCTTCTTCATCTTATCAGTACATGCAACTAGGAGCTCAAGCAACGAATGAAAATAATTTTCAGAATCAGCCTTCATCATCTCATCAATACTTACAGCCTGGAGCTCAAGAAAACATTTTTCAGAATCAGCCTTCTTCATCTTATCAATACATGCAACTAGGAGCTCAACCAACGAGTGAAAATAGTTTTCAGAATCAGCCTTTCTCACCTAATCAATGCCTCCAGCTTGAAGCTCAAATAAACAGTGTAATTTCAAGGATCAGGTTTCTTCGTCTCATCAATACCATCTTGGAGGACAACAAGAATCACATATGACAATGTCATATTCTTCAACGATGACAACTTAAGATCCAATGATAGACAATACTACCAACTACAATCAAGCAGGATATCTAAATCCGACTCCTCTTCATAGTTTTCCTTCTGCGTTCGATCCTCGGAATTTTTATGTGAGGACTGCAACGAAAAGCTATGTAAAAGATGTGCAATTTCCTGAATTTTCTGGAGTCGCAGGAAATTTTGGAGATGATATGCGAAGCACCAGAGATGATAACATGTGAATCCGTTTGTAATTCTATGTTTATAGATTAGTTTGGATTCAAGGGATAAGCTAGAAGATCAGTGTACTTACAGTTCAAATATGGTTGCCATTAGTCTCTAGAGGTCACCATCACTCAGTTCGACATTTTGCTTGTACAAATGCCTATTTCAATCCAGTTTCTGCACATAAAAAACCATTCTGCAGAACAATTAACAGGCAAAAACGATCAAAATCATTAAAAACACATTCTTGTAAACCCTATAAACAGTCCTAAATTCACCAGATATTCTTCTTATCAAGTCAATAGAACCAGTCCCTTAAACCACTTTAGCAGAAACTGGGCTTATTTAGGCATTAGATATATGCATATGGATCATTGCAGATAATCTGAAACGATGAGAATATTTCATCATCCAATGCGCACAAAAGAATATTTGCTATAATCTCTAGTGCCAGTGGAGAGCTGGTCTTTGGTTACATACATCCCATATGATAAGCCTCTATCTACAATTACACTGCATATTTGTGTCTCCCAGGTGCTGGGAAGTGGTAGCTTGAACAAAACTGCATTCTGACTTCCTCAAGTTCTGAAGCTAACTGGTAGCTGGAGCAAAACTAGATTCTGAATTCCTCAAAACTAGATTCTGAGTTCCTCAAGTTCTGGAACTACACATGGTTTTGATCATGTGGTCAGAGCATCAGGCAGGGTTGTGGGAGCTCCAAGAACTTTGCCACCAACATCTGGAAACGTTTCGTGGCCTGGCAATGGACCAAGCTTCCCGCTTCTGCTTACTTCAATGGGATATTGCATCAAGTGTCCCCTCATCTCCTTCCACTCATCACTCACAAATGCATCCCAGTTTTGTCTTGCCATTTTATTCACTCGCTTCATGCATTTCAGACTTTCTGGTTCACTGAAACTTTCGTCCAACCTGCCCAGATGTTCCATCCAGAGGGACATCCTGTAGCCATATACCTGAATCCAAGAATATTTTCACCAACCTTGAAGAACTGTGTTATATATATAAATATATTAGCAAAATTTATTGTTAAAATGTGTTATTTTTTATTCCATACGAACTTGCTCCGACTGGATTTATTTCTATTTAAATGTTCATGAATTTGAGTCTAATAAATAATAATTTATAATGATAATTGACTTTACATAAAAGAAAACCAATCCAATATAAATAGAATTATTTATAAACAGGAGATGTTATAAGATGTAATTGTTTTATATAACAATATAAAAATATCAAAATAAAATTTTTTGTTAAGATATAATATCCAAATTATATACTCATTCAAACTTGATTCAATTTCTCCCAGAACCCTATTGGAACCTTCAACCCTATGGTTCAAAAATTTATATTCTTACGTCCTCTTAGTCACAAGAAGAGTATGTATTCAAACCTGGCCATGTGGATGACAATTACTTCTTGCCCATGAATAAGTTGGTTGGTAAGCACCCATTGCAATTTCAGTGTCCCTAGAACCATCAAGTGATCTCTGGTTAATATTTGCCGACCCCATGATTACATATTCATCATCAACTATCATCCCCTTGGCATGAACATAAATCATAAATCTCCGGAACTTCTGAGCTGCTGCCTGATAAAGGGGACCAATCACTTTAGTGGAAAAAGAGTAGTTACATACATCAGAATCTACTAAGGCCTGCTAAAGATCACAAAATATATTTAAAAACAAATACTTAGCATACCAGTGACTTGTTTTCAGTTTGTTGATTTGTCTCAGAAGAACTTGCCGGGTCTGGAGCTTCACGTTTGCCAAGGCAATAGAAGTTCAAGTAATCCTGAGGATGACAGTGGTCTGAAAGGCCAGCCTTTTCAAGTTCCTCAGCGATGAGCTTGAACATCATTGCCATCGTTTGTCCCTGAACTCATTTATATTCCAAATAAGCTTCACAACTAAAACCAGGCAAATTTCATGCAATCATGTAACTTACAAGTTTCTGTAGTTATATATGAAAAAATATATATACACAGAGGAAAAACACAGCAAAAGGATTAAATAAAGGATCAATTTTCAATCCTTCCAACCAACACTCTAATTGCGAAGCCTCAAATTGTTCATGGAACCTGAGAAACTCGGATCACTAATCTAATGTTGAAACCTTCGTCTATGTTTTATTCTTCTTGAGGTCTTTAAATACTTGCAGAACACTTGTTGTCTTGAGGGAGAAAATGAAAATGATTACTTGAGCCTTGCACAGATGATATTTTAGATTCATAGCAACTAATTTGTATGAAATTAGGGATATACGGTAAGAATTTCCATGTAATACTGTAAAACATGGCTAAGTTGCACAAAACATTAGCTAGCCCGACCTGCCAATATAGAATTTCCTGCACAGAAGCACTGTTGGGGACACCCTCTGGCCACATAGGTATGACTATATACACTGAGAAACGTTCATTTGCCTGTATTTTGCTAACAATTTTCAAAGCCAGTTCCATGGGAACCAAGTTATCAGCACCTGCTCAAAGCCGACAAGGAAATGATTCATTTACATCTAAGGATAAAGGAAACTAAAGCAAATTTTCAAATTTCATTAGCATGTAGCATTTACCAAATTTGAACAAGAGATAAAGATAAATCTGTTCTATTAAGTACCTGCGTTCTTATATGAAGGCCAATAAAAGGATGACCCAAGAAAGTACTGATTCTCAATGTAAATGAAGTGTTGTGCTGATCTTATTGCTTTAACATAAGCAGTTTGGATGCTCTTGTCAACTTTCAAGTTCTTTCCGCAGACAAGATTCTGCTTAAGAAGGGGACCAAAGCAACAAAACGTATTGAGGTCATTCTTAAATACACATAATAGAATATCCCTGCGTGCTAAATTCTCACTTCTTATGGATGCTTTTGCCAGGTTGTAAATTTTATGAAATTGCAAAGAAAGATTTTGCAGATCAAGAACAAGCATGAGTTCTTTTGGTCAATAACAAGCGTGAGTCTGACCTGTCCTACAGCTTCTTGAGTGGCCTTAGGAAATCCCTTCACTGATCCAGAATCTATAGACCGAAATACCTAAAAAAGTAGAATGATGATCAGGAACTACTCCAAATGCTACCATGAGTGCTTGATCTTTAAAGAATTGTTTTCCATTTGACCTGAATATGCCAATTATCAGGATCATCTTCACTAGCAACACGTGCATTTTTGTCACCTTCAGGACCAGAAGAAGGAGTGAGGATCCATGAAATACGGTCTAGTCTTATCAAGGCATCGTCATGCCAACGTGCAACCTTTTTGAGCTTAAAATCACGCCATTTGGTAGCTTTTTTCCATCTTTGTTCAAAATTTATCAATACATCATATGCAGCTGGCCCCTCAATTTTACAGTGCAAATCATGCCATGGTTGCCTCGGGCATTTAGCATAAGACTGATGAAACAACGAGAATTTAGCTGTTAAAATCCAATTTCAAGATCGTAGTTATTTAACTTCTATAATCGAGAACATAAAATAAAAGGGTATAGATATAAATCACTTTGCTTCACTGAAAGAAGAGAAATTATGTCATTTGCAGATATAAGCAAGTCAATATCCTAATTGTGTTTATCAGAACATCAGGCATAAGATTCAATATAAGACAGCTGACTTAGTTGAGCTATGCCTTTTAACCACAGCTTTGAATCACAATTTTGCGTCAACGTCAGCCAACAACATTAAGCATTAAGTTATAAAAACAGTGATCAGGAACTTGCAAAAACTTACTGGGAATGTCGGGTTGTGAAAATCATCTGCAAAGACTGTGTCAAGATCATCAAAGAGTCTGTGATCTGGAGTGTCATATCTACCATCGCATAAATCCAGGCCACCAATGAAGGAGGTTATCTTCCGGTTATTTCCTGAAGCTTGAGTGTCAAGGATTACACATTTCTGATGATGCGAAAAGAGGGTCCCAACAACCTGGACTAGAAAAATAAATTCCACGAAAAAAAAAAGAGAATAACTGAAAAAGAAACTCTTGTTGATATCTCTTAGAGTAAGTACGGCTTTCCGGTAAAAGGAGAGTTGAAAACAAAAATTAGAAATCTTTCACACCTGCTGCTTGAAAATACTAAGCTTGTTGCTTGCATAACGAGGTGCAAGCACACAATGGACACTAGAGTGCTTAAAATACTTCTTAGTTTCTTCATCATGGGTCTGCATGACACCGTCCTGAGATCAAGCCACATTACCCAAATGAATGATATCACAATTTGCGAAAGTGATGGAAACTTCAAATAGAAAATATGTACAGTTATGCATCCATGTATGCACAGAACAGGAAACATAAGAAATTTTTTGTTCATTTAAAAACTTATTTCCACCTCTGGCATTTCCATCTTCAACTTAGTACAGAATCGGTTACTACTCTTTCGTTCATGGAGTTACATTACCAACATATTTCTTCACACTAAAGATAAGTAAGTGTCAACAAATTGAAAAAATAATCTCAATCATAAGGCTTTAATCAGGGTCATTCTTAGTATTTTATAGGCCCGGGTAAAATAAAAAAGTCTCCTATTTTTACCTATTTTTGGGCTCTCATAAAGAATTAAAAGAATAAAAGTATGAGCCTTTTTTGTTGTTCTTATGAGATCAAGAGTGAGCATTATTTTACTACATTTTATTTTTTATGAGAGTAAAAATGGCCCTATTTTATTATTTATGAGAATAAACCATGGGCAGATGCCCTGACAGTCCTTGCCAATTTACGAGACTTCCTTGCAGAAACAAAAGCATTTCAAAGTGGAAGGCAATGTTCTCTGACATTGGCATGATTATGTTTATTGCTATTGAGTCAAGTCTTGTGATTGTTACCGTTTTCAATAACATGTTATCATGCGAAGTTTTGTCATCCCATATCAACATCACTACGCGTACTCCTTCTTGTGACTTGTATTTCAACAACTCTCCCAAATTAAGCTCTCCTCCGGAAGGCAATGGTATTGTTGGTTCCCTAACAAGCTTGACACGATGGTATACAGACCAACCAACAACGTATATGAGGTGGTGTGCTTCCAAGATGGCATGGCATATATCTTCCCAACATCGATTTTGTTCAAAAACCTTCCCATTATCTAGGAGTATTTGAGGTCGAAAATCTTCAGGTACATGAGCATCTTGATAAAGAGTTAAACTGCCACCTTTCCGAAGTGGAAAATAAGTATCAGGAACGCCTGCATAATCTGGTCCTGTACCAACACCATTTTTGTACAAAGGGTTTTCTCCAACTGACTTGTACCGGATAGAAATGTGCAACTCAGGATATGGCTTCAAGCAATTTATAGAATGGCTAATGATAGGGTACCAATCGTTGAGTATGTTTCCTGAGATGATCTTCTCAACAGATATCTCCACTACTCCAATAAGTTGAGCCCCAAGAACATCATTATCCTTAACATGAAATTCCACCTTTTGAACAGGATGAGCAACTGGCACACAGAAGTGCTCATCCCACATTGGGTTTTCACAATTAGCAATCACTCTAGTTTGAGCTACTGTTGCCCCAGCAAGGCAAACAGATACATAAGGGTCACTAGTTATCATTGAACTTTTTCCTGAACGCTTTATAGGTCTCTTTCCGCAAGAAGTTTTGCAAGGACCAAATATATTAAAAAACCTTCGCATGTGTTCTGAAGCTAAATCCATGTTTGGAAGGGACTTTGCTTCTAGAATCCATACATCCAATTCCCCATGCAAGATAAGAGGTTCTCCACTGGATTGACACTTCTCGTGGCTTCCCATTCTGATTTCATAACAAAGAGAACACTTCTAAGTTCTTTAATCTGCTTATCAGATCATAAACAACCACTAAAAGGACAAACAAGTCCGGTTCTAAGATTAAACATTTCCATATCTCACAGAAACGAGGACCTCACTACTGGACAGAAAGATGCCACATCAAAGTGAACTCATCAGGCAAGATGGGACGAAGATTCAATATTTTGTTCCCTTCAAAGCACAATCCAAAGGTCACAGTCCCAAAAAGGTGATGCAGAGTTGTCCTTCACTGAAAATGTTAGGTGAAATCAAATGATGCAAAACAGAGAAAAGAGGGGATCAATTACTCTTAAAGAACTCGCACAGCCAGGAATCTATACTTGACATACATCTACTTATCTAAGCTAATTTAAGTAAGGAAGTATGTTCAAGATTCAGAACAGTACGTCTTAACTAAAGACCATGTAAACTAATGACTACAGAGAATCTTTAGATGTCTGCAAGATTCCACTTGGTATGGTTATCAAATTCATCTGAATCAAATTGAAGACATGAAAATTATTCATGACACAGATAACGTTGTCTTTGTTGAATCAATTATCATTCACTATCGCCTAGTTGGACAACACAAGAAGTAAAATCTAAAATAAAAGACCTTTTATTTACTACCATTTGTTCAACTTGATGCACTAGAAAATAATTTTCCTCTCACAATGTTTGCATCAATTCAAGCACAATCACGATTTTGTTAACCTCAATATGAACTACATTGCATTGGTAACTATGCATAAAGTTCAATTGATCTATCTGCTGTACGCAGAGAGTATCAACGTGCCTGAAGGTCACTTGCATTAATCATCAACCCATAAATGTGTTTCGTGTTCAACAGGGCCAGAACCAGGAAATAACCATATATGGAATCATCAACCGTAAGGAATATACAGTTGAAAATAACATCACCCACACCACCATAATAAACCTCAAAAATATGGTAAAAGAAACATCGACAAGTACCTGGTGAGGAATGGGAAGCAAAGAGTAGGAGAACCTTGACCAGAGCGTCCTAGAGAGAGAGAAGAGAGATAAATGCGTTTCACTTTGTGTTATTGAGAAGGAGATAGAATGGGGAAGACGCAGCAGCTCTCCATGAGAGAGCGAGAGAGAGAATATCTGAGCCGAAAATGGAGGGAAACCTGGTGGCGGCCATTTCTTATCTACTTTAGTCCCTGAATTTCAGTAACGGTTTTTCAAAAACTCTGTATCTTTTAGGAGCCAAGCATTGCATTGTATTAACCATATAAGAGAGCAATATCTTGAAAATTCTATATTGCAAACTAATTAAATTTTAAATTTATTCTCTAAATCCATGTATGTTAGTTATCCTTATCAATATTTTTAACAATCGGTCCGAAAGTCCCGGGAGGTTTCAGCAAAGCCTTGATAGGGATTCGTCCTAAGAAGCGGAATTTTGGGACGTTTATTCCAACCTTACTTTAACCTAGGAGTAGGGGTATTGTCGGGTCATTATTGAAGTTGACTCTCTTGAAGTCATTAATATTCTCTCTGACCTTAACTTTGTACTTACTAGGGTTTCTTTCTTAGTGATAGGTATACAGGAGCTTCTACGCCGGTCTTGGGAGGTGCCTCTCTAGCATGTCTGTTGAGAAAGAAACCAGTGTGCGAATAAATTGACAAATTTTGCAGTTATCCTTCGTTCAGGCCTTTCCACTCTTTTGAAGCCGTCAGTTGGCATCCAAGAGCTTCTCCGCAGAGATGCGAACGGCGCGCTGTATTTTAGAGTTTGATTTTTGTATTTTTCTTGTAAAAAAAAACAATTGATTCGAAAGTTAAAATAATAAGATAAAAAAGTTTAGATAGGGACGACATTTAGGCTCAGGCTCAATCCGAGTTGACCGAGCCATAGGCCTAATTTTCAAATAAATCGAACCTTACGAGTATAGGGAAGGATTACTAAAGTTTGACCTGATATAACCCAACTTGTGACAATTATAAGAGAAACAACGTTGTTTTGTAAAAAGTGAAGTCAATTTTTATTTTCAAATTTTAAAAAATAAAAAATAAGCCGAGTCGGGCTATGGTCTGATTGTCTTGCACCCAATCAAGCTTGGGCTCGGACTCACTTGTCTCTAGTCATATTCAGATCTAACCCTGCCATCCCTAAGCTTAAGATTTAAAATGAACAACATGTATTAAATAGTTATAATATCAATTAAAAATTGAATAAAATTAAAAACTTTAAAATATGATTGAAGTAAAATATATTTACTTATCAAAGATCTAAAGTTTAATTAAAAAAACTCTTGATTGAAAATTAATTAATTTATTTTTATTTATAAAAATTTATTTATTTATGAAATCAGCCTATTAATTAATAAACTATTCAATTTTTAACAATAAAAATTATTAAAATAAATCAAATCGAAAAGTTAACTAATTAAAATTTTTTATTATTAAACTGACCAAATTAATTGATTTTTTAATTATTTATCATTACATTAAAGCAGTCGTTCATGAAAATATTTGTTATTTTAATATTTTAGTACAAAATATGTAATGAATCTATCAATTAGTACAAAAACATATATTTTTTTATGTAATTACATATGATGATTACTTCAAAAATAGTTTTGTATATTCTCATCTTAAGCTATTTAATTCTAAAGCCATCAAATTTAAAATGTGAGAAAAAATATATTTTTAAATAAAATAAATTTTCATACTTAATTTTAATTTTTTAAAAATACTTTAATTATAATTTCATCTTTCGCTTAATAACTAATAGTAAATTATTTTGCCAACTCAAAATTGACTTAAAATTTCAAATTTTAATCCAAAATATTTAACTAAAATATTCTCAAACTTTACATCAGGATTGAGTATATAAAATTTTTTAAATTCGGTCCGATTGATTGCCAACCCTAGATGTGTGAGCATGTCTCTTGCTAGGACTGTCAATAGCTCGAGCCACTTCTGACCTTATCCGGCCCAACCCATAGGCTTGATAGCTCGTAGCCCACCAAGTCAAGGCTTGCAAGCTCAAGCCATGGGTATTTTTTGAAGAAGAAAAAAACCTCAGTTGCTTTATACATTTTAGTCGAGCTATGAGTTGAGCCGGGTCAAGCCACACTTAGCCCAACTTCAACCCTTGGCTTGGTTGAGACAAACAATTTTAGCTCATGGCTCGGTCAATCAGAGCCGAATAGGTTAGGGCAAAATTGACATTTCTATTTCTTTCATTTTTGTTGCTTACATATAAATTGGCTTGGGGATTTTCTTCCATGCGTTATTTCCTCATATTATATCCGTTTTTCAGCTTCTAAAGTTGTGATCTTGTCTGTCGATTTGCAATCTAGGGTTAGGGTTTTCTTCCAAAT
>JANSVA010000217.1:1577881-1596914 GCA_025504915.1 Erythroxylum reticulatum
CTCACAATTTTTATACAAATTTTTTTCTTTACTTTAATTATAATAATATAAAATTAATATAACAAATACTTCTTTTTTAATTAATATTATTTTTAATTATTTCTTATAAAATTTAGATATTATAAAATATTTTAAAAGTTATTATAATATATTCCATATATATATATATATTAAAAACATACATTATCAATATAAAATATATAAATTAAAATTTTTTTAAGTATGATTATATTAAATTATTGTATTTAATTATGTAATCTATGATCACATAAACCTAACGGTATAAAATTTTTATTTAATACATTATTATTTATTAAATAAATTGTAGACAAATTTATTATAATCTTTTTTATTTATATGTAATTGTTATTTTATATATGAAAATTTTTAATTTAGTCTTAAATGTTTTTATATTTGTATGTATTTCACCAAATATTTTAGGTAAAATATTTTAATTATCCACCGATAGGAAACAATATTTTAAACAATGATTAAAAAAATACCAATTTATTAAATAATTCTATAATCTCTTTAAAATCGAGTAATAATAATCTGAATACCATTCAATTTAATGTTTAAAATAATGTAGAAAAGAGCTCTACCTCCACATATTATGAAGAATTAAAAATTCTAGTCAGTTTGCACAAGAATAATAAAAACGGCACGAAGCCAAAGCTAAATTACCTCAAAAGCCTTCCCTACTATAATCCCCTTAGTCTCCTTCAACCACAAACGTAGAAAAAGGGTACCAAATTCCGAGGGGCAAGCTGGGCATCAGCCCTTTTACATAGTCCCACCTATTTTCAATAAAGATCAAAAATTTAATAACAAAAATGGCAGACATACCATACGTCTTTTGTATTTTTTGCTAAGCTTCAATGGTCAACCATCTCCTGAAGTATCTAAATTAAGAATTCACATGCCAGAAAAGAAACAGAAAAAGAAGAGGTGAGAATGATATATATTTATGTTGGCTTTCCATCTTGTAGACCATAGAGAGAAGATACATTCCACCTATTGAAACATGTTGATTCTTCTCCAGAACTGCCATTCCCAACGCACCCTTCTCCAGAAATATTATCTGAAATGCTCGGAGAAGCACTCTTTAGGCACATTTTCCATTGTATAAGGTTCTAATCACACTTAATATTCCTGTAGATCCTCCTAACAAACAGATTAGAGCCCAGGTAGCCAACAGCTCCTGCACGTTCAGACAACGTGGTTTATACGTATGGTCAAGATTATAAGAACAATATACTTCGCAGATCAGAACCTCATTATGGCCTCTAGATATACCCCATTAATTGAGCACTATACTCACATATCATGCAAAATCAAGAGTAAGTGAAACGATTAAAGGGAAAAAGTAAACTCACCGCAAAGAATTCCTAATCCAAGACAAAACATCAGAGTATATCCAAAGTAGAAGCTGGTTTGGAAGAAGCCTGACATCTTTGTCTTCACGTAGTAGTAATATATTGAATAGAAGTAGACATAAACGGCCGTTGAGGCCGCAGAGAAGAATGATGTCCACTGCCAGTGATAGTTCTCAGCATTGAGTAAGAAATATGTTCCCACAATGGTAACACATACGGTTACAATTATAAGAATCAAGAAAACCAGCAGCATAAAGCCATACACGTAGTAGACCTATCAGGCAACAAAAAAAGCAAGGTTAGTACATAAATATTACATTTTTTATCAATCTAAGCCAGAAAAAGTGCTCTTCAGAATCTAATCTTCTGTAGTCTGTGATATTATTGTAACATGGAAACATGTTCCTCAAAATGATTTTCCGGCATAACTAGCAAGATGCAGAAAAAGCTTCTGGCGTGCATCTTATATTAAATCTTGAAGCCCTTGCATAAAAGATGGTATTTATAGCCTAAAATTTAATCAACTTTAAAGTGAATAAATTAAGAAATAGTCAATGCAAAGGTTGTGAACATCCTTTTCACAATAAAATGAAAAAAACAGTAAAGTTCACCTTGTAATTCCAGAAAGATGTGAAGACAAAGTACATCTCAATGAAAATACTGCCAAATGGTAGTAGTCCACCCATCATAGAGACTACAGATGGTGTGAGGTACCATTTCTTCTCTGGGATTGGGCGAGGGATTGTTTTCACACGGCATGGATTGTTTGGAGCACCACTCCAATTTCTTCCAACCACCGTACCAAGAAGTGCCAAAGGGAAAGAAATAAAAGCCCAAATTACGAAAACCACTACCATGGTGCCAAAGGGAATGGCAGCAAGGGATCCGTAAAATATAGCAATAGTGTTCAAGATGAATCCAATCCCAAAGCACATAAAGGGGAACAGAGAAGCTGTGAGGATCATTGACTTTATCCAACCTTTCCCTGGAAACAAAGAATATAATCCAATAGAATAAGAATAATTATACACAAGAACGATCAACCAGACAATGAATAAAGAAGTATACCCCCATTGCGTGAATACATTCCTCCGCTTACATAACCAGAAACAAATGATGTGAGTGCATAACATACGATAAAAGTTGTAACAATTGCTCCTCTCCTGGACCACGTAAGTGACATTGAACATTTCAAAAACGAATACCAATATCAGTGCCAAAATTATCCAAAGGGGAAAGCAAGATCAAATATAAAAACCACACAATTAACCAACCACCAGAGATAAATGATTATGCAAACAATGAATACATGGTTATTGGAAAGCATATGTGTTTACGTGCCATAGAGAGGGAGAGGGGGAGTTCTATATGAACTTACCCAACATACAACGTTCCAACAATGGCCAGTAAGATGACAAGAAGAACAAGCAATGCCAGCTGTGCACCTGTCCCAACAACAGCTGACAAAATAACTAAACTGCTGGGAGGGCGAAAAACATCACCGTGAACAAGTTTCCAACCAGATTCCTCACTAACATCTCTTTCCTGAAACAACAATGACCAACACAATCAGATACAGTTGGAAGTCCTTTTTAAGGAACCAGGAATTAAAGAAGGAAGAAGGATATCAATATCAACTAAGATCCGGTACAGATTGCTCTAGAACTAAGAGTATATACAAAAAATCAAGTTATAAACCATCATATAAATGCCACAAATTTATGAGATTCATAACTCAAGAAAGGTGTTACCAGAGATTCTAGATCATCATCCTCTCGAGCATACTTTGCATAGTCATTTCTAAGAGTTCTCATCAATATCATGGACACCAAGCCAGTGAGAAAGATGACCATCATGAATGAATTGAAAATTGAGAACCAGTGTATCTGCATGTTGAGAGACGCATTACAACTAAATTTGAATGCGGAAGGAACTTAACGGTAATGAAACAACAAAGTAAAGATGGTTCTACAGATCTAGAAAAGTGAAATAAAGCAGACTACTACAATCAGAAGGAATTCAACCAGCCATAAATTTTACCTGGTGCTCAAAAAAGGGGTAATCCAGATAGACATCAAAACGTCGGGCAAAAGTGATATTTGTGGGAATCCACTTCACAGAATAAGTCATGTCCACTACTCTAGCAGGTTCTAAGGGCTTTGGACTCTCCTGGGTAAGATTGACATGAATAATCTGCAAGAAAAGAGATTTGGTATATTGTCAATGAAGGTAAACACCATTCAATATAACAAGTGACACTCAGTGAACCACAAACCTGATCCTTATTATATCTAACAGTTATACTCTTATGTGTGTAGAGCACATGCTTGCTGCTATCACTGTTCTTATCAGGATGCAACTCACCAACAAAACCTAAAATATCATTGATAAAAAATGTTTAAGAATGAACCTAAACTTGCATATGTTAAGACAGAATGGCAAAAACATACCCCACAATGGCAGGTCATCTGAATTTGTATCCCGGAAGCAACAAATGAAGCATGAAATGAAAACCAAAGGAAAAAAAGTGTCAGCACCTCAACAAAGAACAAGGCAAGATTAGTGCAGTTCAAAAAATTTTGGGGGTTGGGAGTTGGTGGTGTGGGTTATTGGTTAAAGGAAAAGCAAATGTAACATAAAAATCGTATCCTAATTGCGATAACACTAACACTACAATCAAAGGATGTTAACAGCTTAACTACACTAAGTAACTTCCATGTAACAGTAAAACAAAGATCTGCAATTTGATTGAATAGCATAATTTCACAGGATCAACGTATTAGTAAATTAATACACGATGCCACATCTGTTAGTAACATATAAGTAGTTTGATAGAGTTTATGAAATGCATCTGAGGAACTCTATACTGAAAGATCTAAAAGCATTTCCATTATTCTCAACCTCATCATTTACAGAATAGCTATCATTTATGGCTCATATTTAAACAATGACTACATTAGCTGCATCATTGTTTACTTCCAAGATGATGATCTGTAGCCTACCAAGATTCAATGTAAAACCTGGCTTCCAATTCCATCACCTTATTGACTACAAATATCCAATAACAGAATACTATTTGTCCACATTACCCTCTGGAAAACAATTGAAAATTCAAAACATGACATACCCATGAAGAATTCAAACCAATAGTTGTTCTCAATCGCATCCTTAAAATGTTTGACCTTGGCTTCATCAAGTTCAAGCTGACAAATGATAGCTCTCTCCACATTCTCTGAAGAAAAATGACAAATCATTAAAGAAGTAAAGAGAAAATTCCAGAAGACCAGATGAGAACAGCTGTCTGAAAATTCAAGGAAGCTAAAAATAGGACAAAAGTACATACTCTGGAAGTTTATCTGAATCTGACTGTCAATAAGCTCATTTCCACCAAGGACCTCACCAAGACCACCCCACTTGTGTGCAGCATTGCCATTTGGGTGGCAAAACGGAAGGCTGTAGTAGTTGTATGTTTCTTGCGGATTGTTGTAAGGACCAACCTTGTTAACCCATAGGGTAACTTTGTCATCTGGATGATACTGGAAAAGAAAGCAATAAAATAGAGTATTAATAAGCAAAAGTACAATAACTTTTAACAAAATAACAACAATATTCACTTTGTTAAAACATGAACCTTTCTCAACTTAACTGGAAGAAGAAGAAAGATTGTAAAGAAAACTGCTCATACAGTAAGGGTGAACTTTAACTGATAGGAAGAGCACCAACTACTGCTGAATACGTCAATAGAATTTCCAGCCTAATTCTTTTATCAGGTTTTAAAGGAATGATTCCATTTGAAATGCTTTTCTTATAGCTCAAGATTGCTTTAGATTTCATCTGAATTAAACAATCCAACAGAGGTACAAGACTCTGTCAGGCAACTACCATAGAATTGCCATAAAGCAAATGCAGTCCGCATAACATGAGTTTGCAGCATCACATAATTTACAAGCCAGTTTGACTGTCATTAACAACTTCTAAAAGAACTATACAATGTGCCTAAGATCAAAAGATGTTAGTCAAAGGAGGAACCGAATACTCTGAAACACAGTCTAGTTGCACTATAAAATTGCTTGACCATCTTGTAAACAATGCAGCAAAGAAAATGAAATGAGAAAAAGGGGCTTTTCTGATCCACTAAAACGCACAACACCTTTCATAAAAGTTTAAACTACCTTTAGGCTGGTCTAAATGCAAGAAATAGGAGTCAATAGATGATTCAATACTTTTTGTTTCCTTATAGCAATCCGTGAACTGATTTTCATTGACACAAACACTTAAGTCCCATACTCAACTGCATGAAGTTGTCACTTACTAAACTAATTTCTCACAAAGACACACACAAATGGCACTAATGCAGTTGACTTTCGTGCCCTTGGAATTTGAAACAATGCTCCTGATTTCTATACGTGAATACACTAAGATCAAATGCTTTTGAAAAGTTATAGAGCAGTTATTCTCTGACAGGAATATGAGAGAGAAATGACAAACAAAAGCTTATGCATCCGACATCTATTCGCTGATGATCAGATCTAGCTCCTGGAGATAAAGAACATAAACCTACTACATCCTCCCACAAGGGTAACTCTAATTCTTTCCAAGCGCAAATTATGTTACATTTCATGGTTCATGTGAACAGAAAATCATAGGCGCACAAACTTCCAGAGAAGTAATTTGCATGAATTAATAACAGAAATTAAAGCCCTAACTTTGAAAACAACATGTACACTGTTAAGAACGAAGAGAAGGGAAGAAAAAAAAAAGAGAGGCAAAGCTCCACCAGAGATCTAAACCTAATCCCCACTACTCAATCAAAAATAATACATAAACTGAGAAATGACGTAATTATCAATTCCAACAATGCAATAACTGAGAAGATACACAGATCTGAATGAAACGAAAGTAAGAAAGAGATCTAGGAGTAACCAAGACTAAGAGTATGGGACGAAACTTTACCTTGTGATCAGACTCGGAGGCGAGTACGGGAGAGAGGAAGAGGAAAATCAAAGCAGCACAGAAGGGGAGAGATCGGAGAGCGACGGAAAACATGATGATCGCCGGAAAATTCGTCGGATCTGAGGGTCTCTCTGTCTCCTGCCTCGGCTAGCACTGAATTAGTCTGCTTCTTCACAAAAGGAAAAGCAAAGGAAGGAGACAATCTCGAGCTCGTCTTCTAGATTTGCAGACTTGACTTGGATATAAAAACTGAAACATTTCATTAACAACTCAACACGAGCCAAAACTAAGGGAAATTAACCCGACCGACCCAATTCACACATATTGGGCCCAATCCCAGCCCAGGCCCAATTCGATTGACCTTTCTTTGTTCGTATTTTCGCATAAATAATTTTTTTATATTTTAACCAATGACATCATCCTTATGAATGTATTGTAAAAATTAGTAATTATATTTTAAATAAATAAATTATTTTTTTTACAAAAAATATATTTTAATTGAATTGAATATTAATAATAAGTTAATGGAAATATAAATAAATGGGTAAATGGTATATAATTATATATGTTTAACTTTATTATAATTTTATTTTTTAAATGACCCACACGATAAGAATAAGAATAAAAAAATAAAAATACATAAAATAAATACTTCTTCATCATCATCTTCACACACCCAATATGAAGTCCTTCAATAGAGTAGAGTCTGGAGATATCTGATAGTACGCAACCTTATCTCTACATTGTAGAAATACTATTTCTGATTTTCTGTTAGACCCACATGCAGAATGTACAAAAGAGGTTGACGATAAAAAAAAGCGTAAATAAAATAAAGTCTACCACAATCAACAAATAAAGTTTCAAACAATAAATAAGGAACAAATATACCTAAAAGAGGCTAGATTTACTAGTATTTTACACATTGTATAGACTAACTCCTGTTGTCGCTTGTTACGTTAGGTGTTTTCACTGAGATACTCTGAGGGTACGATAATCTTACCATTTTATAATGAAAATTTTCTACACCTCATCAGTATTATCATTATATTCAGTCTGAAGTTTCGCAATAAAGCGGAGTATGGAAAGATTTGATAGTACGCATCTTTATCTTGGAGAAATTATTAAGACAAATAATACCTTGTGAAGTTTCTACCATTAACATCCAAACTATGGAGGCCTCATCTTAATAACATTTAGTAGAAATCTTGCTAAGAGGGGTAGTTTTGGTAATTTTCGCCACCAGTAACTTATTGGTTGGACCAAACCGCCTCTTGGTTGGGTTAAATTCAACACAGACGGTGCCTGCAATAGCTGCTCAGCTACTGCAGGGAGTATTTTATGTGATAGTGTTGGCAACTGGCTTGACGGATTCTCCTAGAATTTCAGTTGATGCGATACGATATCAACTGAACTTTAGGGAGTTTATACCGGGCTTATGTTAGCCTAGGACCTGGGCTTCCGACGAGTAGAACTAGAGTTGAATTCTCTCGCGGTGCACCGTCTTATTTCTTCCTCGGATCGTCATTTCCAGGCGCTCAATCCTATTGTCATGGGAGTCCACGAGCTTCTCACGCAGAATTAGTCTGTTACTCATCGTTACGTTTATCGAAAGAGTAACAGATGTGCTAACTGGTTTGCTACTTACGTAGATCATTCTACTGTCGGTCTCACTTTTTTTGCGACTACACGTATAGGGTGCCAACATCTCCTTGATGAGGATATATCGAAGATCTTCAACTCATTATATAATCTCTAATATTTTTTCTCCTTTTATATATAAAAATAGAAGAGAATGTTACAAATGACCCACGTGAGGAGTAAAGTAGGAAAAAGGAATAATAAATAAATAAATAAATAAGAAATAAGAAAAAAAGTATAAAATAAAATAATTATAATAATCTTATAAAATAAAAATATTAAATATAATAATAATAATAATAATAAATAATTGATTATAATAATAATAATAACTCAAATAATAAGATAAAATAACAAAATAATAATAGTTATATAAAAATTTAATCTATTAAAGGAAAAATATATCACTCATTGGTCTCAATTTGATTCTTTGCTTTGCTTCAAATCTTTCTCACCTTTCACCACCACCTCCACTATTACAACCTTTCTCATATACCTTCTTCTCCTTTTGTCTTTCCGTTCTGAAACTCTCTGCATCGTCCCCTGTGTTTTTGCAGAGTTGGGGGGTTCAGCTTTTGGAGAATTGAGAACAGGTGAACTGAAGCTGAAATTATTGGTAATTTTTAGAGTGTTCAATTGGGTCAAATTAGGGTTTCTTTCTCTCTGGGTTTTCTGATTTCTGTATAGCTCCACAAATAGATTTTATAAGAAAAATAATGGAGAAGTACGAGCTGGTTAAAGACATAGGATCTGGGAATTTTGGGATAGCGAGGCTGATGAGGAACAAGGAGACAAAAGAGCTTGTTGCTATGAAGTATATAGATCGTGGTCAGAAGGTGCAAGCTTTCTCCTTTGCTTTTTCTTTTCCCTAGATATATGCACAGTTAATGAAGATGGCTTCTGAAAAATGGCAAGTATCTAATGGTTTTGTTTGCTGGGTTTGTTTTTAGATTGATGAGAATGTTGCTAGGGAGATCATAAACCACAGATCACTTCGCCATCCCAACATAATTCGCTTCAAGGAGGTTAATTTCTTAGACTCCTTGGTTAGATAGTCCGGTTTTTATAGTGGATTATGCCCTTCTTTCTACTTTTCGTGCTTTTGTTGATCAGACCAGGACAGGATTCACTTTTATGTCCATGTTTTGTAATGGTTGTTGTGGGTGTATCTTGCAGGTAGTTTTGACCCCAACTCATCTTGCCATTGTGATGGAATATGCTGCAGGTGGAGAGCTGTTTGAGAGAATCTGTAATGCTGGAAGATTTAGTGAAGATGAGGTTTACTGTCTTTCTTGTTTTGAAAAATTTCAGACCGCAATTATTTGGGGATGGATAGCAACACTCAAGTAGTCTTTCTTCCTTGTTTATGCTTAATCTTCCTTTTCCAACATTTTCCAGGCAAGGTACTTTTTCCAACAGCTTATTTCAGGAGTCAGCTATTGTCACTCCATGGTAATAACACCTTGAGCTTGTCAAATGTCTTTTGGGCTGAATTGTTCAAGAATATGTTATGTTCAATTGTTGCTGATTGTTCTCCAATTATTTACAGCAAATATGTCATAGAGATTTGAAGCTGGAAAATACATTGTTGGATGGTAGCCCAGCACCACGCCTAAAGATCTGTGATTTTGGATATTCAAAGGTATAACTGAGAAAAAAATCAGTATTTGTACTGTCACTTTATCTTGATTTTTGCCATTATGTCTTGGATTTTTTTTCCAATCATATTTGTTTTCTTTGTGCAGTCATCTTTGCTCCATTCAAGACCCAAATCCACTGTTGGAACTCCAGCATATATTGCTCCAGAGGTTCTTTCTCGGAGAGAATACGATGGCAAGGTAACTTAAATTCTTATGTTGTTCAACATTTGTCCATTTGAAATTTGCTCCTTTTGGATACTATCTAATTATTACGTGGCACATGCTAACAGTTAACATATCTTTAAATTTTGCTCCTTTATAGAGGACTTTTCATAAGCAAATTATTTTGATGCTATGAGATGAATATAAAAGATAAGTCATAATTTTTAAGACAAGTCATGAGAAAGTACACTTAGCTGGTGATTGAATGTTTCTTCCATATACTTCGTTCAATCCCTTTTGTTTTTTCAGTTGGCAGATGTATGGTCTTGTGGAGTGACTCTGTATGTTATGCTTGTTGGGGCATACCCATTCGAAGACCAAGATGACCCAAAGAATTTCAGGAAAACAATTAATGTATGAGAAATTTTTCTTGATCACTTGTGTTTGTAGGTGTTTTTTAACAAATGTGTCTGATATGATTCTATTATTCCATAGAGAATAATGGGTGTTCAATACAAGATCCCTGATTATGTGCACATATCTCAAGATTGTAAACATCTGCTGTCTCGCATATTTGTGGCCAACCCTTCCAAGGTATGTGTGGCAGGCTTCTTCTACGGACAATAGGGAGTTATTATGTACTTGTGGACACAAAGAAGATTAATCTGTCGCTAGTTGAATTTGATAGTTGTTCTGGGCAGTTGTTAGTTTTATTTGGTTATATTGTGAGCAAAATGGTTTTTTCATATAATTTTCTGTCCTGCATGGTCATTCTGCTACCGTAACTCCTTTTTTTTTTTTGAAGCTACTGTAACTTAATCTGCTATGTGTATGTCTTTCTCAATACCAAGGGAGTTTTTTTTTTTTGGTTTCATTATCTCTTTATACGCATGTGTATGTTTGTTTACACCTCTGTAAAAAACAGATAGATACCATGTGTACTTTCATTGTATCTAATCATTGTGCGAGCAAAGGCTATAGCATTAGCAAAGCCCAAAATTGTATCTGATGTGGCATAATATTGCATTTATCAAGGGAAACTTTATAATTCAGTAGCCACCTGGTTTTACAGAGGATCGCAATCAAGGAAATCAAAAGTCATCCATGGTTTTTGAAGAACTTGCCTAGGGAACTGACAGAGGTAGCTCAAGCAGCATACTACAGGAAAGAAAATCCTACCTTTTCCCTTCAAAGCATTGAAGAAATCATGAAAATTGTGGAAGAGGCCAAAGTTCCTCCCCCAGTATCCAGATCTATTGGAGGGTTTGGTTGGGGAGGAGAAGATGATGATGGAAAGGAAGAAGATGAAGCTGAGGCCAGGGAAGAAGATGAAGAGGATGATTATGAGAAAAGAGTCAAGGAGGCACAGGCAAGTGGGGAGTTTCACATCAATTAAGTGTTATCACAGATTATTACAAGATTAATCTCTCCGTATCTATGGTGTGGTTTCTTTAACATGTATAAAACGTTGTTGTGGTTATTAAATAATGGCTTGTATATTGTAGTATAATGCGAAGAAAAGTTGTGAAATTTGCTCTTGGAGAATTGCCATTGGGATCCTATAATCATGATAATGAAAAGAAGTCTCTCAGTTTTGATCGGAAATGTTTTTTGTTTCTAAGAATCAAGACTAGTGCCATGACCTCCCTCTGGTCTTGGTTGAATCAAGAACTGTGTTTCTTGCAAGTTCTTAATGCTTATCAGTCTTTTCAATCATCTGCTAATTTTTGTTAAATTTACTCTTGGAGAATTGCCATTGGGATCCTATAATCATGATAATGAAAAGAAGTCTCTCAGTTTTGATCTGAAATGTTTTTTGTTTCTAAGAATCAAGACTAGTGCCAAGACCTCCCTCTGGTCTTGGTTGAATCAAGAACTGTATTTCTTGCAAGTTCTTAATGCTTATCAGTCTTTTCTATCATCTGCTAATTTTTGTTCTGTTTTTCTCTCAAGACATTGGAAACATAAGATGGCAAATAAAGATTCAATCTTTTAACAAAGATAAATTAGTCAAGTAAAAGTAAGAAAAAGTATAACATTACAGTTAATTCTAATCATAATAAATCAAATTTTATTATATAGCAACAAGTCTGCACAATACTTAGATTTGACTAAAACAACATGTACAAATTATTCCACTGCTACAAAGAATTGTGCATAATACAACCAAATATTAATCTCCACTTACAAATCTGTACTGCTGCTGAATACTTACATTAACAAACACCTGAATATATGTACAAGAACACATTACTTCTCCCTATCATTCATATCCATACCAAATCCATCTATACGTCATCAGTGAGAGTTGTGTACCATTGCCCATGAACCTGAACAGTCACTCTGGCAACCATTATCAACACTTCAGCAGCTTCTACTACCCTTTCAGTCAGTGTGGCGGCACCGGCCTGTCTAAGAGCTGTTTCTGTCAACTTTCTTCCCCGTTCGCCACTGCCCCCTAGCACAACTCCTCTGGCAGCCAAATAGACGGCACGGGATACCTTTTCAAAAACAGGGTCCCCGGCCTGTAAACTCTTCGCTAACATACTAGCCATTAATAACTTCCTTGATTGAAGCTTCTGGGCTTCTGCTACCTTGTTAACATCCAGTAAGAACTCACTGATAACATCTACAATTTTCTCAATGCCTGCACTGTTGTTAAAGTCTAAAACTTCAAATAATTGCTTGGCACACTTCGATACGATGGTTTCCACTTCTGCTTCGTTGGCTACTGCTCGCTCCATAAGAAGAGTTTGGCGATAAACAAGGATGCTGCGTGTTACAAAATTTTATTGATTACCATGAGTGAACATGATTCATCTGCTAAAGAGCTGCTACATATATAGCAGGGAGACTTACCTAGTGCAAATCACAATGAGTTTTTGAATCTCAGCCTGGACAGCCCTCAACCGATGATGGTTAAGCAACAAAGTTTCAGGTAGATCTTCCTCCGATAAACCAAACACCGCAACAACTAACTTCAGCAATCCAAGCCTGACCAACAAATCAATCTTCTCACCTTTGCTTTCGGGCTCTGGAAGATGATTCCCTGATCAAGATCATAAAACAGATTCAGTCTACCATTAAGCATCTGACAAGGTAACAAAAGGATTCGAAATTTTTGGGAAGTTGGCACTAGTAAATTTTTTCACAAGTTACTACATTTCTAATCCTTCATTGTCCAAAACTTGTGGAATACAGTTAAAGCCCAAAGCCCAAGTTCATACCTGTGGCAGTATTTGAAGCAGCAAAAGTAGTACTTCCATTTCCATAAATTTTGGTAGAAAAGCCTCCACCAGTTCTAAGTGTGGTGGAAGGAAGAGACACCTCGGATGAAGTTCCATGGCTCATCAAAAGACCAAGAGAATTAATGTGTTCATCCCACTCCTCATCTTTAAATTTCCTCGTGGACGAAAGCCATTTCCTTGTCAGAGGTAAAGATGAGCACGCCTCTGAGTGATGTCCATATCTGTCGGTGAAAGCTCTTCTAAGGTAATCCAAACCAGCGGGTCCCTTCAACAAAGGCCCCATCATTCTTATCCTTGCTTTGCTTATCTCTTGCTTAAGAGCCTAACATCGAAAATTATTCAGCTTATACTTGGAAAGGCAAAACTATAGCAGGAAAAGCATTAGAGCAATGTTTGTAAGGAAAGCAAGGGCAAAGTGCACATTAGCACCACCTGAATCTGCTCCAACACAAATCGCAGACCCTTGAGCATTGCAGTGGCATGTGAATGCTTGGCCTCTTCTCTGGTTTGGCAAGTCTCAGTTAACTCTTTCAGTAATTTCTGGTGCTTCGCTTTGAGTTCATCCTCATGGACAGGAGAAGAAAGCTTTTGCAGAGTACCTAAAGCAAATTCCAGAAGCTTTGCCAGGTACGCAATATCCAAGTTACCTGACTCTAGCACCTATGGAAAGGACCAAAAAGGAAAGTCAGCATTATAAAGACATTAATCAACTCATTCTCCAGTACCAAGTACTGCAATGCTATTACCTGACTAAGGATGTCTAGATCAATAGCTTCAACAATCCCTTGTTTCCAGCTTTCTGGAGCCATCTCACAGATTCCATCCCTCACCTCTCTCATAAGTTGAATGATTCGATCATAATTGGGATCATCTTGTTTGAGAGATTCCATGATGCCATCCCAAAATGCTTCCTCCATTGTCTTTCTTATCTTTATCTGCATGCAACAAAGTAGACAATAGGATTGAGATTCCAAAGAAGATTTCTAATCCTTCAAAACCTCCTTCAGAGCACAATTCAGTGACAAAATCTCAAGTATGAGTCATGAAGGTAGGGAGAATTGAAAATAATTGAAATTTCTCTCTGTGATACAAATGACCAGAATACAGAGAAACTTGTACTGACCTTGAAGCTGTTTTGATCTTCCTCATTTACAGATCTATCAATAAACCCATTGCATTCATGGACAAACTCATTTACTATATATTCATTCTCTGTTATTGACTTTTGAACAGAACCCGATGGAAGAGTTGAATCACTTCTGCAACTTGAAGATGAAGATGTATCATCTTCCCTGAACAAGGACCGTGCTACACGACTAGACCTTTCAACACCCTCAAATGAGCCACTTCTATCACCAGAGCTAGCAACATCAGTTGGGCTGGTTGAGGAGTTCGATGTGCTTGTAAGTAAAAGATGTGCAATTGGTGAACCAACTGGACTTCCACTTTCCTTTGCCTGGAAGTATTTGGATCGTGTTTCAGATAGAGCACATTCCATTCGATCGATCCCTGCATCACCACTAAGATGTTGAACTTTTTCTCTCAAGAGTTTTTGATCATCAGATACCTGCATATAAATAAAGTACAAAATAAACATCAAACTAGAGAGGTCCCCACTCATCCTATTTAAACTAAACGAATGAAAATATGGAAATGATGGAAAAGAAAAGGTAAACAGTAGGACACATTGCTAAAGTTGAACAATAAATCCATACAAAGTTTCAAACAATTTCTGTCAAGCTTAATAATGAAGTAATAGGGAAGGCTGGACCTGTTTCTGAATAGCCTTCATATCATGAGTAAGAGCATCATGGTCTCCTCCAGGACTCATTTTGCACTTCTGGATCATAGAAAGCTCAAGCTGACAAGCAGCTCTAACCAAGTCATCCTCCAATGATCGAGCATCTTTAACCTTCCACACCACAAAGCAATTCAAATATGAGCACCACGCTTTATCAAATGCTGCAAGCTGAGACCTGAAGGTACAGCGCTTCACAAACATGGGGTCAGATTCCTCTTCAGAACTCTGCATTGGTCCATCTAAGATAATCTTAACCAACAATTCAAATTCTCTAATAAATCCTCCTGCTGACTTGGCCAGTGCAATCTCACGCTCCCCTTGGCCACTGAAAACTGCATCTGGATGACCCAATATCATATAGGCACAAAGAACAATTCTGACAGGATACCTTGATAACTTAGCTTGACTGCTAGATGCCTCCCTACTAGGGACAGCCCTTTTTACCTCTCTATTTCTCATAGAAGCTCTTGCAGTGACTCTCTTCTTTGGGGTAACAACTCTTTTAAGAAGGTGATCAATGTTATTCAAGGCAGGTGAATTGTTGCCACTAGCAATAGCCTTGGAAACTAGAAGCCGGCTCTCCAGTCGATCCATCAGTGCTTTTGTAATCTGAAGGGTAGAAGTTGATTCAATCAAGCATGCAAGCTGTTCGAAGGGCAATGATTTGATACAGTTCTCATTAATTTTCAACAGGTCGTAGCCTTTTGTTAGGTCTAAGGTGGTTCGCCTTGACTTACGGAACTGCCTCCAGCACCTAGAAGAACAAAAATCATTAGCCCAAATGTATGAATTTCACATGCAACATTAATTTACTGCTCAAGTCCACCAAAATTTCTAAAAGGTATTGCATTGTGCATCCACAAAAGTAAAAGCAAAATCTTATCCCAAAGAAAAATACATAGGCTTTGCCAAGCTCATGCTTTTACTGTGATGGAAAACTTACTTCAACGGAAATATGCCAAAAATATTTTCCAACAAAAAGTGGACTAAACCTATACTTCCGCAAGCAACTGCCTATAGAAAAGGGCATCGATCAAACTTCCTGAAGATACCTCGCCAATTTCCAGGAAAGGATATCAGCCTGCTTGCTCATTCGGTTCCAGTTTACATGAACAGAATTGTGTTGTCGTCCTCTCTGCCTTAGATATTCTGCTCTTTGTCTCTTAGCCTAATGATCACAGAACAAATGCAGAAAAGGGACAGTTAGAGATATAAAAGGCTAACAATTTAGAATCCGAAATCAAGCTAAACAAATTATCAATTAAAATATACAATCATACCCTTTGCAGTCGATTTTCCAACTGGTCCCTCATTCTGTTTCTTTCTACTTCACGTTGATGAGAGACTGTTTTAGCCACCCGCCGAACTTGCAACATCCTTGCACATGCTCTCTTCTTCTCTGCTTCAAGCAACCCCAATCTCTTCTTCTCGGCAGCTACCCGTTTTTGGTGGATTGATGCACATACTCGTTCCTTATACTTGCTCTCCTTAGCCATCCTTCTTGATATGGATTGCAATGTCCTTTCCCTTAATATGGCTCTTCTTTGTTTATGGGCCTTTAGCATAAGCATTCTATTAGCCTCTGCCTGCTGGACTCGTAATTCAACTTTTGTTCCAAGCTTCTCCTTTTCTCTCTGACAGCGCATTTCTACATCATTCTTTGCAGCCTGGCGCAACTCATCCAATCTGGTTAGGCGCATCTGAGCCTTGGCCAGCATGTTCAATCTGTGAGCCCAAGACAGAATTTCGTTTAAACTTAAAGCTTTAGGGACAACAAAAATCAGAATAATTTGCAGAAACATTTGGTACAAGTATGCTATTAAAATCTAATATCCAAAATTCGACAGATGGAGTAACTTTGGGAGGAAGAAATTTAAACTATCATAACAGAAAAAAGTCAATGAAGATTAACATGTATCCTTCCATTATCATTTGAAGAATTATTAGCCACAGTTATTTTCTCATTGTTCATCTTTAACATTTCCTCAATTCAGTTAAGCAATAACCTTATACCCCATCTTGTTTTCTTTAAAACATAACTTTTCACTCCATTAACACAGTGATAAAGCTGTTTATGGACAACGCGAACTCAAGTTCTGTACCCGAGATAAGAAGGCCAAAAGAAATTAAAACTGTTGTTTCTTCAATCGGCTAGTATTTATTGTAGCCAAGGAAAAATAGAAATGACTAACACATTAGTAGTTTAAACTTTAAAGCACAACAGAAAAGTGAGACATTTCGAAGGATGTGGTCGGACCCATAAAAAAAGGGCAAAGGAAAGACATTTGCAAATCATAACCCTTTAAGCCAGATCATAATCCATCATTAAAGAAGGTTTACTGAAGCAAATTAACCACTGTCGACAGAGTATATATCACAGAAATAGCATGCAAAAAACAAAATATGTTAAAGGCATCATGTATGCAATATATTTCTTTTTATACATTACCGCAAGCCAACTTTGGGATAACTCAGAACCACTAAAGAACCATTTTCATACCTTTTCTGCTCCGCCGCTTGAAGCTTAGCTTCAAGACGTTGGCCAAGGTCTTCCTCCTGAGATGAAGAGCGCGAGGGGCTCCTAGGCTTTGGTCTTGCCTTGCTTGAAAGTGTTTCATGGAATTGCTGTGATCACCCCAAAAAAAAAAAGGAAAAATCACTAAAGAGTTTCAGTTTAACAAGACCTTAACGGGGAAGAACAGTAAATGGACATAGAGAATCAGAAATTCTAGTACAAGTAATACTTTTAAAACTTGAAAGTTTTGGAAGTTAGTTCCTCTATTATACGTTAGAGCTCATAAAGAGAGAGAGACCCATGAGAGAAAGATGAGAAATTTTCAAACAGAAACATGTACCTAACACAAAGCCTAAACCTTCAAAAGCACGTTGTTTGGGAATAACCCAAATTCACGAAAGATCAAAATTCAAAACTAAGAAATGTAAAGATTAAGGAAAAGGGGAAAGAAAGATTCACGAAGCAAGCCTCAACCAACCTAAAAGAAGCAGAAAAAAATATATAAATTATTGATATATTCAAAGAATTTCAATTTTCGTTCACTAGAAACACTAAGAAAAAATTCCCAGAAACCAAAAGCTTAGGAATTCTTTAGTCTTGGAAAAAAAAAAAGAACAGGAAAGGTATACACTTAATGGTTGCTAAGAACAGTAGTCTAAATAAATCTTCAGAATTTTAACTATCCGTCTACAGGGAAAGATAACACTTTCTCTGTTCACAAAGAATAGCCATAAAAATTCTTAATTTCCCCTTTTCTAAGAAAAATTTACCGTTCCTCGAGAACCAAGTTAGGTACAAACACTTCCCAGAAGAATCAAACCAAACAAACAAAAGAAAACAAAGAACCAAACTTTTTGTAAGAATATCAAAACCAACCTGTCTACGAATATGAGCATCTCGAAGTTTAGCTTCAATTTCCTCCACAGAAGTTGGAGTCTTGTGAGCCTCCTCCTCTAGTAATCTTTTTCGAAGCCTCTTCGGTATCCTTGGCGAAGAACCCGTTTGACTCACAGGAATATCCAGTACTATCCCTCCTCGCATCCTCCCCTCCTGCGTGCCCCGCGACGGTGATGATCCAACTCCGGCGGCCATAAATGCAAGACTCAGAACAACAACTCAAACAACCCTCTAGGCTCTGGTTTTGTGTCTTCAACCCAGAAAAGAAAAGCTGATTATTTGGAGAAATTCAACGACAAAAACAAGAACCAACCGGTACCCAAGAAGGAAGACAGATAGAAAGGCATTTATGTGGGTGTGTAGGGGCGTGTATGTGTCTATATACAATGTGTATGCGCGTTAAAGAGAGAGGTCGCGTCTAGTGGACTCTCTCTCTCTCTCGGAGTTGTTTGTTGCTTCCTTTTGACAGTCTCCTTAAAAGAACACGCGAGAGAAGAGAGAGGTGTTTTTGGTTTGGGTTTAGGGTTCGTTTCGGTTCGGTTCTGTTCGTTTGGGTGGAGTCTTATTTAATTGAAATTAATTTAAAAACTCCTATCAATTACTTACAATTCAAGATATTAGTTATTAAAAATTTTATGAAAATATAAAATAAATTAAATAAACTTTTTATTTTATTAATTATTTTTTATTCTAAAAATTAAAAAATAGGAAAAACTTTTTAATTAAAATATTATATATTCAAGTCGTAAAAATAATCTTTTTGTAAAAATACAAGAACACGTAACATATATCGATAATTTTCC
>JANSVA010000217.1:1620372-1634172 GCA_025504915.1 Erythroxylum reticulatum
CTTCAATCATTGAGAATAATACCCAAACAACATCATCAACCGAATTTGGTAATCTCTCCCAATTTGAAGTGGTGTCGAGAATGTTAATGGGGGTGCTCGAGGAAGACCCCCAACCCCTGTCAATTTCGTTCCTAAGACAATATGAACGTTAAATGGTCACCACATATAGCTTCTCCACCACACCGAAGGTGACTTCTCTTTGATCTTACCCATTCTCAACTCAAAAGGCAAAAACCTAAACCAAATACGATAAGCGACGCCGACAAAAGGAATAGAGTTATACCCAGAAAGAGATGCCCATGAGAAATAAAGGAGGAGTTGTAAAGTATGAAAGAAAAAAATTATAATTAATGGTATTAAAAGCTTTGAAAAAATACATTTTTAACGAGTAACTTGGAATTATTTTTACAATGATAAAAATTTGAGAACTACTGAATTTTGAAAATATTATCACTAATATTTATGTCAAGTGTCATGTTTATTCGTTCTAGAGCTTTTAGCTTTTGTGTTGACTATAATAATTTATTTATAAAGATTATAAAATGTTTGAAAATATTTTTCTATTTTTTGTATTAGGTTGTAAGAAGAATACAATTTTTATAAAATTTAGTTAAAGTTTACAATGATTATTATATTTTAATAAGATAATTGAATTATAGCAATCTTTTTATCTAATAGTAAAGATTTGTTACTTTAATCATTGTAAGAAAGTTTTTTAATGGAGTTTTCATTATTTGGCATTGGTAAAATTTATAATTTATCTAATATATTTTAATTTTATTATAAGTTCTAATTTAAAGAAAAACGGTACTACGAGTTAAGTTCGAGCAATATAAATCTTGACCAAGTAGAAGTTAATACGATGTCATTTTGGTACTATGATTAAAGAACATTTAACTAAAATAATATTTAGTTACGTTAACTTAGGCCATTTAAGAAAGTTTTTTAATGGAGTTTTCATTATTTGGCATTGGTAAAATTTATAATTTATCTAATATATCTTAATTTTATTATAAGTTTTAATTTAAAGAAAAACGATACTACGAGTTAAGTTCGAGCAATATGAATCTTGACCAAATAGGAGTTAATACGATATCATTTTGGTATTATGATTAAAGAACATTTAACTAAAATAATATTTAGTTACGTTAACTTAGGCCATTTATAACATATCGAACTCTTAAAATTAAGAAGGTCAAATGTGCGAATTATTGCTAATAATTTATATAAAAATTATAAATAAACCCTTTATTAAATATGAAATAAAATTATGTTTAATGTTAAAAAATAATATTTATTACATATTCAATTTTTTCTAATCTCGTTTATATCAAAATTTATTTACGTATATTTCAGTATGATATTTATATTTTAATATTGAAATATCAAAATTAGTCTTAGATTTTATGATCACATTTAATTAGTTAATAGGGTAGGGATTGAAGTTGAAATAAGTACTATTTGTTAATGCTAAAGTCTAACTTAATATTATATAAAATAAGATAAGTCAAATTAGTCCTTTTGTTAAAATTTAATGGACAATTTGTTTAATCTTATAAGAATAAAACTATGGATTAAAATTTGAGTTTTTTTTTTAAAGTTCAAAATTGAATTTGAATTTGTTTGATTTAATTTTATTTATTGAAAATTGCAAGTCAAATATTTATTTAATTTAGTTAAAAACATAATAAATGAATATATTAGTTAACTGTAATTTTAAGAATTGGATGATTGAAAAAAGACTTTCAAAATATTTATTTTTTATATAGTGATCACTTTAAAAAATTTAAAATTAATTATTTATATATTTAATGTGATAAATTATGAATAAAACAGCAACAATAATAATAAAAAAGGAGAACTACACAGAGTTATAATATAAAAATATATTTTTATTGTAGACAACGCATATCCATTATTTAATATTTTATAAGCTAATATTATTTTTAGAAAATGACCTAATTTAATTATGAAGCTTTTATTATGTATTTAAATTAAGCTTAAAAATATATTTCTTAAAATATAAATTTAGTACCTTTTAAAATATCACCTTAACCCAATTTATTTTCATATCTAACTTAGAATTTTCTTCTTAAATTTGAATATATTCTTATTTATATTTATGTTTTTAAATAATATATGTTAAAAATTTTTATTTTTATTTTTATTGTGCAGCACAACCATTTTTATTAAATAATATATAATTTAGAGATTTTAATTACAAAATAAGGTAATTTAGTTAAACATAAATAAATATAATGTATATAAATGTTTAACATTTTTTGTCTTATATAACAAGTCGTGTAAGTAATATTAACATAATATTAATATTATGTTATAACTAAAAAATTAAAAATTAAGAATATAATTATTAAAAATTAAGTATTTAATTTTTACTTTTTAAAATTCGGTTATAATTAAAATTTGAGTTTTAATTTATTGTATTAACATATAAAAAAAAAGAGAAAACAGGAAACAACCATTTCTCAACAAATGATAAAAGAGGGGCCCAATTCTCTGGAAAGTTCAGTGGCAATAACGAAATTAGAGTCTTTCTTATGTCTAATAATATAGTTCCCGAAACCCTACTCATACGAGGGGGACGGGATAAATCTATGGTGGAACTTCAAGAAGCCTCTTCCTCAAAATCGTCAATAGCCCGTTGAAACCCCAATTCCTGAATTTCTTATCGCAATCAGCCATGTCTCATTTCGGGAGGTCAGGCCCTCCGGATATCACCGATACATACTCTCTTCTCGTCCTGAACATCACTTTCCGTAAGCACACTTCTCCCTGATGCTCTGTGTGTATGTTTCTGCGATTACATGTGTAAATGTGCTTGTAAACACATGTATTTATGGATTGGGTTTGCTGACTGTGAATTATGATGTCTTTGGTAACAATTTTTGCTTAGGTACAACCGCTGATGATCTCTTTCCGCTTTTTGACAAGTACGGGAAGGTTGTCGACATTTTCATCCCTAGAGACCGAAGGTTCTTGTTCCTTCTGTGTACCCTTTCTTGTCTTTGTGAAGATTTTGTGCTTTTATTGACTTTGTCACTGCTTTAGGAGTATTGGAACTAGTACTTATAAGACATGATACTAGGTGTTCTTGAAACGATAAAGTAATGGGTTTTGGTTTCAACTTATTGCTGGTTGGATTAGAAAATGAAATCATTAATGCTCTTTTGAACCTTTTCCCACATATTCAATTTCCGGTCATTGTGGTTGTTGAAGTGGTATGTTAATTAAATACAAGATTGTTATCTTCTTCTAGTGTTGGTCACTAAGTGGGAGATATGAATGGTGATAAGTTGGTCAAGGTATGCGTCTTCAGAGTGAGAGTTAACATTTATTCATTAAATAACAGGTGACATTGGCCCCTTGGAGTTTGATGTGTCTGAGTTCCTTGTACTGCATACTAAAATGATTTTGGGTTCATTTTATTACTTAGGACTGGTGACTCTCGGGGGTTTGCCTTTGTACGCTACAAGTATGCAGATGAGGCACAAAAGGCTGTTGAGAGGCTAGATGGTATGATATTTTCCTTAACGGTATTTGCATTCCTATGTTGGCAGCTGCTAATAAGTGAATGTTTTCTTCAGGCCGTGTAGTGGATGGCCGGGAAATAACTGTCCAATTTGCCAAGTATGGACCAAATGCTGAGAGGATGTAAGTTTGAAGATTGTGCTTAATTATTTAGAGCTTGTGACAGGCTGTGTTCTTATGCAGTCCCAATAAAGTTTTTTACTAAGTTGTGATAATTTAATTTTTCTCAGTCATAAAGGTAGGATCATTGAGCCGGTACCAAGATCAAGGTACAGATCTAGAAGTCGCAGTCCTAGAAAGAGGTATGCATATTTTATTTTGTGTTGGTAGTTCTTCCAGTTGTTTATTTCTTTTTTTCATTCTATGTAATTTTTCAGAAGAAATTCTTATCATTTTAGTTTGTATGGGTTGGCCAGTTTGTCTGATGCATAGATGTTGACCATTTTGTGCCTTTTGTATATAATTCTTTTAAAGTGCTTGCTGCTAATGTGAAGTCAGAGTATTGGATTTTGGGTAGAATACTGTTGTGCCTTATTGTGTTGGTTGGTTTTGTTCATTCCTGTCTTTGGAGACATTAATTTGTTCTCCTTACTTCTTAAAAAAATTAAGGTTATTTTTCATTTAACTTGTCAAAAGTATTTGTCTTTTTATTTCCAAGATTCTTGAGTTGCTCTCTGTAAAAAAAACCCATGCTTTGTTTTTCAACTTAACAAAAAGTATCAATAGATATATAGTTTGCCATTATCCTCTTGTTCCTTTATGTGCTTTGTAATTGCATATGCTGTTGCTAGGCATCGGGAAGATCACTACAGAGATAGGGACTACAGGAAGCGGAGTCGCAGCAGAAGTGTTGAGAGGTATGAGCGTGAGAGAAATCGTGGGAGGGATAGAGACTCACGTCGGCGGAGTAGGACTTACAGTGTAAGTCCCGAATACTCCAAAGACCGTGGCAGAGGTCGTTATGATGATGAGAGGCGGAGCCGCAGTCGATCTGTTGATAGGTATGGTAGTTTGTGAATGAATCATGTCATGTTGATTTATTTTGGACTTAAATTTTTGTATCAAGATGTTCTCTTTGGTATCGACTCTTTCATTTTGTTGTAACTGTCATTATGGCTTTTGTTCTTGCTTTGGTATTGAAGTGCCTCCCCTGTTCGGCGTAGCCCGAGTCCACGCCGGAGTCCTTCCCCAGCCAAGGATTCTCCTTTAAGGGTTGAAAGTCCAGGTAGACGCAGCCGTGACGGACGATCCCCAACTCCTCGAAGTGCTTCTCCACAAGGTCGGCGCGCAGCATCATATAGCCAATCCCCACGAAATTCAGATGTCGATGTAAGTAGCATCCCTAAGACTTGCACTCGTACATCATGAACCAGTTGCTTATCTGCATACTTGCTAATTTTGTAGGCCTAAAATCAAGGTTTTATGGGGGTATCAGAAGGCATGACTAGAGCGTGGCCATGTTGCTTTCTTGGATTTTGATCAGCATAGGCATGTCCTTCAGAATTTAAGCACTAGTTTGGTAGGACTGGAATTTGTTGGTCTTAAACATAATATTTGAACTTTATGCATGTTTATGTAGATTGGACTGCCGTCTAAGGACTTTGTTGGTCACATTTTCCTTAAAAGATTTTGAGATTGTAACCTGCATTTGGCTAATTTACCTTTTCCTTTTATATTGTGTGGTTCTCCATTTCTTAACTTGCATTGTTATCAATGAGGTTTATGGTATGCTGTCCCTGATTATAATGAAATGATTTATTGGGTTTTATAGCTGTGCTCCTGAAAAGATTGGCATGGGGCAGATGGCCAAGATGTTGATATTGTTGATATTGTAGCTGTCAATGCTGTTTGTAAATTGTAGATCCATGATGGTGGTTTAGATCTGATCGTGATTATGATTTATCTAAATTAGCTGACTATTGGTAAGAAAAAAGTCAACTCTTGATTTCTGAAACACTTTTGAGATTCAGGTGTCTGGTTTTTGACTTGATTATCTTCTGGCAATTGTTTACTTTGAAGATATTGATCCTCAAAAGGGATTGTAGTTGCTGTTTGGTATTAAGATGGAGATGAGGTGAATGAGTTTTGTCCCGTAGCTGATGCTGTGCATGAAGTGGACCTGTTACACAATGGTTGTCTTGCTGATAGTTTAGATGATACATAATATCCTGTTTCTGAATTTGGCACCTGCAGTGTTCATTGGGTAAAAGGTTCCTTTAAATAATTAATTTGGGCCATTGATTAAACCGCTCAACACATGAAGTTTGATTTATGTTGCTTAAATGTAGTGGGTAGCATTACAAGGTCGTGATTGTGGCTGTAAGGTGGTAGCCGATGCCTGTTGTTTGTATGATTCATGGGTTCGTGGGTAACTTGTGCAAAGTTCTAGTGAATAATCACCTGTGGCTGGCTGTTGCTGCCTTTCTTGATGGGGTAAGGTTGGTCGTTGTACCGACCACCGAACTTGATACTGATGATAGCTGCCAAGCAGTGTTGCTGGCTTGCGGTCAAATTTCCAAGAGGTGCACATTGAGTTGCATGATTACAATATGGATTGATGTATGCCTTTTCTTTTTTTGGTTTTCATCCAAATGGTGTGCTGCTTAGCGACTTGTGAATATTTCATGCACCTTACACTTTCTAGTCAGGTATCAACTCTTGATTTTATGCTCCAGTCTGCCATTTTCTTGATATCGATCTTTGAAAGTGAACTGCATTTGAGTCTCGTCTTATGGTGGGTAGAGCATATAAACTGATATAAGTCAGGTTCAGTCAGCTGAAAAGTCTCAAGTGGCTAGGTGTTTGTTGTCTGGCAGCTGTTTGTTGAAATTCCTAGGTGGGAAGCAAGGTCTAAAAGCCCGCCTATGCTATTGGCTTTACTGTTTTTGGGCTTGTATTGTATTGCATGCGTGTCTAAACACCTATTAGATACTTACCATATAAATAATGCATTTTAGGTGGTAGTAATTATAGGAAAAAAAAGAAACTATTTTATTTTATTTTACATTTTTTGCAAGTTCTCTAATATTGGAAATGACTATAGTTTCTCTTAATTATTAGACAATTAATGTTGAATGTGTTTTGCTTTTGTTGGTTGACATTAAACAAAATTCGTCTTAGCCCTAAGGTCTTGTAAGTTTATTTATTTTATTTATATGATAATGTTATATTTGAGATAACTAAATTTAACATATAGTTTCCGTAAGAGGTTTTTTTTAAATTTGACTTTAATTTTTTAAAGTTTTCATTTTAGTGATTATTTTGTAGAAAAAATCTAAGGTTGTTTTTGTTAATGTAGATAATAAATGGATGTTTATAAGATAAATTTAATTGGGTTAATATAATTTTTAAAATGTTAATTATTAAATTAAAAATTTTAAAAGGGTTAATATTAAAATTAATATTTTTTAAAGATTAGGTTTTAATTTATTATCCCTTTTACAACGAATAAATTGTTATGTTTTTTTTGAAATTTCTCAATTGGTTAAATACTAGATGTATTTATAAATTTTTGTATGATAGATAATAATAGCACTCAGGTGGGAATTGATTCTTTGTGTTGTTCAAACTTTGTATCAGCCTATTTTATCCATACATTTATGTGAGTGACAGGTAATGATTTACATAAATGTATGAAAGTGATGGAATGAAACAAAGTTAAAACAGTGATTTCGTTTGAACTTAGGTGAGAGTTTGGTAGAGGTGTGTAATGGTATGTGATTTTAAAAATTAAAAGAGGTGGTTTTTAATAGGTTTGTATTGTACAAAATGATGATAATATGAAATATAAATAAATTTGTTTATATAAAACAATAAAAATATATAATTTGTATATAGAATATGTAAATGAATACACAAATGAGAAAAAAGGACGTGTACAAAAAAATCATATTAATAGACTAAGTTGCTTAGGTTAAATAATTAGGAGCAATAAAAAAAGATTAACTATAAAAGATTCAAAAAAAAGTTTAAAAAACTTAAGAGATGAGAAAAAATTGTTTTATATGAGTTTTTTATTCGTATTTAAAATGATAATTTGATCATTATTTATTACTTTTTTCTAATTCATATTAGGCTTTTTTTTCTTTTTACAATCTTTAAAAATTATTTCCTCTCTTCTTCTTTATAGTCTTTGAAAATTATTTTGCCGGGCTATGAGTCGGATTGTAGCCACTAGCTTGTCGGGCCTCGGGTTGTTAATCCCATATGTCGAGTCGGGTTAGAACCACCTCATTGCGAACCTAGTTCTAATGGCCTAAATTGATAGATAACCCTAAATATTAAAATATAAAATTTAGCGTAGGCATAAAAAATTTTCTCAATTTTTTTTTCTCAAAATTTATTATTGTATTTAGTAAAGCATACTTTATATGAACCCTTTAAAAAAATTTAAGTAAATTAATATGTAATGCTTTGTTGTTTTTAATTTCACGCAAATTATAATTTAGATGATGAAATACTTTATTTTATTTTATGTTTTGTAATTTATTAGGTTACTTTTTCCTTTTTTTTAAATTATTTTATGTTTTGTAATTTATTAGGTTACTTTTTCCTTTTTTTAAAACAAATCCTATTTTTTGAGTACATAATTCAAGAGTACAAGTTTTAATTGACAAAAGATAAATAGTTGAAATATAAAAATTAAAAATTAAAAAAATCTATATAAAATTTCTTATTTAAGGGGCGGTTAGTTCGCAGGGAGGAATAGTAATACGAACGAGAATAAATACAGTGAAAAATATGAATGAATATTATCATTATAATTATGATAATTAATTAAGAGGAAGGAATGATCGTTCATAATGATTGGTTTGTAAAAAAATTGATAAATAAAAATTTATTATATTTTAACTAATGAATGAATTATATTTTAATTAATTATATGATAATAATTAATTATATTGTAATTAATTAATTTCAATATTTTAATTAGATAAAAATGAATTATATTTTAATTAAATATATTGTAATTAATGAATTAAAATAATATTTTAAATAATTAGATTATAATTAACTGTATTTTAATTACTTAACAAATTAATTATATTTTAATTAAGTAATTAATTCTAATATTTTAATTAATTATTGAATTATATTTCAATTAATTGTATTGTAATTAATTAATTAAAATAATATTTTAAATAATTATATTGAAATTAACTATATTTTAATTATTTATATTGTAATTAATTAATTACCACATTTTGTTAATAAATTAGTATTATTTTAATTAATTATATTTTAATTAGCTAATTGCATATAATTAATTAGTATTAATTTTTTTAAAAAAATCACTACAAAAAATAAATTTCATATATAAAGGATTTCTTAAAAATAAAATATCAAATTATTACCCCTATATTAATAATCAAAAACTATCATCTCACTTTTTATTCCTTTCTTATTAACCATTCCCAAAATAATCAACTAACCAATCCCTTACTTCAAAATTCAAAAGGTTTGATAATAAATTGATAAAAAATAATTTCTTTAAATATCACAAGAATTCATGAGAGATGTTCGAATTCGATGCCTTTTAGCTATGAACAGAGACAAGGACACAGACAGAAGACAATAGCAGAAGAAGAAGAAGAAGAGGAATGAGTTTAGCACTGATTCAAGGATATTCTTCTTCTGAGGAAAAAGAAGAAGAATCAGTTTTAGCTGATGATTTAGAAGACCTAGATGAACAAGACGATGAAGAAGAAGAAGAACGGAACAACGATGTGTACAACTACACCACAAGTTCGGTACTGTTGGAACGTAACTCGACGGTTCCTCCTCCTTCGTCCTCTGCTCTCCCTTCGGCTTTGGATGCATTTTCCGAAGTGAGATATTTTCAATTTAATTTCACAATTTCTCTCTCTCTCTCTTTCTTAGGTTTTCTTTTTACTTACAAGAGAAATCATTTTTTGGGAAGATTTCAGGGCCACCTCAGTTTCTCAACAATTGCGTGGAAGAGCAGCAGCAGTCTAAAGCAACTGATAGTTATCGAGGGAGGGCTGGTCGATGGAGGAATCGCAACCCCGACAAGAAGGAGCTGCCTTCTGGTATTATCCTTGATTACTTCCCCTTCTAAATTTTGTTAATAAAAGAGGATTTGTTCTCTTTGATTGTTTGTTAAGGAATGTTATGCAACCAGTGGATTTTGGTTAACGTTTTGTTGAAAATGTTTCCGGATAGACTGATTCCGTATTGTTGGCGATCTTGGTTTTTCACCACTCTGTACTGTTTATAAGGCGAGAAACAAAAGGAATGAGTTCGAGATCCTACTCTGTCCCATCTTATGTTTTCCTTCCATTTGTCTTTTTTCTGGAAATTCTAAAGCATCACTTTTGTTCTTGGGAAATGAATTCTTGAGAAGTGCACATTGGGTCGTTGTCCTCAATATAAAGCATGTCCCATCGTTTGCTTTTATCCTCTTTCTTTCGTTGGTTAGTACTTAGTAGTCTTTTCTTTTTTGTGCCTTATGAGAATAACTTTATAGTCATTCTTCATCCTTAAAATGGCTCAACTTTGGATCCAGGTTCTTAATCTATATTGGAATTTTAAATAAATGAACTATTTTTGTTAAAAATTTAAATAGAATTATTAATTCCATTAACATAGTTTTAGTTTAGCTTTCTTTAGTATTTATATAAATGATAGTATGATTTAAATACAATAGTAGAGTCTTATCATGATTCTGCATTAGACTTTCCTAACAGTTTATTCAATATGCGTATCAGAAACTTAATGTACAAAATGAAGCAGTTGAAGCAAGAGTTTGCTGACTACTAAAGGCTCAGATGCTAAATTTAAAGCAATAAGATCTTCAAAAACTTGGGATAAGGCAACTGTTTCCTTGTCATCTTTTTTCTGCTCTCTTTTATTTATTTTCTGTTTTAAACCCAACCAATACGCAGATAGTTTGAAATATTCTGCCCGTGATAAAGTCTTTTGTACTGAGAGATATGCTAATGGTGATAATAAACTACTATTGTCATTTCATCCCAATTCAAATTTACGCCTTCTTCATTTCTCTTTCCAACTCCAGTGTCTTTTAAAGTGTTTAAGAGAAAGAAACCATTTTAAGCTACTTTTCTGTGCAGTTTCTCATTGCAGCTCTATCAGTCTTACATATCTGTTTCTTTGTTGTCCTTCACCCAGTTCTTTGTATCCCAGTTTAATTCATTTCAATAGATAATGATTTTAGGCTAAGTTAAAGTTCTAGTTGTTTGTAATTTGAATTAACTCCCTAGATCTATATTTACTATCTGTACTACCATCATGGGAAGAGCTTGTTCTCCTGACCTTGGTATCTGAATTAAGTTTACTTTTCAAGTGTGAGTTGTTAACCGAGACTAAGTTTAGTACATCAATGGATAAGATTTTTACTTTGTTCACGGGAAATACAATGGTCTTTTGGCCTTTTTAACCTTGGTGATTATAAATTACTCTAGGAGCTGTAATGGAGAGTAAGGCTCAACTTGTTGGGATTCGTGAGCGAGTACGAAGTGATGTTGAGGCTAACCAACCTCCAATGCCACAGGCACCAAGCACAAAAACTGAGAGTCAAAAGCTTGCGCCAACTGTATCCAATCCTAGTGCAGAGGATGCTGCAGAACTACTAAGGTATGCAGTCTTGTTCTTTCAAACAATTCAAGGATATCTGGTTCCTTATTTTATGATTTTAGATTTACATTTTTCATGGGATACTATTAAAATCAAAATTTAGCTGTTGACATTGTGAATTTGGAATAAAAGTTGCTGCTGCTGTGGTTGTGAGTTTCCTTCATGCTTGGCCTATCTCTTTATGTTTCTCAATTGAGATTTCTTACTAATGTCGATTTTGTTGTCCTTGTTATTCTGCTCTGTTATGTAAGATTGGACTTTAGAGTAGATATTATAGTGCAGAACAGCAGATCTTGGCATTGATTTAGGAAAGAAAAATTGCTACATTCAAATGCAAAGCCCAGATGAGAATTCTTATCTAGATTTTGGTTAACCAAATCATCTGTTTTGGTCGTATAAGGTTTTGGTTTCTTGTGTGCTGCTTGTATCTGGCGAAGATGTTTTGATTTTTTTCCCTCGAAACATATTGACAGAATGTGCTTGCAATGTGGAGTACCGAAAACATTTTCCAACACACGGGGAATGGTGTGCCCCGTTTGTGGAGATCGCCCTCGCATCGATGGAACGCAGGAGTCGAAGAAGAAAGGATCAACCATCAAAGACAAGGAAAAAACCAAGCGTATGAAGGGTCAGTCGACTCATGCTACTTGGAAAAGTGAGACTGAGATGCAACTCAGACAGCAGTTCGATTAGTCTTGGCAAGCAACGGTATTTTGTTTCAGGATCATTAGTTTTGAAACACAATAACTTGTTTTGCGTACCTTAAAGTGACGGATGTTAGGGCATATCATGGGAACAAGTCAAAAAGTGTTTGTGACAAATGTGTACAATTACGTTATGATGTATGTTTGTTGTTGGTTCATAATTTAGCCTTTAGTTTTGTGTGATCCCGCATGAAACTTTGCATTGCATCACTCATTTTCCTTTTTTCTCTCAAAGAAACGATCCGACTAGAACATGAACAGGAAATTTACTTATTGTTCTAAGTTCAGCTTATGTATCGGTTCGGTTACTAAAACAGATCATTAAAATGCGGTTTAGCGAAGGTACAAGAGTTGAAATTTGCAAACTTTTACATTTTAATTTGAAGTAATTAGATAACTATAAAAAAGTGAGTACATTAAATATAATATTTTAAACATTGAATTGAATTTTTTAAAAAAATAAAGCCATAAGAAGCAAAAACAAGAAAAGAACAACAGACAACCAACGTAGAAATTAAACCCAAGTTAATAGGTTTACCTCATACATTCGGATCGGACAAAATAATAGATGAAATACTATGAGGAAGAGAATCTCAAAAGTAGTCTGCCTGCAATAAAGCCACCCACACGAGAGGATGAGCCGACTTATAGGCATTCTTATGTGTCTATTGAAAGAACAAATGAATGAAGTGATTTTGTAACTGAAAATAATCTCGAACTAACAATCTAATTTTAGATAAAAATGAACCCGAAAAGTTTAGAGCTTGAATGACTTGAAGACAACCAAATTCTAACTCAACACTATTAATATTGCTTGCAATTAACCAAGAAAGAGCTTCTCGAATAGAAATAATTTCAGCTAAAACCGGTTCAAGAGCAAAAGGAAGTGACCCGAAAATTCCATAAAAAACTCACCTTTGTCATTGCGAAGAATAGCTGCAAAAGAAGAAACATTTTTATTCTTAAATATAGTAACATCAACATTGCATTTGAGCATACCAAGGCGAGGTATACGCCAATAATTACCAATAGAAGTTCGACAATAGGAGCTGGGTACAATTTGATCAAAAGCAATCCTAAAATTACACTAGTTTTCAATGAACCCATAAGCAAAATCACAAATTAAGGCCACAAGAGTATCTTTTTATCTCCAAACAAAAATATTCCTGTGATACCACAAACTCCAAAGCAAAGTCAAACAATCATCCAAAGCAGCAAGCTAAGGTAAGGAAACAAGATTGTGGACAAAATCTATAATATTACGCGGAAGAGATACTAGAGGAGATATAGGACAACCCAAAAAACTATGATTTAAATCTTCAGCCTAATATCAATAATAGGCCCCTTAGATATTTGAAGGTTTAATTAATATTCAAAATTTCATAAAATTTTATATATAATAAAAATTAAATGAAATTGAAAATTTTAAAATAGAAGTAAAGTAGGGACTATTTTATCTATTAAAACTCTACAATTTGATTAAATATAATTAATTAATTAATTATATTTTATAAAATTTATTTACAATATCAACCTTTTTTTAAATAAATAATAAGACTGTTTTTGGTAATTTAGAAAATTAAATTAATTTATAAAATTAAATCAATTACCTTTAATAACAAAGATATGAGAATATCAAAATTTTTATAATCGAAGTAAACTGCTTTAATTTTTTAATTATTACTTAAATCTACAATTTTTTTTTAAGTTTACACTACCCGAATCCATTAGGTTAACTAATCCAGTTCAGAGCTTAATCACAATTAAGACTCTTTGTCCTTCCCTGTGGGTATATTTAGTAAGGATCGAACCCGAGAGCCGAACCTGCGTAACCAACTGAGCCACAACCCATAGGGTACATATTTAATATTTTGAAGTTTGGTTAGCATGCACTAAAAGAAACAACAATATAAAGATGTTAAAAACAAAATGC